>CM049799.1:26658427-27258427 GCA_027422405.1 Ptychobarbus kaznakovi
CCTGTTATTAAGTAATGAGTGCATCTACTCTATTTTGGCTTTAATCATAGTTGATGGATTACAATTGTGTGGGCTATAGCACACCATACACATTCCAGGGGTGAAGTTAAAACACACTGCATTTGCAAATGGCTTAAGTCATGTTTGATGAGCACTGATGAATGTTGTAACAGTTGATGTTATGTCACATGACAACATCAGTTCACATCCAACACAAACACATCATGACAGCAATTTCTTCAATAGCCTATTACAGGATTCCTTAAAACTTATTTTGGTTCAGGTCCAAATGAAAGCCAATATACAATATTTTAAGTCTACAAATTTAGCTTGTCTACTTGAACTAGCTTGAACTGATTTATATTAAAATTCTTCAGTGCTATTTTACATTTTAATTAATACCTTTTTCTTTTTTTGTGCAATTTTTTCTTCTGTTGTGCAAAAAATATGATATTTAGATGTTGCTAACCAAACAGTTGATGGTAGCCACTGACATCCATAGTATGAAAAAAAATATGGAAGTAAATGGCTACCAAGCACCAAGGAATGCAGTCAGTTTCTGTAGAAACCTATTCTGTAGTGACAAATTGCCCTTCTCTGTTTGTCAGTCTGATAGGCGAGTCTGGGGTTGGCGGATGCCAGGATAACTTTTCCTGCCTGACTGCATTGTGCCAGCTGTAAAGTTTGGTAAAGGCGAGATAATGGTATGGGGCTATTCAACAAGGGTTGGACTATAACCAACTTTAACACAGTTCAACTGGACTACACGCACACACTGCACTTTAACTTTACACAGTTCAAACTGGACTACACGCACACACTGCACTTTAACTTTTACACAGTTCAAACTGGACTACACGCACACACTGCACTTATCGTTTACACAGTTCAACTGACTCACACACACACTGCACTTTAACTTTTACACAGTTCAAACTGGACTACACGCACACACTGCACTTTAACTTTTACACAGTTCAAACTGGACTACACGCACACACTGCACTTTAACTTTTACACAGTTCAACTGGACTACACGCACACACTGCACTTTAACTTTAACACAGTTCAAACTGGACTACACGCACACACTGCACTTTAACTTTTACACAGTTCAACTGGACTACACGCACACACTGCACTTTAACTTTTACACAGTTCAAATGGGACTACACGCACACACTGCACTTTAACTTTTACACAGTTCAAACTGGACTACACGCACACACTGCACTTTAACTTTTACACAGTTCAAACTGGACTACACGCACACACTGCACTTTAACTTTTACACAGTTCAACTGGACTACACGCACACACTGCACTTTAACTTTTACACAGTTCAACTGGACTACACGCACACACTGCACTTTAACTTTTACACAGTTCAACTGGACTACACACACACACTGCCTTTTAACTTTTTACTCAGTTCAAAACTGGACTACACGCACACACTGCACTTTAACTTTTACACAGTTCAACTGGACTACACGCACACACTGCACTTTAACTTTTACACAGTTCAACTGGACTACACACACACACTGCACTTTAACTTTTACACAGTTCAAACTGGACTACACGCACACACTGCACTTTAACTTTTACACAGTTCAAACTGGACTACACGCACACACTGCACTTTAACTTTAAACACAGTTCAAACTGGACTACACGCACACACTGCACTTTAACTTTTACACAGTTCAAACTGGACTACACGCACACACTGCACAAATACAAAAATCTGGTGGTTCTAATGCACATCCATGACATTGCGTATAATCTGTTGCACCTTTGCTTATTACTGTGTGTATATGTGTACATAATGTAGAATGTGTACATAGGGTATATAATGTGTATTGATAACTGTAAGTATGTCTAATAGTACACTGTGTGTACTGAGTATATGTATGTGTATATTGCACATTGTCATCTGTATAAGTCTGTAAGTATGTACTGTCTATATGTAAATTGTTTCTGCACTGTCTGGAGCACGCTCTCAAGAATTTCACTCACCAAGGCACATGTGCTGAGGTGATGTGACAATAAAAGTGATTTGATTTGATGACCCTTACTTAGTGAAGGGAAATCCTAATGCTTTAGCATTCCAAAACATTTCGGAAATGTTATGCTTCCAACTTTGTGGGAACTTTTCTATTAGTATTATTATTCCAGCATGACTATGCCCAAGCTCATAAAGCAAGATCCACAAAGACGTGCTTGGATGAGTCTGGTGGGGAAGAACTTGACTGGCCTGCACAGAGCCCTGACCTCAAGCCCACTGAACACCTTTGAGATGAACTGGAAAGGAGACAAAGAGCCAGAACTTCTTGTCCACCATAAGTACCTCACAAATTCTCCACTGGATGAATGGATATAAATTCCCACAGAAAAACTACAAAATCCTCCAGAACGCCTACTCCGAAGAGTGGGACCTGTTACAGCTGTGAAGGGGGTCTAAATCCATATGAATGTCTACGTACTGTTTTTAGAATGTTATTACACATGTGGTTTCCCAATACTTTTGTACATATATAACTTAATTTGTTCACGTTAAAGAGCAGAATTAGACGCATTATTTTATTTACGGAACAGCTCATACAGATGCTTCCAGTACTGAGACCGAAATAAATTAATTAGTACTTACCTAACTAGTACTTACTTTAGATCCAGTCAAAACCAGATGCAATGTTGTATAATGAAACTTAAAGGGATAGTTCACCCAAAAATGAAAATTCTGTCATCATTTACTCACTCTCAAGTAGTTCTAAACCTGTATGAATTTCTTTGTTCTGCCGAACACAAAGGAAGATATTTTGAAGAAAGTTTGTAACCAGGCTGTTTTGGGGCATCATTGACTTCCATAGTAGGAAAAAAAAATACTATGGAAGTCAATGGTGCCCCAGAACTGCTCGGTTTCCCACATTCTTCAGAATATCAATCTTTGTGTTCAGCAAAACAAAGACATTCATACAGGTTTGGAACTACTTGAGGGTGAGTAAATGATGACAGAATTTTCATTTTTGGGTGAACTGTCCCTTTAAGTCTGATTCATCAGACCAGAGCATTACACGGAACTGCTCTTTGGTACGACACGCACGCACGCACACACACGGGAAACTAACACTATAAAGCAATAAATCAACATAACTCGCATTCATTTAAAATGTTTTTAATGCATATAATAAGAATACTCTCAATAAAAACCAATAAAAATAAAGCACTTCATCAAGAATGATGTTTTAACAGCATCCCTGTCTTTCCAACACTGGGAAACACAAATGAAATTCTCCAGAAAAGCATAATGAGGTCAGAGGGTAAGGACATATCACGCAAATGATGCAAGGTGATTGTTTTCTTTCTCATTCACACACACTTCTTTATTTCCATCCGTCAAAACATTTCACACTCAAATAGAGGTGAGGTGACACCTCTTGAACGTGCGTTTAAAACAGACACTCACGTACAGTGTGTTCAGACAAACACACATCTATGCACCCAACACGTGCGGTTTGTCACAGAAAAAGTCCTGAAATATAATCAGATCTTTGGTTCATTGAGTGCCATATCGACAGCAGTGCAGCAAAGTAGCTAAAATGCATAATCGGAGACCTAAAAATCCAAATGAACAAACAAGTGGATACTGTGCTTATATGTGAAGTTTTTCATTTGTGTGTAACAATGAAAGGGACTGACTATTGTTTGAATAGTTTTAATGTTATTTCGGGAAAGTGTGAGTGAGGATTTTCTGTTAAGATCAAGTGATTTCTGAGTAAATCAGCAGCATTCGGTCTGAGTCTCAGATGAAAGTAAGTATGAAACGCTTCTCTGTTTATTGAAATGCACTCAGATTTGAGCTCCTTTTTGATTTCTGTTAGAACAGAAGATTGTGCAAGTTTACAGTGTACTCTTTTTCACTGTAAAAGAGGGTAAAGGAGAGTTGTATTTTTTTGTTTATATTGCACTGGAATACAATGGTAGATTCACACACACACACACACACACACACACACACACACACACACACACACACACACACACACACACACACACACACACACACACACACACACACACACACACACACACACACACACACACACACACACACACACACACACACACACACACACACACACACACACACACACACAAAGTAAGAACAGGGTGCAAACAATACGCTGCACAGCAAGAGTGCGTCAGTAGCCTTTCGGCGGGCTGTTCAGTGCATACTGGGGACTGTCAATCTGAAGCCTGAACACCAATCAAATCTACCTTAGAGGCTTTGTTGGGGTCAATGCCATGTTTAAAACACCAAAACAACAGCAGGGAGAGTAAAAAGGAGTGTGGATTAAAAATAATTACGCAGAACTTCTCAGCCCAGAAAGCAAACGTCAGTCACAAATGCCATAAGAACCAGAAAGGGAGGAAATCTTAGCCATTTTTCGGAGCTGTTTAATGTTTTGATCTTTTAGGTTGTTTGATCAGTTCTGGCGAGATACTCTAAAAGACACTGTTTCAACTCTTCAAGAAGATCTGAGGTGAAAGATCTTCAGTGCCCTGAAAACCTACCTGTCCACCTCCATTAAGATGGCATCACCTTACGATAGAGGTGATGCTTACAGGAGGAGCTTGATAGAAGATCTGGTGAGGACTGTTGAGTGTTTATAAAGACTAGACTGTCTCCAAACTGGCAGAGTTATTGGTTGTTGCTTGTGTCAGGGAGGTTTTCCTGGTCAGGGAAAGAGCTGTTTATACCCAGACTGCTGAGGAGATCTTTGAGTTTGGATACAGTCTGCTGGAGCTCTGTCCGTTCCTGCTGAAGAGTCTTTACCTCCGACTGTAGCTCAGCCTCTCGACTCACCAGGCCGTCCACACGAGTATCCAGCCACCTGATCTTAGCGTGAGAAACCTGATGGAAGATGATGATCGTTTAGTCCAAGTCGGATGCAATGTAAATATTAAGTCTAAAATATTCAAGAATTTTGTAATGAAACAATACACACTATATTTGATGCGATGAGTTTAAAAATAAAAAAAGTAAAAAAAACAGAAAACAAAGCAATATAAAAAGTTTTGCAGTGCAACATTATGGATGCTGTGCTAAGTTCATAAATATCACCATTTCACTTTGAAATATGAATAAAATATTTATACATATATAATGTTAACAGCTGAATAAATAATAATAACTAAGAAATAAAAAGCACAAACAAAACTGAAATAAAACAAAAAAACAAGAAAACAAACAAAGCAAAGTAAGCAAACAAATGAATACAAATCAGTTAATTGGAGTTCATACATGCACCATTTCACTGTGAAACTTATGATAATGCTGAAAATTCAGATACAGTGTGCAATTATATAAGAGGATTCTGCTCGTGTTAGTATGGGCCACCTGAAGCTCTTCTAGGAGGTCTAAGTTTTGCTGTCGGAGGCATCCATTGGTCTTCTCCATCTGGGCCACGCGCTGTGATTGGCTGAGAGTGGAGGGACCATCCAAGAGCTCGTCCTGTAGAACATGATATTCCACCTCATAGGCCTGCAACTGCTTACTGATATCCATCTCAGACACCTACACAGAGACATGTACAAATATACAAGATGAGAATTTCAAAGATAAGCAAGTCAGAGCATGTTTATTTGTTTGTGTGTACGTGTGCAGACAAACTTCAGTTTGTAAGATGAGAGAGAGGGGTTTCTAAAAAAACTACTGATGAATGATCATCCAAAAACAACACAGTGAAAACATATGCCCTTTGTGTGTTCAAGCTGCTCACAACTTGCGTCTTGTTTTATAGTGTCATAAATTCCTAAAATGTGGAAGGTGCTCCTTGACATCAAAGTAAAAATATTTTTTGAACAATATATTCGTTTTTAAGGGGAAAAAAAAAATGAAATTTGTACTGTAGTAAATTAAGCCTAATTCAATTAAATGTTTAAATTAATGTAAAAAATATATATATTCTCCTATGTTTTTATAATAAGGGATAGTCATCAAAAAAAATGTATTCAATAAAGTGGGGAGTCAATAAAGAGATATTTGGTTTTGCTTATCGCACTTGTTCATGTTGTTACTCTTGCTGTATGTAAATTATTTTCTTGCTGCTAAATCTATTAATTGTACATGGTTGGGCATAATTTTAAATATTCAGGAGATGGGAGAGAACTTGTGGTAAATTTATTTTATGAAACACTTTACATCGTTTCAGACATAAAACACACATACATGCACAGACACACACTGAGCAACACCCATACTTAACTAACTCCATCTATTATTTTTGCCGAGCTCATGATGAAACTAGTACTTATGCAAAACCACATATGAAGATAATACAGGACACACCCGAGCACGAGTATGTGTTGATTGTGTAGGGAAAGACACACGTATATTGCTGTCACCACAAAAGCACAAATAGAATCCACACCCAAATGTGCTACCGCCTTGACACAGCGCAATGAAAGTGCATATGTGTATATGCGAATATGCGAATGTCTATCTGGAATACAGGTATAGTGCACGTTACCTGATTGATTGTTTTTTCCATTTGCACAAGGCCGAGATTGGGTAAGGTTGTTTTGATGAACTCCACGATTGACTCAAGATTTTCGTGCTGCAGAATCAGAGGCTTGTGGCTACCAAGAAGACTCAAGGCCACCTTGAAGATGACCTCTGATCCCTGAAGGAACAGCATGTCTGGAAAACATAAATCAATAAATACTTTTCAGTTTACTTCAAGGAATCCCAGAAAGTAGCAGAAAGAATATTTGACTACAATAAAAATATTATTTACAATATTATTGTTCACAAATTAAGTTCAATAGTCTATAACGGTTAAACCGGTATTAGAATCCTGGCAGGGAAATCAACTGGCATTAAAACGACGTAAAACAGTTACTTCAAATGGCATTAAAAAATAAAATGGCATAAAAAATTCTAAACTCAAAAAAAATAAAAAAATTAAAAACTTTTTTAAATCAAAAAAAATTATTTATTTTTTTTTTTATATAAATTAATAAATAAATTAATAAATAAAAATATGGTCATATGGTATAATTAATAATATATGTATTATTTCTGCCAAAGGGTCAAAAATAATTCATATTAAATGTTTATGTGTATATGATAAAAAAATAATATGAATATTAAAATGAAATAATATAATACATGTAATATTAATAGTGATTTTTATATTTAATATAGTGATTTTTTTCTCAATGTCATGCTATAAAATAATATATACATATATATATATATATGAACACAATTTATAATCAATGTACAGGTGCATCTCAATAAATTAGAATGTCGTGGAAAAGTTCATTTATTTCAGTAATTCAACTCAAATTGTGAAACTCGTGTATTAAATAAATTAAATGCACACAGACTGAAGTAGTTTAAGTCTTTGGTTCTTTTAATTGTGATGATTTTGGCTCACATTTAACAAAAACCCACCAATTCACTCAACAAATCTCAACAAATTAGAATATGGTGACATGCCAATCAGCTAATCAACTCAAAACACCTGCAAAGGTTCCTGAGCCTTCAAAATGGTCTCTCAGTTTGGTTCACTAGGCTACACAATCATGGGGAAGACTGCTGATCTGACAGTTGTCCAGAAGACAATCATTGACACCCTTCACAAGGAGGGTAAGCCACAAACATTCATTGCCAAAGAAGCTGGCTGTTCACAGAGTGCTGTATCCAAGCATGTTAACAGAAAGTTGAGTGGAAGGAAAAAGTGTGGAAGAAAAAGATGCACAACCAACCGAGAGAACCGCAGCCTTATGAGGATTGTCAAGCAAAATCGATTCAAGAATTTGGGTGAACTTCACAAGGAATGGACTGAGGCTGGGGTCAAGGCATCAAGAGCCACCACACACAGACGTGTCAAGGAATTTGGCTACAGTTGTCGTCAGAGGCGTCTTACCTGGGCTAAGGAGAAGAAGAACTGGACTGTTGCCCAGTGGTCCAAAGTCCTCTTTTCAGATGAGAGCAAGTTTTGTATTTCATTTGGAAACCAAGGTCCTAGAGTCTGGAGGAAGGGTGGAGAAGCTCATAGCCCAAGTTGCTTGAAGTCCAGTGTTAAGTTTCCACAGTCTGTGATGATTTGGGGTGCAATGTCATCTGCTGGTGTTGGTCCATTGTGTTTTTTTGAAAACCAACGTCACTGCACCCGTTTACCAAGAAATTTTGGAGCACTTCATGCTTCCTTCTGCTGACCAGCTTTTTAAAGATGCTGATTTCATTTTCCAGCAGGATTTGGCACCTGCCCACACTGCCAAAAGCACCAAAAGTTGGTTAAATGACCATGGTGTTGGTGTGCTTGACTGGCCAGCAAACTCACCAGACCTGAACCCCATAGAGAATCTATGGGGTATTGTCAAGAGGAAAATGAGAAACAAGAGACCAAAAAAATGCAGATGAGCTGAAGGCCACTGTCAAAGAAACCTGGGCTTCCATACCACCTCAGCAGTGCCACAAACTGATCACCTCCATGCCACGCCGAATTGAGGCAGTAATTAAAGCAAAAGGAGCCCCTACCAAGTATTGAGTACATATACAGTAAATTAACATACTTTCCAGAAGGCCAACAATTCACTAAAAAATGCTTTGTTTTATTGGTCTTATGAAGTATTCTAATTTGTTGAGATAGTGAATTGGTGGGTTTTTGTTAAATGTGAGCCAAAATCATCACAATTAAAAGAACCAAAGACTTAAACTACTTCAGTCTGTGTGCATTGAATTTATTTAATACACGAGTTTCACAATTTGAGTTGAATTACTGAAATAAATGAACTTTTCCATGACATTCTTATTTATTGAGATGCACCTGTAATATATAATTTGAATACATTTTCAACAACGAGAAAAGCAGAAGAAATAATAGAATTGTTGAGAGTTGTGTGTGCGTGTGTAAAGACAAAGATTGTCAATAGAAATGTGTATGTGTAAAACGAGATGGTTCAAGATGGTTCAAGAGATTACCCATGGAAAATGGTATGTGAGTTTGTCACACAACGACATTCACGCTTATAATCACACTATACACAGTCAAGGAACTGTGATTAAGCAAAACAAAGTTAGCGCCAGTCGTTAGGCATCAGTGATTGTGATTACCATGCATAATTAACTTTAGTGTGTCCACAGAAGATAAAGTGTGATGCAAAGAATAAAGTGAGTCAGAAAATTGAACATTCTGAAATGATAAATGATGAAGGACAGATTGTCAATTGAAACCTTATCAGAAAAATTATATTCAGCAAAAAAAAAAAAAATCCTCAGAATGACCAATATATATAAAAACCCTTACTAGGAACATTGAGAACAACACCATCATGTATACATTAATTTTCCTGTTCTAAAACTATTTTTTCTGAACATTTGTACTTTCTAAAATCTGATACAGAGTGAACTGATTTTTTTTCAGACTGCAGCTGCCTTTTTTGTTATATATTAATAAGACCCACGACTTCAGGTATTATCCATGTCTGTAGCATAAACGGTGCAGGGAGAATTATTCGCCAAATTTGATAGGGTTTTAGGGAAGTATGTGCAATAGCAGACACCATTTAAGAGAGACAAATAAACCCAGGTGCCAAATTTCTTCCCCAACCTGAAAAACCACCCCTCAAGAAGAAAATTGATGCCAACATTTTGTTAATATCTCTCTGCGTGCAGGATGTGTCCGTATACGTGCAGATGCATGTGCACCTGACTGTATATGGTAACGACAAAAAAGAGAGAATGCGCTGTTATAAATGTGTTCCACAGTATCCTTCCAGACAAAAGAATGTCAAACATGTAGGCCATCTTCATAAACACTTCTAAGGAAATCGAGAGAATGGCAATCCACACTGGCATCTGATCCGCCTGCTGATATCTCGAAACATGGTTTCATTTTTTACTGTTTAGTTCAATAGAAGATGCGTTTAATCTGTGGTATGTGGTATGGCTTGGTGGTTAAACATCTGGGCTTGTAGAAAACCCAAGGATTGTAGGTTGTACACAACTCACTATTATGCCCTTGAGCAAGGAGCTTGTTCAAAGGGACTGGCCCTGCTTTAAATGAATGTGTTTATTAAATGTATAATTATAAAAAGCACTGTGGTAAAGAGCAAGCACAGGAACTTATTTTGATTGGAAGTGTGTATTGAGAGTGTTTGTGTATTGAAGAGTGCCTGAGGGTGTGTGCATTCACCAAACACTCGAGCCACAAATCCAAGAGGGAAGTGTGATGCAAAGGCAGTGAGGAACCAGGGAGCGGCGTAGAGACTGGGGCCGATCTCGTACTGCTCCAGATGAGTGTACAGCTCCCTGTGATAGTCATGCAGCAGACGAGACAGCTGATACATCTGAATCTAAGAAAGAACGAAGAGAAAAAGAGTTACTGACAATATCAGTCCGAAGAATACAAAAAAAATGCCTGACAAAATATTGCTATCATTTAATTAAACTGTCTAATCTTATGAACCATGTGGCTTAGTTGTGATGTCATTATTGAGCACTCCCTACAGTTATCGTAACAGATTCGTTTTGCATGCTTGGCTGGAGAATTTTTATCAGAGCTGTCAAAGCCTACATACTATGTGACTGATTATGTTTATTTGGTTTATGGTTGCAGTAAATGCAGTATAAAGGAATGCAATGCATTACTGAATATGAAGTGAATTGAACACAGGTTAAAAAATTTAACTAAAACACTGATCACACTGAAGGCTTCATGCCATTCAAAATCTATCCCATAAACTACGTATTTACATATTGGGTCTATAGAACAACGATCTATAATCATCAGGCATATGGGTTTGTCTCAACTACATTCAGATTCAGAGAAAACTTGTGCATTTTGGTTTTGTAGGGCAGAACATGTGGTCACACTGTAAACGGTAAAACTCAAGTGTTCAACTCTTGGAGAGTTGGAAAATGAGCCTATTTTCAAAAAAAGTGGAGTGTTCCTTTAAAGCAGTGGTTCTCAACCCGTGGCCCGTCACAAATCCAAATGCGGCCCACCATGCTGAATATCATTAAAAAATTACTTTCAGTTTTACAATTAATTTTAGTTTTTACATTAATTTAAAAATGTACTAAAAAAACATAAGCTATAATGTTTTTATGTAAAATTATTTAGTTTTTCATATATTATTTTCAGACATGAGCAGACCTATGTACTCATGTAATTAATGTTACGCATTTAACGAACACTTACAAGCGCGCACTTTAGCAGAATTCAATTCAAATAGTCATCAGCAGTCATTAGTTCTGTAAAATTGAGCATCAGAATGGACAAATTTGTTAAGGGAGAAAACGAAATGTGGAAAATGCCAGCGAAGGATGCATTCAAACAAGAACAGTCTCAGCATCAGCAGTGAAGAGAGTGCTGGACTTTCGGCATCAACTTTCGGTTTGCCCCGCCACTCACACTGAAGATGTTCAGGCAAAAAGAAACACCCATAGGTTAGCAATCATCCTTAATTACAGAAATGTGGCAAAACATCCCAGTCTGGAGAGAACCTCAGATTATTAAATTCAAAAATGCTTTCCATATTTGGATCAATATAGGCTACATTTGTGAACACACACTTTCTGCAATGCCGCGTGTCAAGTAACACTTCCGTGCGCGTCTTACAAACTGTAACTTACAATCGCAACTTCATTGTGCTGTTACTCCTTTCGAGCAGAATTTCACAAAATTGGTCAGCTCCCGACAGCATCAGGTGTTTTATTAATGGTGAGTATAATTATTTATTTATTTCAATAAATGTAATCGTTTAGATATCATAATATTTAGGCTATACATAATATTATAAATCTGGTTGGTTTGTATTGATGACGTAATATGTAAATGACATGCGTGCGGCCCGTGAGACTTGCACTTGGACCATAGTGCGGCCCGGTGGAAAAAAAGGTTGAGAACCACTGCTTTAAAGTATTGCAGTATTGGTGAGAACTAACCAGTGCTGAAACGGGGGGTTTCATGACCCTTTAAAAAGATCACACACACAAAACTTTTTTTTTTTTTTTCATCATTAATTCAACAATGTTATTCCAAACCATTTGACTTTTTTCTTCAATGGAAAACAAAGCAGATTATTCTAAAGTAATATACTGCTTACTGCATCAAAGCGAATAGTACACTTTAATTTGTAAGTCCGCTTAAGACATTCTACTAACTATAAGGCTACAGTACGTTCACACTACGTTCACAGTGCTCAATTCCGATGTTTTTTTTTTATAGCTGTTTTGTTTTAAATGTGGCCAATATCAGATTTCCAGTGTGAACAGATCATGGTTCTGAACTGACCCGCATGCGCAAAAGAACTATACGAACAGGGTTTCCAGATTTTACAACAAAATCCGCCCAATTGTTTCTCAAAACTAGTCCAAAACTACCCCAATCATGTTCAGGGGGTATTGCGTATTGCAAAACATCTGACATGGATCGGATTTAGCACCACATATAGAAGTGGCACAAATCAGAATTGAAAAGATCAGATTCCAGGCGGTTTGTGCAGTTCACACTGTCATGACAAAAACAGATCTGAGTCACTTGTGGGCAAAAAAAAACTGATTTGGGCCACATTCGCCTGCAGTGTGAACGTAGCCTTAGTAACTTTGTAAATACATCTCAACTAATTCTCATTCATTTGGAACTACATGTCTACTAACTCTCAGTAGGGTAGGTTTAGGGTTAGTAGAATAAGTTGACAAATACTTGCAAAGTTTCTCATATTCAATCTGTTGTGGACCCATCAAAATAAAGTGTTAGAAGTAATTAAGCAGACAGTCTATTAATACTCTAATGACTGCTAGTTGACATGTAGTTGCAAAGTTACTTACTGTTAGTAAAATTCTAAAGTGGACTATCGAAATAAAGGGTAGTATTTGTCTGGTCATGTGATCTAAACATAGCAGCCAACATGAAGGAAAATCACCCTCATGTAGAATAAAAGCCACTAATATGGCTGCAACTTTTTTTCACATGTAAATAATTTTTAAATGTGTCAAAAGCACCACTTAGGTGTAAAACATTAAGTGAGAAAAAATACAATTTGATGTCATATACTGTACGTGACAATGTGTATGTTACTGTACCTGCAGTATGATCATATCAGGCCTGTACTGTTTCCGCAGCCCCATGTCGTACATGAGGAATTTGAGCATGTGGAATGCATCTTCCTCACTCATATGGAGCAGCAACACGCCGGCCACAAAACTCAAGCCCTGGCAGTAACCCACCTCTGGGTCCAGCAGAGAATATGCCTTCAGTAGATTATAGAGAGACAGCTGGCCAGCACCCAGTTGAGCGCTGAAATACGGATGAGTGGGAAATGTACGTCCTGGGAGAGGAAGAAGAAAAATCATTCAAGCATTCTTTTTTCAGTGCAGTTTGAGTAAAACAATGCTGCTGCTGTTGTTGTTGATGTTGGCAGAGGCATACGACCCCCCTTCTTTCAGCTCAATCTCCTCCTCTTGTGTTCAGTCTCGTTCAGAGGGTTATTCTCAAGGGTGTGCAGCAATTTAGCCACATGTAGAAAGAAAGAATTGACAAACGGACAAAACAAACTAGGGCTCCAATATTTGAAATTGTATCATCAACCAGGTGCTGGTTTTCAACGTACATCAACTTACATATACTTACGAGTATATGCTTATATTCAAACAATGCTTCTCTCATGTAGGTTCAAACAGAGGCCAAGTTCTTTGTGCACTTAAGTCACATTTTCAGTATTTCAGTGTTACATACATACATATCAAACTGTGGAATCTGCAAATGATTAATATTAGACTTCTTCTAGCATCTATGTATAATGCATTATAAATTATTAAAGGGTATAATTATATATTCCTTTAATATCAAGAATTTGGTCCTGATTCTGAAATGTCCTATACAGCATTGTGTATTCTTATTATCAGATCCAATCGGTTATTGAAAATAAAGATCCAACTTTTCCTAACAGTAAAGTTAATTTCATACAGTTTGCTGTTTGTACACTGACACCTTCAGTTGTCCATTTTATGATGATATTATGGTAGTTTTAAGATCAGTGGTGGTATGGAACACATTTTATTATCTGTGGAAAGTGCTGCTTTAGCAGCAGCGTCCACTTGTTCATTTCTTAGGATTTCACAATGTCCAGGTGCCCAACAACAACAAAAAAAGTATTAAACTGTGTTTCTAGTTCTGATCATTTGAAAAACACTTTTTCTGTAACATGAAAACAGAAAAAATGTACAAAATGTAGACTATGGGCCAGTTTTACTACACAGGGCAAAATAGCATGAAAGCACAATTCCAAAATAGAGGCGATGGGCATGAACATTTCTGCGGGTGATTTACTACCAACGCGCAAATTAAAGAACACGTAAGAAGACGCAACATCTCATTTACATATTGATCATCAATGCATTATACCAAGCGCAGCACAAATTAACGTAGTTGCAAATAAATAATAAAGAATTCACGGTAAGTTAAAAAGAACCGGAGACAACAAAATGAAGGATTGCAAGACTCCTGGTTAAGGGTTCCAGGTTGTCTTTTATTTCCTGAAGCAAATAAAAAAAACATGGCTTGGCAATCAATATGTTCGGATAAAGTGTTCTTCTGGCATTCCAAATAAATCAATACGTGTGGGGAAAAATCCTCTCCTTCTACCATGCTCTCTCCGTTCTCTACGGTGCCTCCTCCAAGCAACAACAATTGCAGCCATTTCAGGCTCAAAATAGTTTAATAAATGCTTTTTTAATGTAAAATAATGGTGCAAATGCCAGTAATTTGACGAGTGCAAACTTTTGTAAATCGCATTGCGTGATTCATTTGAATAATCTCCTCCCATAAATTTTGCGTCTGAAAGGGAAACTCCTACAAATGCATATTCAACAAGGTCAGGCGCAAAAATAATTGTGCACGCCTTTTCATAGCCAATTCATCACTGCACGTCTTTAGTAAATCCTGACAGTACTATTTTAACGCCAAAAGATGGTTTGCGCTGGCACAAGCTGTTAGTAAAACTGGCCCTATGTATGCACCTGAAGTGGTACATAATGAAATGAAAACGGAAATATTGTGTCACTTTACATTTAGTCATTTAGCGGATGCTTTTATCCAAAGTTTTTTACTTTAATAAAAAACAAGTTCTTACTAATATCACTGATTGAATCATTTTGGTTGAACATATGTGACGCATGCAAACATCTCCCATTATTTAAATTATGAAGTATTGCATTGAATGAGAGCTTTCATGTTCATGTCTGAAAGGGCGTCTTCTTACAAACAATATACATTCCTATAAGATTAGGTTTCTTCTTGTGTTGTAAAGCTGTTTCTCTTTCTCCCTGCATCCACTGTTCTGAGAGCCAACGACACCTCAGTTTCTTTGTCTGAGCCTCCCCATTAATCTCTCCATCTTCACATCTGTCTATCTCTGCTAGTGTCTCAACCATTCATTCAGCCTGAGGTTCTGCAAAAGCTTGTTCTCTATAATAACGGAGGTATTGATCATTTTGCGAAGAATGGAGACTTTTGTGTATACTCGGATGACAATTTTGGAAAAAATTCCAGGGCAAGCATGAGCATGTACAAGTTAGTGTGTATTTTTAAGACGCAGAAAGGCAGAATAGCTGTTTTTCAGCACGCTAGAAAACAACATTAAGCAAGCTCACAAGCTCAATAACTGTCTTGTTGAGTTCAACAACTGGACGTGTCTCTGTTGCTCAAGACTTCTCAGAGACAAAACATCTTGAGCAACTGTGAGACACACATGCAGTTGAATACAATAAGTCTACTAGATATTCAACAATGATTTAAATAACAACCACCTTCAAAGACAACAAAGTACTAAGGGCAATACAAAAGCACTACAGTACTGCTTTTTAATAAATAATTTATATTAATATTATATTCAAACACTTTAAAAAGACCCAAACAGTTTAAAAGGTTTAAAAGTTTGTGGTTAGGAAGATTTTTTGTGTTTTTGCAGGAAGTTTCTTGTGCATAATATAGTAAAACAGTAAAAAACAGTATTATTGTGAAATATTATGATTTAAAATAATTTTTTCTCTATTTTAATATATTTTAAATGTAATTTATTATTCAGACAGCTAAATTTTCAGCAGCTGTTACTCTTTCAGCAGCTATTTTTCAGGCTTCTATGATCTAAGATTATTATTAGAACAGCATTTATTTGAAATAAAATCAGTTTGTAACAATATTAATGTATTTACTGTCACTTTAGATGAAGTTAATGCATCCTTGACTAATAACAGTAGTAATTTCTTTAAAAAAAACTTTTGTACAGTATTAATATAATAAATAATATGTATAATTCACTCAACGCCAAACGGTAAATTTAAATACTTTTACATTACATTTATAAATAACTATGAACTACTGAACCCAACAGTTGAGGACTCCCCTTTTTTATATTGTGCAACTTTTTTTTTTTTACCATTTTAATTAAGATATGTCAATATAAATACATTTAAATAATTTAACAATTGTAAGAACTTAGTCTCCTGTGCACTTCATGTGAGGAGCAATATTCGTGCATCAAGCACAGCTGTTGCCTATGAAGAGTGTTCCAAATCGATCACTGATAAGGTTCCATTTTAGTTAGATGGCGTCTATGTAGGCTGCAATGCAGCTCACTAGGTTGTGGCACAGACCACTGTGTTTGTAATACTAACCCAAGTCTATGAGGATGGCATGCTGTTGGGATGTGAGCTGCTTCAGAAGCTCTTTGTAAGGAGTGTCATTGTTAGGAGGTTTGGTGCTGGGCACCTCCTTCCTCAGCAAATGCTGCTCTGATAGTAACTTCCAAATCTCTCCTCGATGCTGACGAGGGACGCCTGAGAGGGAGAGAAAAATAGAAAGAAGAGCACAAAAAGTGATTCATTGCGGGATCTTTTGAATGTTTACATGGCTTGAGCACAACACCTCAGTTTTTGAGTGCCTTTTCAGTAGTGTGATCTCATCTGACATGTAGATGGATGTCCATAAAATCACTTCAAGAAGACAAAGTCAACATTGGCAACGACTGACGTAAAAAGGTAACACGCATCCCTGCAAACCCCTCCCCATACACACACATCCGAAAATGACATACACAAACATCACAAATTCAAAAACCAACTACAGGTGCAAAAAAAACTAGCGGCACCAAACAGAATTGCAAACACTCAGCATTTTATCTCCAATGCAGTTTATGATACATAAACCAGAAAGGAAAAGAATTACACCAGATTGATTGTGATAACATGATGATCTCTGTGTAACATCTGTACAAGTATGTGTACGTGAATGCTTCGAGTAAATGCATCAGTTGCACTGAACTTGAACAGTGTGTGCTTGTGTGCGTAGGTGCGTGCAATCTTGCCAATCATTCTGCAGAACTACCTACATAAAAACTATCAAAAAGATAGCTCTATCTATGAATATTAAACACTCACACACATTCTCCAAATGAACATCAAACTTGAAGACTATTTTAAAATCCACTTTTTTCAAGAAAATCAAAGACCTTAAAATAAATACACAAAGTTAACTCCGTTTATATTCCTCTAAAAACTGAAAACTTACACACAAACTGTCTAAAACAACATATTACGTACTCTTCTCTCATACAGGTCTAGTTCAGTTAATCCAGGTGTCAAAACATTCAATGGATAGGCTGCTAAGAAAAACCTCATACAACTCACTGTTACATCAGCTTCAACATTTGTATGCATCTACGTGTGTGTGTGTGTGTTACCTTGTCCCACAGCTTTGTGGATCTCCTCCGTGTCAAATCTGACCTTTGACCTCCCAGTGGTGCTGAGCATTCTCTCCCAGACCAGTGTGACATCTTTCAGACACGGAATGATCTCTTCATATTCCAGCTTCAGTCGTCTGCACTGCAGATCACTCTCTGATGCTGTACACACATTGAACGAAAATGTAAGAAATGTAAAATAATGTGCAGGATAAAGATAATTAGTTGAGTTGGAAGAACTTCTACAACATTACATCACAGTGCATTCAATTGAATTACTCACTGTCCATTCACACAGAACGTGTTCTACATTCCACTGAGCTCATTTTTCATTGTTTTTCAATGTAAACACACTCTAAACCAGTGGCGGCTGGTGCTAAAAACAAATGGTGCAAACAAACTTAATCACACTGTTAATGCAACAGCATATGATTGAATGCAATTGTTAAGAAACCATTTAACAAGTGACATAATAATGAATCATTACTGCTTAAAATGTAAGATGAAAATTCAACTGTTAAAATTGAAAATAAAATGGACTTTATTAAAATAATTTGCATATAAATGCATTATATTTCTATAAGGTTTAATAAAGTCCAATGTAATAAGTATGCAAAAACTGTAATCTCCTAGAGACTTATAGACCATTATGTTTTTTATTTAAATTTTAATGTTATTGACAATATATTATTCAAGTTGTCAGACAGAATATGGGACACTATATTATTTATATATTTGCATAATAATCCTTACATAAAAACTCACAATTTACTTGAAAAGAGACAACCATTGTATAACTACATGATATACACAAGCCAATTGTGCTTGGATCTGATGATCGGCTCAAGTTAAACTGCATTGCTCCAATTACCTTCCGTGTCATTGCCAACGCTTCGGTGACAAGACTTTGAAATAACAATCAGTTAAAACAATAAAAGGCATGACTTACATTGCACCCTGCTTGCCAACTCCGTCCAATCTCCATGATCTGTATTTGTATTTGAATTCCTTGTGAAAGGATTTTTTGTAAAGTTAAAATCTCAGAAGAGAGATTGCGCCTATTTGACAGTCCAGAACGGTCCAATCACATGAGGCCAAAATATATAAAAACAATATTGATTCGCTAAGAACAAAAGTGGGAGAGTCTTCGAGGACAATCTGAAACAAGCCAATTAGAGCTCAGCCTCAAGTCACATGCGTTTAAAAGGTGTACAGACCCATCAATAGACACCCATTAGTCCGGCGCCCCACACACACACAAATGAAATGCAGTTTTATTTTTTTAAATGGGTGCTAACATGATTACCAGGCGAATAGTACGACTAAATGCAATTTCGTGATTAATTTGCAATAGATATTTAACTTATTTTTAAACATGTTGAAGACTGCTTCTTCCCTGGCTAACTTGACCAGCCGCCACTGCAAACAGACGTGTTTGACCACTGCACTCACGTCTGATGTCTTTTGCATGAAACAGCATTCAATAAAAAAAAAAAAAAAAAACTGTCTAAAGATCTACTATTTTTTTCCCATTCCACTGGCCGCATCTTACATTTTTCTAAGCAAAAACACGTACTGTGTCAATGGCGCCTTACTTAAAGGGCACCTATTATGCCCCTTTTTACAAGATGCAATATTGGTTTTGGGTGTCCCCAGAATGTGTCTGAAGTTTCAGGCCAAAATACCCCACAGATCATTTATTATAACAGCTGGAAAATGTCATTTTTTTGCGTCTAAAAACGAGCTGATTTGGAGTGTGTGCAAATGAGCTGCATATTCCCACCCTGTCTCCAGAAGAGGGCGTCGCATATACGTCTCTCTGCTTTGATTGCATATCTACAGCAATAAACAGCTGGCAGAAGCAACATGACTGAGAGCAAGAGAACCGGTGTTCAGCCGTACATATGGGAGTCAAATGCACTGAAAGTGGGACGAAACAGCGCAATGTTACAGAGCTCGCGCCGCGCTGACCTGTCATTGGCACGGATCAATGGACCGAGCCACGCGACTGCGGTACCGAACGAATCTGAAATGAACTACCAAAAATGAGAAAATGGAGAAAATGCAAGACAGCATAACCGCTGAGGGCGGAAACTAAAGCAACGCAGGGCTATCAATCAAACCCCATGGCCGAAATGTGACGTCACACTGCGGTGAGTCAAAGCCACAGCCATATCACCCTGCAGCTCAAGACCGGTTGCCCACTGAAGCTAAGCAGGGTAGAGCTGGTCAGTACCTGGATGGGAGACCTCCTGGAAAAACTAGGTTGTTGTTGGAAGAGGTGTTAGTGAGGCCAGCAGGGGGTGCTCACCCTGCAGTCTGTGTGGGTCCTAATGCCCCAGTGTAGTGACGGGGACACTATACTCTCAAAAAGCACCGTCTTTCGGATGAGACGTTAAACCGAGGTCCTGACTCTCTGTGGTCATTAAAAATCCCATGGCACTTCTCGTAAAGAGTAGGGGTGTAACTCCGGTGTCCTGGCCAAATTCCCACCACTGACCCTTGTCAATCATGGCCTTTTAATCATCCCCATCCACTTGATTGGCTCTATGACTCTCTCTCCTCTCCACCTGTAGCTGGTGTGTGTGAGCGCACTGGTGCCGTTGTCCTGTGGCAGCCGTTGCAACATCCAAGTGGATACTGCACACTGGTGGTGGTTGAGGAGAGACCCCCCCACACATGATTGTAAAGCGCTTTGGGTGTACAGCAATACACAAAGCGCTATATAAATGCATCATTCATTCAAAACGGCAGGCCTAGTGAGACTGAATTGGTTTAAAGGGGATTAAAAAATGTGGTGGATTTTTATCATTGTTGGGTGGATGTGTTCACACACTGCCAACACATATTTATGTCCAAACACCATGTAAAAGTGGATTTTGCATAAAAGGTGCCCTTAACTTTTTCAGTAACAACTTTTTCAACATTTATTTGTTCTGATGTGAATAAAACTTAAGTTACATAGCCCAAAACTAACATGAAAGTAAAACTAAAACATTAAATTAAGAAAAATATTTGAGAATAGTATGCAGCAATAGCTGTTTTTGTTGCTAAAATTAAATTATTATTTATAATACATATTTAATTTGTATTGCCATAGTCTGAATATTAGGCTGTTTATTCCTTTTTTTCTTTCTTTTAAATGGAAGAGTTAAACAAGTGGAGTGTGAAGAAGAGGCAGACAACACATGCCCAGCATGCAGCAGAATGTCTTAATGTCATAATGACTGTATTAAGACTGGTAAGACCAATTGCACTTATTGCACCAGTGAGAATTCTCATTTAGACAAACACAGGAAGAGATGCAAGAAGGGAAATTTCAGGAACAAGAGAATAATACCCTCCCCACCCATCTCACCCATGGGACCAAACGAAAAACATACAAAAATAAAGAAAGCAGGAAAGGAGCAGAAATAGAAGTCTCCAAAGTGTCAAACATCAGAGGTTACGTGATTAAGAGGGAAAGTGGTAATAATAAACACAGGCTAGATGTAAGGCAGACAGTCTTCCCAGTACACATCTTCTGACCCACTTCTTTATACCCAAACCCTATTCAATAGGTCTGGATGCTTTCTTTTCAAGCTTCTGTTCTTTCTTTTCAGGTCATGAGAAGCATGACTGGGCATGGCAGGGCAGGACGTGACACTGCCAAACACGAGCACACCCAAATCAGACCGCATCTGTGCAAGCGAAGCTCTTCACCTGTCATTATCATCTCATAACCTGCAGCAGGGATTTCCAGGTAAGGCAGCGCATGGGTGCGCCGGGTTGTGCAGAAATGTGTGTGTGTATGCAACTGTTTATGGGAGGTGCTTTTGTGTATGCCAGTTGAACGTATGCCAGACAAATCACCCGTCTGACAGGAGCAAATGACCTAAGAACAGATCTGAATTCCCAAGAACCGCAGAAGGAAAAAAGCCTTAATGCTGAATACCATTCATTGAATAAATCTTAAGGGCAAGAACAAACTAAGCTTTATTTCCATATAATACCTAGTAATCTGGATGTTGTGAAAAAAGGAAGATCTTGTACAAGAAGAAGAATACTAATATTAACCAAAGTAATAACAAACTTAAATAAGCTAACATAATGTATGGCTAATTTTGGTGCAAATGTGAATAAAAACTAGAGCTAACAGCAAATCTAAAACCAAAATCAGTTGCATAATTGATTGAATTTTTGTTACTGTCACTTTATTACTTGATCGTTTGTATGCGGAAATGAAAATGTTCATAGTGATAATAGTTATTGTGTGAGTGTTTGTATTTCACCTTGTAGTTTCTGATTCTCTCTCTCCATCCGCAGCAGGAGAATTTGTTGATGAATTGCTTTCCTCCATAATGCTCTTAGCTCCACCCCACTCCTCTTTCTCCTCTCCTCTGGCACCGCCCCCAGGATGCTGTCCCCGCCCCCTACTCCGCCTCCTAGCGCCATTCTGTTGCCAACCTCTAAGGTGGATTCTGGAAAACAGAATAGTCACAATAGCATAAATTAAGATAAAGAACTACCAACATTTGCCTACATAAATAACCAACCATGTCACCCAACATCATCTCCAGTAAACAACATCTACATCAACTATTAATATCATGATGTCTATGTTTGTCATTATACCATGATTTTAGCAGCCAGTGATCAGTGAAGTTTTGTGATTCAGAATTGTGGTATGTAGTCAGTACACCATAAAAAATTACGTAATTTTTTACAGAAAAAGGACACTTTTATACTTTCCATATAAAGTAAAAAACTGTAAGTGGTTTAACATTACATTATATGTCATTTTACAGCAAAATAAATGCAAAATGTATAGGTTTTAGCAGTAAAAACTATGAATCTATGAATTGCCATATAATTCACAATTGAAAAAACAGTACAAGGACATTTCCAGAATTTACATAAGATTAACAGCATATTTTATTACAAAGTTATGTTCCTATTAAGTAAATATTGTTGCAACGTATTAAATTAACAATAAAATAAAGAGAAATGACAAAAAAAAGAAATATGAGACAAGATTAGAAATAAGGTCCAATTGATCAAGTATTTTGGTAAGTTCAGAAATATAAAAAAAGAAGAAAAAGAAGAACAACAAGTAAAGTAAAAGGTGAAATAATACTTAAATGTAACTGTTTAAGTTTAATGGCTGTTTACAACAATTTAAGACACAAACATAGTAACGACTGTGCTTGATGTGCGACGGCAGCCTGCGCCAGAACGCCAAGACAGAGTAATAACAAGTGTATGTATTTGAAGCCATGTTCACAGTGGGCAGTTTGGCCAGGATGCTTAACATCAACTAGAAAAGCTACCAATCCAAAATCAATAACCATCATCTTTCTAAATCAACAACACCTATATCAATTAACAACATCACCATTATTTATTTACCACAATAAATAAATGTTTCAATTCCTATGACTGTAACCTCTGAAAACATTACAGTTAACATGCTGTTATAGTAAATAATGAAGAACCTAAAATAAAAAGTCTCTGATTTCCCCACACTTTAATAAACAGCAGGTGTATTTCATAATGGCATGTGTTCTCCACAAGATTTTTTGTTGCTTTCTCTCATGTTTGCAAAAATTAACACTTAACAAAAGAGCAAACCACAAAACACACAGAAATACAGACACATGCATAACACTCAAATATAAGTGTCCATGCATACAGGCAGAGGTGTTAAAAATAAAGCGAACACCACCCAAACTATAGGGTGGATCCGAGACCTCAAAATTCCCTTTTTGTTTACAAAGTGAGAAATTGTGCATAAAGAAAAATAAAATGTACTTTTGTATATAGTATAAACACAGAGTGAGATCACCTAAAACACTGTGCTGTATAATCACAAGGAAAAGAAAAATCAAATCAGAGTGTTGAAATAAAACAGCATTCACCCAAACACTATACATCTTTCTTTCATCTCACTCCTGTGACACACAAAACCAGATCTTGTCTAAACCCGCTGTAGTTTAGCCCATTTCCTACCCACAGTTCAAAAAACACAAAAACATCAGAAATTGATTGGATTTAAATGTTAATATTCAAACAGCAATTCTCATTTGCACAGCTCAGCTCTTTAGCATACATATAAATGTTGCAGAAATGTTTATTACCTCACTGAAAATATTACTGCTGTCACTGTAAACAATTTTTAAGGCTCACAGTAAGGGTTATAGAAGTTTGTTTTTCCAATTTCCTCATTCCAGTGGTCACAAAATACCTCAGATTCACTTTATTATTGTGACACAGCAAATTAGGGGTGGGCGATATGGAAAAAATATCATATCACGGTTATATATATATATATATATATATATATATATATATCACGATTTGACGGTTCTATCACGATTCTTTGTCATGTTGGTTTTACTATTTTGTCGGAGCAGTGCAGCCAAAATAATTTCCCTATTATAAAGACAAAGCCTTTCATGGTGACGAAATATAAAAAAAGAATGGTGGATATTTAGACCAAAGTGGGAAAAGATAAAACTCTTTGTTATTATTTTATTTTTGTTATTACAAATAGGAACAAATATACACATTACAAATACACATAATATACAAATAAAACAAACAGTGCTTTATTTTCAGGTACAATAGGCATATATAGCAAGAGCATTCAAGAAATTGAATGAGCAAATATAAAAGTAAAACACTATATAGATTTATTCCTATTAAAGCAGCTGTATTATTATTATTTTTTTCTGTCAAGAGTAGGGAGTTATCTTTTTCTCTTTGTGTTTTGTTGTTTTAGCATTAAAGAATACAAATTCTGTCATCTGTCTGTCGATTGTGTCATAGTGTTTTATATTTATACCATCATTTACTCATTCAAGTTTAGTTTTAAACCTGAATGAGTTTCTTTCTTCTGCTGAACATAAATGCTATTTTGAATAATGCTGGTAACCAAACAGTTGCTGGTCCTCAGTGACTTCCATAGTATTTGTTTTCCTTCTATCAAAGTCAATGAGGACCAGCAACTGTTTAGTTAGCCACATTCTTTAAAATACCTTATTTTGTGTTCAGTACAAGAAAGAAATTAATACAGGTTTGGGACAACATGTGAGTGGGTAAATAATGACTAATTTTAGGGTGAACTATCCCTTTAATGACAGTCGGCTGCATGTTTAGTACTGTACCTTTAAGACCTGCACGCACCTAATGTACAGGCACGCATCCGTTTGTCTCGGCTGTTTACTTTCATTTTAGATATAACCAACTGAGTCTATACATAAATCTTGTATGTTTTGACCGTATTCGCACAAGATAACTTAGTTGAGTTAGAAAGGCTTTTTCTTGCGTGCTCTTCAGGTGTACCGTTACGGGCTCAGAAAAAGCGCACGTCAGAACAGCGCGTGAATGAAACGTTTCCCGCAAGGCTTTAAAACACGGAAATAATGTACCGTGTCCGTGACCGTGAGAGTAACTCTACCGCCGTGTTAACACTGATGTGAATGTATGTCGCGTTGTAAAGTTGTAAACAGTGTTCCTGTGGCTTAGTGGTTAGAGCATTGCGTTAGCAGCGCAAAGGTTGTGGGTTCGATTCCCAGGGAACACATGTACTGACAAAAAAATGTATAGCCTGAATGCACTGTAAGTCGCTTTGGATAAAAGCGTCTGCTAAATGCATAAATGTAAATGTAATAAATGTAAAGTTTATTGATACGGAGGCGCCAGAACTGCAACTGACAGAATGTGCGCTGTAGCACGATACTACAATATTTCTACAAAAGCAGATCGTGGAGACATTTTTATCCTCCACGATCAAAAATCGTCATATAGCACACCCCTACAGCAATTTTTTTTTTGGGACAGGAAACCTACCATAACAATGTTAGAATCAAACAAACAAAAAATCTGTGTGAATAGAAAGTTTACGGAGACTCTAAGTGAAATAGATCAAAAAAGGTAACCTTTTTCCTTTTGGGGGCCACCATGTTGAGATCATATGACCAGACAAACACTGCTTAATCTAGATAAATAACTGTGAAAAGAGCATTTCCACAAAAACATTACCAACTTAAAAAAACATATATAGTGACACTAGATTCATGTTGCCAGGTATATATTATATTTAAAATGTATTTTATTATTTAAAAGACTCAAAATAATAGCAAAAAAATTTTTTTTTTACTGAAAAATTTTAAATAATTTAATTTAATAAATATGAAAGAATAATAATAAATATATAGGAAAAATGGCAGGAGGGCATTTGCAACCAATATTGGAGATTCCTGCATACACTATAATATACAAGTCAAGTACAACTACTCAAAACAGTGAGAGAACTGCAGTGCCTTACTGCCTTTTACACACACACACACACACACACACACACACACTTGGTCAGACAACGTTTCTGCCTAACATAATTTAAGGCTTTTAACAGAAGGGCCATACAACTTCTCTCAAAACAGCAATTTCTTATGTCAGGAATCATACGCGCACACACACACACCTGACCCAGTTCCAGTGGGGTGGAGCAGCACATGTGTTTGAGTGTATGTGTGGAGATTGCTACACCGGACACTGGCGCACTCGGACACTTGGGCGCCGGTCACTCCCTCTGAAAACACACACACACATGCGTACATGCATGCACACACGCACACTGGTCACTCCCTCTGTAAATAAGTGGTGTTTCTGCCCAGACCAACGCCTTGCAAGTGTGCAAACACACATATGTAAGTGGGTCAATAAGGCCGGTGCTTTCCTGTAGATATCTCTCCTGTAAAACACCACACCCAACACACGCACACACACATTACCTCATTAACACAAACATTACTTCATTCAGCGCAGACACACACTTGTCAAGACACACCCAAATATACTGGAGAAACACACACAACACGAGCGCTCTTGGCATGCATTCTGCTTTAAGGAAGTGTACTCATATTACTGCACAGACATCAGCATACATTTTTCCGCAAATGAAAAAGTCAGTTCTCCAGAAACAGATACTGGACACCTTTTAATTGAGCACACAAACAAAACTGTGGAAACTATGGAAGCCTGTTTTAGCTTTAAAGAAAAAAAAAAGTATTTGAGACTTCGTTTATCACAATTTCAATTATATTACTTGCAATAGTAACTTTATATCTCCCAGTATGACTCTATATCTTATTTTAAACTTGAATTATTTTGTAACAACTGCTAAACCTGTGCTCCAACATCATAATTTGCAGGCATTTAATTTGTAAGCCTATTAAGTTAAACAAAAGTGTGGAGAATTAATCATCCTTTCTCTCATTCACACACCCACACACACACACACACACACACACACACACACACCTGAGGGGTGTTTTGACATCCGGATCAACATTTACAGCGAGGTGCTGCCAAGTCTAATGAGCTACCAGCTTCAAAATAACAGACCTGATTTTCTGTTTTGGCAGCTCAAGAAAGAAAGACATAAAACAAGACAAGAATAGAAGAAAAGCAAGCGCTGACAGAGTCATGTGGGGGGCTGAGGAAGGTGATAAATCACTGTCATTCTGTTTCTCCGCCAAAAGAAACATCAAGTCCAAGTTGGCTATTAGTTGTCAAACTCAATTAAATTATGTCTTTACAATGACAATAAGAGCAATAGCACCACCTTGTGGATATCAACAGTCACCGCGGCATGTAGAGGCACTGATGTACTGTACACTGTAAAGTGTAGTTTGATATATGTGATGTTTTGCATTGATGCACCCTACTTACATATTCAACTAGGGTGTTACCTTTGGAGTCTGAGCCCTTCTGTGGTGTGGCGACTCTTAAGAAGATTTGTTGTCTCCAGGAGTGTCTCCGGCTACGTAATGGACTGTCATCCCCAACAACACACACTGCTCCAGGACTGGACAGGGCTGCCACATCACTAAACACACATAGAAATACATAAACTAAGGCCTCCATTCAAAAATATATACACATACAGACAGACAGTAGTCACAGACTTCTGTCAGAATAGACAGCATATTAAATTTGAAAGCTCATAAAACAAGACCAAAAAATTATTTCAAAACAATCCTAGACCAACTCATTACTAGTGATTTGAGCATTTTGAGGATTTCTTTTATTTTTAAGTATCTATCTATCTATATATATATATATCTATCTCACTTTTAAAAATGTGACATTGTGTTCATAATATGAAATAGCATTGTAAAAATTGCATTTTTAAATCCGAAATTATATTCCTGGTACCGAGACTTGATTTTATCCACCAGGAATGTACTGAATTGGCGTGTTACATGCCAGAATAATAATAAATTATTAAATTATGTAGATATGGACAATCAAATAAGTACACCATATAGGATATCAGCTGATATTAGATTTTTTTATTTACATGTACTGTACCCTTGCTACTATTCAGCACTCACTTTATCTTTAAAAACACTAATAATTAATCACCGTTAAATGTAATGTTTATGAAATCCTAAAATGTATTATTATATAATGTACATTATAATGCTGTGATGTATTTATTATTTTATTTTTAAAATATGATATTGTATTTTATTCACAAACACTAGGCTATCCATTTTTAATGGTTTCAAAATAAGCATAATGTCTATGCTTGTTTTCTGAAAACAAAAAAACAATATGCATTAACAAAGTACTCAATTAGTTCATTTTCGGTGAACATCCTAATTCATTACAAGGACATTTATCTTTGTCTATTAAGCCTCGGTGGCAGGTGCAGAAAAAGAGCGGAGATGGAAGGCAGAAAAAAGGAAAGTTGGATTGGCAGAATGCGAAGAAGAAACAGAGTACCTCTTCCTCTGAGAGTCACTGGTATCGTCACTCTCCACAACAGGGGTCAGAAATTTGAGGAAATTTGGAACAGAGGAGGAGGAGTGTAATCTTGCTCTAAAGCCACTCAGCCCTGATGGACTGAGAGATAGAGCATGAGAAAAAAGAGGGAAAGAGAGAGAGGCCACAGAGTAAAGGAGTGAAACAGAGAGTCACTGTAATGTACAACCTCATTGGACTGAAACAGCACAAAAGCTAATCTATCCTGTTCTTGTTGAATTAAAACTGAGAAGACATTGAGGTGAATTCATCAAACAGTGGTGTTTTGGGGCGAATGCCTGTGTTTTGTTCACTAAATCGAAAATTGAAATAAAATGAAATATAAATATTAGATAAAAAGCTTAAATGTAAATGAAAACTACAAATGTTGTCTTGGAAACTAACTGAAATCAGTTAAACTAAATAAACTAAAAGTAAAAAAGTCAAATAAAAATAAAAATATATAAAAATGGCAAAAACATTTTACAAAATTACTAAAATATAAAGTAAAATTAAAATGCTAATTCATTAATTCGTTCAAAAGTGGCAGATACACAATATAATTAAATTACATGGGTATGCATAATATAACAATTCATTTATCTGGACTTAATACACAGTATCTACACAAAACACAGACCTCTATATAAATTGAATCAATAATATATATTTTTCCAGATTTTAAGTTGTAAAGTGAGCAGGGTATTTTAAATTTAACGCATGCTTCAGCAGGCATGTGTCATGATACTAGCGATGTTTTCATCCAAAGATTCAAATTTAACTTATGCGCAAAACTGGAATATTGAGTCAGAGAGAACAAAATCGTCACTTCCTGCTGGTAAACTGGCACTAAATATCACTAAGAAAACTAGATATAATAATTGTCATATATTTTAAATGACTTGCGCCTCAGAGCGCCCAGACAAAACACAATAAATGCAGTCATTGCTTTCAGAGGAGGATGCCTGCTGTTTGGAAACGCAGTCGTGTAAGACAATTATACAGAAATACTTTGACAACAGACTTTGCTCAGGCATTTCAGAATGACCATAACAACATATAGATGCTGTGAACGAGAATGGTCCGCTGGTTAGTCAAGTTATCCCGTCTCATAGCGCAAAATCACATTTTTGATGCGCACGGAGGAATTTATTCGGTCCATCGTGGTAGTTTATGCGCATTTTTTCTTATCGGATAAAAAGTTTATCCTACTCAAATGTGCGCATAAGTTTTTTATGCGTATCTTGGCATTTCCATCCAGCTTTTTTTATGCGACAGTCCAAAATGTGCATAAAAATAGGTGGATGGAAACAGCTACTGAGAGTGGCAAAGGGTGCCTGCTTTTTCTCGAGCTCTAGAGCGCCCCACAATTTACTATGGTCGAAAATGGAACTGCATCACACTCTAACTGAGAGCCTTTGCAAGTTCAATTTGATTGTAGTGAAATCTCCCCAATGTGTTTTCACAAACCTTTATACAAAAAGCACAGTAACTTCAGAGAAAAGACAGAAAAAAATGAATGGGGGAAAAGTACCCTGACCTGTTTGTGAATGACAGTAGTACAGAGAAAGACACATACACACACCTCACCTCCGCTTGAGGGGCCGGGTGGAATGATCCAGAGCAAATGTACGAGGCCTCAATGGCCGCTGACACACAGGAGAGGAAGAGGCCGGAGGGGAGAAAGGACTGATGAAAATACAGAAAGGATGGAAAAAAAATAAAGGATGGCGCAAAGGAATACGAAAGCAGGGATGAACAGAATGAAAAAAGTGAAGCACACGGTGAACTGTATTCACACTGCAGACTAAAAAATGTGATGTAAGAACAGGAAAGAGAAATCTTAATACCCTTCTCTAAAAGCACCTTCCACAGTGATTGACTGACAGGAGTCCATCGCTGACATTGTATATGTAAACAGAGTTTGCAAATGTATGAAAATGTAAATATTCAAATTAAATTCTATTTGAACTATGTCAATTGGGTGCACAAATAAAAAACACATCTGCGATTTGAATTTGCAGTTGGTGGTTTGGATTTTGTCCACATTTTGTTTTGACAGACACAAACTATGTACAATGATCAAAAGCAGCTAGCGCACACACACACACACACACACTGTCTCACTTGCTCTGATGTGGGGAATCTGTGCTGACAGAGTAGTGTCGGACCAGTTTGGGCTTGGTGGCGGCAGTAGGTTGTAGAGGCGGAAGACTAGGCTCAGAGGACGACAGCATCGGAGAGTGACTAATTGTGCTTGCACGTCTCCTGAAGCTCTGAGGCGGGCTCTCAGGACCCTCCTGACCTCCCGCTGAGCCTTCTAGATGCTTCAGATCCCCTGTGGAATTGTGGGAGCGGAGTGGACTGGAGGGAAGGGAAGAGCAGAGGGGCTCCTCCAATGATGTTTCCTTAAAAATCAAAATAGAACATGTCAATGACCCTGCTGAAACAGAAACTTGTAAAGAAGCTATTTTAAAAGAAATACAGTTCATTTGAGTGCTTACAACTTTAACACATCTTATATGAAAGAAATACAAACAAGCCTACCATTATACTAATGAAGAATAGTGGACTTTATTTTGAGAATAAAATGTTTATTGTGATTATCATCAATAATAAAATGCATTATTTTTAGTACATGCTGGTGCTTTTAGTCATATTGCTGTTAAGACCATAATTATATAAAAGCATTAAGCTACTCAAGGATACCATGGCTAGCTATGGACTAATTACATGGAAAAGAGAAAAAGGAGGATCTTGCAATCTCTTCAATCCATATGTAACATGATTTCAAGTCATCAATAAATTCTTCTAAAAAAAAAAAAAAACATGTGTGAGGAAAAGTTTCAATAGAATGAGAACACTGAGGGGTCCAGCATGATCGAAATGTTTGTTTGTAGATTTTAAAATGTACAGAGCACTTTAGTTTTTGTAAAAATAAAAAGAAGATGCTTCGTGGTACTCTTGATAATGGTGGAAGACGGTCAATTGGGGGAAAATAATTGTTGAATAAAGTTGTTATTTTTGTTTTCTTTGTGCACAAGAAGTATTCTCGTATCTTCGTAAAATTACGATTGAACCACTAATGTCACGAGGACTATTTTAATGATGTCCTTACTACCTTTCTGGGTAGAACATTTCAGTTGCATTGCGGTCTATGCGGGTCAGAAAGCTCTCGGATTTCATCAAAAATATCTTAATTTCTATTCCGAAAATGAATGAGGTCTTATGGGTTTGGAATGGCATGAGGGTGAGTAATTGATGACAGAATTTTCATTTTTGGGTGAACTATGTCTTTAATATTCAGCTTTGCCATCACAGAAATACATTTTAAGTGGTAAGCATTGGTAAGCATTTAACAGACTTCTTTTATATTTTTTTTTTTTTTGGAATGGTATTGTAAATGTATATATTTTCAAATGAAAATGAATGCAAACCTGAAGTGGTAATGTGGCTACAACGTGTATTAATTTTTAATAATTTAACTTTTTAATAATTAAAACTGCTCAGAATCAATTATTCCACTTAGAAGCCTGATCAAACTTATAATCAGCTTTTGTTGCTGAAGTTTAAATGTATTTTCATAGTTGCATGTTATGAAAAAGTGTAATGCTCTTTAGAAGAGTTAATGTCCACATATTACTATCATTTTGCTTAAAGGGGCTGTAATAGATAGAGTCTAGCTTGTAACCCAAAGGTTACAGGTTCGAGTCTAGGTACTGGCACATCCTTTCCTTTTCTCCTTAATTTTACATCCCCATCAAACCCATTGCAAATTGTATTGTGAATAGCCAGTTCTTTATCGACATTTAAATATACTGATGATGTAAGAGTTGTGCAGACCTGATTTGTGCTGTTCAGTGTGGCGGAGCTGGAGCAGTTGTTCTCTCCTTCACTGTTCTCCCTCTGGGATTTGGACTTATTGCTGCCCTATTATATAAAGACATCCATGTTTCCATAAATTACATGTCATCTTGCTACAAGTCCGATAATCTACTCATGTTCAAAATGTGTAAAATGTTTGCACACCTTCCAGATCCCCTCCAGTGATTCAGTGAGGGATCTTTTTGCCCTAGTCTTGAACTCCTCCAGACGCACTCGATTGGAACTGACGGTGCCTTCAGCATTCACAGCAACCTCCTGAGAAGTCTAACACACGCATACATACAGAATTGTATATGGACAGACATCTATATCCAATATCTCAGTTGTACTTTTAGTGAGGTGTAATATTTACATTTCACTTTTAAAACAGACTGACATAATGGGAGTCCATAAGGATCTTGATGACATTAAATGGAGGTGTACCTTTTTTGTTTGTCCGTTGTGTGTGCGAGAGTGTGTCTTTTGTCTCTCCTCGTACAGTCGTCTCAAACATGACACAATCAACTCATTTTCTTCCTGATCTGACTTAGGCTTGGCTTTCTGTTCACACACACACACAAAACACAACACAAAAAAGGTTTAATTTCTGCAAATTTCCACAAGGTGGCATCATCGATTTACAGAACACACACAGACAGAGAGAATCCAACCAGCAGAGAGCAGAAGGAATTTACTCAGCATTTTTACAAATTACAATATTTTCACCAAAACAATAATTTAAGCTAGACTGAGGACCAAAACTACTACATACATAAAAGTTATGTGAAAGAAGGTGTCAGTTTAAATCAATATATTTTAAATCAATGGGTATATTTAAATTAATATTGCAAAGACAAATTTCTGTATATTGCACCTTCAAAGCTGAAATTAAATTTAAACATCTGCCAGAAAGTCAAACATCTAGACACATAATGCTCAGAGGACATCAGTCCACTCATCATCAGGATGTTTAGTCGTTCAGGTTTGAGTGTGGTTTCAGGACGAGTGGACTAACTGGTTTCATTTATACCAGTCACACCCTCTGAACAGAACACACATTCCTTGAATGCCGCTCTTAAAAGATTTGACACACACTGCTAATCCTAAGAACAGGGGAGCTAAAGCGTATTTGTGTAGAGTGTTATAGTGGTTTTAAGTTTGGAATAACTGAACTCACCATGGTGCTCTCAAACACAGCTGCCTGCTCCGGATTATCCAGACCTGCCAAATGCTTCTGCAGTTCCAGCTTAGCTTTGGATGGATGAAGACCTGCACATAAACACAGAGTCATGGCATGCACAAAGAAACAAACACAAGTATGCACTGCTGCAGCCCATAGAATTACTGAAATAAATATCTATCATCCTAATTCATGTTCTGAATAAACAACTTCAATTCTGCCATTATTATGGTTAAATTGCAGTGTTTAAGGGATTGTTCACATAAAAATTGCAACTCTGTTCATGAAACAAAAGGAGACATTATAAAAATTCTCCCATTGACCTTTGCATAAAATAAAAGCATAGTGACCAAGGGGGTGATGAGTGCCAAAAAGGGCAAAAAAGCTTCAAGAAAATACCATAAAATTAGACCATATGACTCATATGATAAAGTTTTTAGTTTAGAAGCTGAATAACTAAAAGCTACACTACAGTTCAAAAAGTGACAGTAAAGACTTTTACATTTGTGGGGGGGGGGGGTCTATTTACATTTAGTCGTTTAACAGACACTTTTATCCAAAGTGACTTAAATGAGGACAATAGAAGCAATCAAAACCAATGAAAGTTAAACAAATGCAGTTATTTCCATTCATCTAAGAATCCTGAAAAAAAGTATAAGGGGTTTCTGCACAAATATGATGTAGCACAACCGTTTTCAACATTAGAATGATTTCTGAAGGATCATGTGACAAGAGTTCAGTAATGGCTGATGAAAATTCAGTTTTGCAGAAATGAAACCACAGAAATAAAACCACAAAAATAAATAACTTTTTGAAATATATTAAAATAATAATGACTAATAAAATAAAATGTTTCAGAATATAACTGTTTTTATTGTATTTGGCAGCCTCGGTGAGCACAAGAGACTTCTTTCAAAAACATTAAGTAGTGTATTTGTTACTGTATGGAAAAAGGAGTGGGAACATTTTTTCAAAGTATCTCCTTTTATGATTCAATAAAAAAGTGTGAAGTGATAATAGAATAGTACTTTTTGGATTAACAATTTTTTTAGTGTACCAGAAAATCTAATAATAAATGTGAATGTGTGCACTAAAAGGTTTGTTACTCAGAACATCTGACAGGTGCAAAAATAAAGGAATACAATAAGAAAGAGGAATGGGCTGATACAGGGATAAAACATGATAGCTATGAGTGATATGACAAACAGTAGATGTCTCACCCTCTATTCTGTCACACAGTTTGTGCAGCTGCTGTAGGGGACAACTGTCACACTGCTGACTCTGGGTCCTACTGTTTTGCTGGAGGGCGGCCACAGAGAACGCCTGTTTCAAAGTCAACATGATCTCATCCACCTAAACATGAAAGAGTGACATTCACACAAAACAGCTGTAAATGTCTTCAACTCAACAGATCGGAATGACTTTAGAGAACAATAACTGCATCCTGTAGAAGTATACACTATTTATAGCTATAAATCCATTGAAGTAAAATTTCATAATTTCATGATATAGTATTTGTAACATGCAACAAAATATTTTTGTACATAAAAAACTGCATTGTACTTTGTATGCTAAAACAGTAACATAAGACATAAGTTTTTTCTACGACGACGTTTTAGAGCCACGTTAATAAAAAAAAAAAAATCTAACATTACGAGATTAAAGTCGAAATTACGAGAATAAAGTCTAAATACTACGAGAATAAAGTTTAAATACTACGAGTATAAAGTCGAAATATTACGAGAATAAAGTCAAAATGTTTCGAGAATAAAGTCAAAATGTTTCGAGAATGAAGTCGAAATATTACGAGAATAAAGTCGGAATATTATGAGAATGAAGTCGAAATATTACGCGAATGAAGTCGAAATGTTTCGAGAATTTAAATCGTAGAAATTAAAGTTCTAATATTTTAGAGTATAGTCTATATTGCGCATGCAAATGGCCCGCATCGAGAACACCGGAGAAGTTGCAGGCCCAGGCCACGGAATTGATTTGAATATTGTTGTGCCCGAGCAGCCGCATCATCTTACTAGGATGAAGTAGAGTCAATTTTAAGGACTCGCGGAAACAGCTTAATATCAAGAATATTTTTTTGAATTTAGATTTTGAAAGTTGAGCCTTTGGAACTTTATTCTCTCTTTATTCCGTAGTATTTGACTTTATTCTCGTAGTATTTACTTTAAATGACTTATTCTCGTAGTATTTAGACTTTATTCTCGTAGTATTTAGACTTTATTCTCGTAGTATTTAGACTTTATTCTCGTAGTATTTAGACTTTATTCTCGTAGTATTTAGACTTTATTCTCGTAGTATTTAGACTTTATTCTCGTAGTATTTAGACTTTATTCTCGTAACTTTATTCTTAGTATTTAGTATTTATTCTCTTTACTTTATTCTTTATTTTACTTTATTTCTTTATTCTTAGACTTTATTCTCGTAGTATTTATTCTCGTAGTATTTCGTAGTATTTAGACTTTATTCTCGTAGTATTTAGACTTTATTCTCGTAGTATTTAGACTTTATTCTCGTAGTATTTAGACTTTATTCTCGTAATCTTAGATTTTTTTATTTTTAACGAGGCAATAAAACGCAGTCGTAATTTTCATTGTCAACTGACTTAACAAGAACATAACATTTCTGTCTTCTCTAAAGCAACTATTCTGAATATGTTCTTCAGACTGAAACAATGTATTCATCTCTCCTCATCTATTTATCCATGGTTCTCACCAGAGCTTCGTTAGCACACTGGAAAACATAGCAAACAAACTGGCAGCCTCCACATTCCACCGACTCCCTGCATATGAAGCCAAAGTGGTCCACATGACGAATACCCTAAAGAAAGTCAAAAAAAAAATCATTCATAAGGGGAAAAACTTAAAGAGGCCAACTAGACAACTAAACTACTGTTCAAAAGCTGGAGTTAGTAAAGACTTTTTAATGTTTTTGAAATTATTTTCTTTTGCTCACTTAGGTTGCATTTATTTATAAAACAGTAATTGTGAAATATTTTTACAATTTAAAATAACTTTCTTATTTTACTTTATTATAAAATGTAATTTATTCCTGTGATGGCAAAGTAGAATTTTCAGCAGCCATTACTTCAGTCTTCAGTGTCACATGATCCTTCAGAAATCATTCTAATATGCTTGGTGCCCAAAACACATTTCTTATAATTATCACTGTTGAAAACAGTTGTGAAAACTATGATACATTTTGTCCAAGATTCAATGATTAATTAAAAAGCTCAAAAGAACAGCACTTATTTGAAATAGAAATACATTTTGTAACATTATAAATTACTTTACTGTCACTTCTGGTCAATTTAATGCATCCTTGCTGAACAAAAGCATTAATTTCTTCATTCAAAAGAAATTACTAATAAATGTAATAATATTCACTTTTAGCATCCACTAACAGGCTGCAATACCAGATTTGGCAAATATGTTTAAATACTACAATGCAGCATGTGAATAAAAATATTTACAAAACAGGTCTGGACAAGCGCTAAGACAAGGCTGATTTCTTTTCAGCTTTCATTAGCCTATTTTAATTAAAAATCTTGCTCAATCATGCCTAACTGGTGATAAGACTTCTATTATATTGACATAAGAGAATTAATTGGCTGCCACAACAGCCTATCATCAACATGACAGAACAGACCTGAGAACAGAAGGAAATCTCTCTGAAGCTCTTCTCTATGGCCACTTTCTTAGTGTCAGGACTCACAAGAAATATCTGAGAGCGGCCAATCTGCAACAGACAGACATAAATTCATAAATTAATATGGGTGTATAGGTAAAAAGGATGGAAAGTGAAATTCTCCTTGCATAGCGTGAACATATGCATTAAAGTCATTAATAATAATAGCTCTTTCTTGAATGTTGACCACGTGAGGCTGTTTTACAGTGTAAATATCATGTTTAAAATTCAAATCAGTATGTTTGTGTGTGTGTGTTTTGGTTTTCACTAGATGTCCATGCACATATTTGCTCCATGAGACTAGATCTCTGTGTAACAATTATATTTGATCCACCTCCAGTTTTACTCAGTAGTACAAGTTCAAACAAGATACTGTACAGTCGTACCAGCTTTTCACCACATAAATATAACATGAAATATAGATTTGAGAAGAAACCGATTTAAAATCTTACCTGTGTTTCTTATTATCCATTACAGTGTACAAAACAATTGTTCTAGCAACAACACAAAGACTCCAGTTTTATTTTAAAATAAATAAGAAGTTGCATTTGAATTAATCTGGAAAGAGCACATCTGCGGTGTGATATAAGAGACTGTCCAACTGACCAACCAGAACCAAGCATTTCTATAAACTTTACTGCCTCAAAAATCATTGCCTAGTCAGTGTCAGATGTTCATTCGGAATCATCTCTGATCACAATGCTGTCGCTGTGTGTTTGCTTTCTGCATGCAGCCAGCGAAAGTGTGTTGTCTTTGTGACGTGATAGACTAGATCATACATAACACGTTCAATTCAGACTTTAAACTCACAACTCAGCTTAAATATAATTTATTTTGCAGCACAGCCACTGAAAAGATTGCAGGAAACAATGGTCTGATTTATGGGCACAAAATATAGTATCACGTCACTGTGTTAGATCACAGACTGTTCACATCTTTAGAGAACATTAACAAAACATGCACACATTGTGACCATTTCTTCCCCCTTAGATGATTACACATAGTTTCTAAAAAAAAAGATTACACCATAGCAAACACATCACCACACTTTTCTCTATCAAGAAAAGACCAAACAAATAAAACTGGAACGGTGTCTGCAATGCTGTTTCCTAAACCTGGGGATGTTGCTGCAGGCAACTTTTTAAGCTAAGTTTTTAACTTAAGTTAAGGTATTTATTTTTAAATTGTTAACTGTGATGCTCATCGTTATTGCTAGGTCATTTCCTGCTGAGGAGCTAACAGCTTCCTGTCAGTCAGAGAAAAAGGAAGTGCTAATCAGATTTGGCCAACAATATGTGTAGCTTGCTGTGGCATCTTTCAACAATAAATGACACCGCACAGTCCACATTTTAACTCTGTGTGCTTCTAGATCAGACTTAGACAATATGAAAGCGTCCAGCCCCTCACATGTTCATGTGCACCAATCAAACTACAAGTGAAACAAATCATTAATTCATTGGTCTAACCTAACTAGTTAATTAGAAGTTCATGGACATTTTATCCACTGTATTGTTGCAGTGTCTTATTAAAATACTGATCATCAAACAGTATATCCACTTTGTAACTACAATACCTTTCAAAAGTTTGGGATCAATACAATTTGGCTTTCTTTTGAAAGAAAAATTATATTTTATTCATTTTATTTCAAATAACTTCTATTCATTAAAGAATCTTCAAAAAAAGGATCAAGGTTTCCACTAAATATTAAGCAGTACAACTGTTTTTAATACTGATAATGATTTTATTTGTAAAAATATATCACAATATATATATATATATAAATAAATATATAATCGTAACAAAGTTTTTTCAAACAAATCAAAATATCTTACCGACCCCAAACTAATGATTTGTATTGTATAATTTGAAACATAGCAGAGTTAGTTTTTGTAGAAAGAGAAATGTTTTATTTGAAAAGAGTGCTATATTTTATTAAAACAAATGGCAATTGGTTTGATATTTTGTGATGTAATGCAATGACATGTCGTCAGTATGAAACAGAAGTTGTGGTCGTCTTTTCTTCCCTATTGTGACATGTATCTGAGTGAACAGGCTTCTCAAATGAGAGAAAAAAGTAGGATGGGACTTAATTGTTTCCATCAGGAACTTAATGGATCGTTGGATCACTGTCATTGGCTACTGCTGCGATCTCATGTGATTAACATATTGCTGGAGGGGAGAAGTTACCATCCCACCCTCAGGCTAGTGAATACGTCACTAGAGAAAGGGGATTACATTTTTTTTTTAATAATAACATGGTTAAATCATTTATGATAAACACTAAAAAAAATTCCATTAAAATAAAATTGTCCATTTTAATTTATGACGGGGCTTTTTTATGTGATTTTGGGGCAACTGTAAGTGAACATATTTGTTTGAAAAGAAGCAGTGATGGTTTTAGCACAGACTTGTTTCAAGAGAATTTATGTCCTTAAGGCTACAACATTGACATACCATCTCACACTCCACATGGGGTGAGGAACATGGAAATCAAAGTGAGAGAGAGAGAGAGAGGGAAAAATGAAAGAAGGACCATAAAAAACATTTGATTGGTACTTGAATGATGCATTTATATAGCGCTTTATTGTGTATTGTTGTACTTCACAGAGCTATGAGTATAAAAGTGCCACATGCAGAGATAAACACCTGCACAAATGTCCATGAACAGACATGCATACACACAGACATAAGACATGCTGACCTCTCACGAGTCACGCTGATATCTCACAGAACATGCACTTTAAAATGTTTAGCTGTGTGCCGTATCTCTACAGAAAAATATTAAGACAAAGAGAGGTTCTTTGAAACCCTTCAGAAGCCATCCAAACAGGTTTCTGCAGAGCTTCAGAGATAATGTTGTGTTTATATAATTTGTACATGTTTATGTAACATATCAATTACATTTTTGAAATCATCATACAATCCAGAATCGCCAGTTTTTCATAAAAAAGACTGTACTCCTTTAGCTATGGTGTTTCAACTAAAATCCATTTTGCGGATTATGTGGGTAATGTGCCAACATACAGATTTAGGAAAAGCAGATTTTCTATTGAAAAAGGTGAATGTGAAGCAGATTTAGATGTGATCTACATAAGAACAAACAAAAGGACATGGGCTAAACAAAGGTGAAAGAGCTGTAGTTGCTTATATTGGCGCATGTGTGAGGTGGAGAGTGTGTGTCACTCACCGTGAACAGCATGGTTCTGTTCTCCTGTAAGCTAGTGGGTTGGACCCCGGTGGCTCCGTCTGCTGCCCGTCGCTGGAGCTCCGGTGAGAGGCCGTTCTCATCCAATGCCTGCAGAAACGGAAAACTCTGATCTCTTTTAAAAAACAGAGGTCGCTTTCCTCCTCCATCTGCTCCCTCGTTTGTTCCATTCCCCAACTGAAAGAAAAAAATTAAAAGATTGAATATTACAAATATTAAGAATATATATTTAAAAAAACATTTCTAGATGCTAAGATAACGGATATAAGACACATTAAAAGCAGACATATTATGTTATTATTTAATATAATATATAAAATAAAAACATTATAATATAATAATTAGACAAGTCCATAAAGTGTGATATTTGATTATTTAATTATTGGAGACTATCACTGAATTGCGTGTCTTGCTGCAGTTTGCAAACATTACAAGATTAATTTGATTAACTAAATAATATTTTAACAGATTGAAAGCCCTAATGGTAACATAAAAAAGAAGAAAATTCATAACCAAATACAAAATCAACCACATTCACAAAAAGTATTTTCTACATCAATGAAGATCCAGAAAGTTAAATCTAGTATATGTGACCCTCTCTGTGAAATCCAGGCTAAAGTCTCAAAACCTAATTATGAGATAACACAAATCAAAGTTTGATATCTACCATTAATTTCACTATAATTTCAATCTTTGACATGACCTTACTCAGTCAATATTAAAGAGATAAAGGTTAAACTTTCACAGAACGTTTTTTACCATATGTTGGATGATTTTTGTTGAAAACAGCTAATCACAAAAAAATGACTTTAGCTGGGTTTTCACAGAGAGGGTCACATATATCCAACATCTTAACCTAATATTTAGTATTAAGTCAAGAATCTAAAAACATGAATTTTGATTGGAACCTGATTGAGCGAGAAAGCCCGCCTGATGCCCGCTGCAAGTGATCCTGTGACGCTGACACGTCCAAACTTCTCAATACACTCATCTATTAGCGCAGGTGGTGCTTTCTTATGGGCCACCACCACTCGCCCACAGAACAACACCTCAAACTTCTTCGCAAAGGCTGTTGCTGCATCAGCCATCGTTGCTGTGGACCAGGAGGCATCAGCCGGACCGCTGCTAGGCGGAGATGAGGGAGTGTCTTCTTGTCGGGCAGAGCTTTTGCTGGCCTGCCTGAGAGTGCTGATGATCTCTGGAACCTGGAGGACAGATGCAAAAGAGAATGAGGTCAAGTAAGCAATGTAACTAACCCCTTTAAGATCACACGGACCGATATGCATCACAAAACTATTACTATAGAAATGCCCTATTCTTAGTCAGCCACAAACTATAAAGTAGAGATGGCCAAACCAGGGCCAGCGGGCCACAGTTGGCCCTTGATGACCATTGGCCCGCTATGCCATATTACAGGAGGGGGGGGGGAGGTTGGAGAAAAACATGCCATTGAAGTTTTAACATTTATTTGAACATTTTTTACTTTTATTATTTAATTGAAAGGTTAAAAAATAAAAAAAAAATATATTTACATTTTTTATTTAAATTAGTTTTATTGAAAAATTTAAATCAAATACATTTTGATAAACAATAATATACTGTAGTTGGATATAATACAATGTGTACTTTTGACCTACCCGCCTCAACAAAGTTTGATTTCTGGCCATTCGCATTAAAAAGTTAAGTTTCTTCTATAAATGTTCTTTATTGGCATCCACATTTCCATGAAGAATCTTTAACATCCATAGAACCTTTCCATTGTACAAAAGGTTCTTTAGAGTGGAGAAAGCTTCTTTAGATTATAAAAATGAAAATGTTCATTCATTTAATAATTATTCATTTCCCTGTATATGAATGAATAGCAGCTTTGGGAAATATGTCTAAAACTTATATCATTGCTAGTTTAGTAGCTTTGATGCTGGAGGAAACATGATTTTATAAGCTTTCGGAGTTATCTTACCGTAAGGAAAATCTGAGTGTAAATGTCACTCTAGAAGAGGAGGGTTCAGAACTACTGTCTAAAGATCAGCAACAAATATATTATTTATCACTTCTAAATATTACCACTTTTAGTAAAAAAAAATCGATTTCATGACATTCTTTGACAGAAGGACAATAAACCCACACTTCCATTTCCTCACAATGTTATTAGTAGCAGGGAATATTATATTTTGTTGAATTATAAGAACTACACTAAGTATGCACAACAATAACAAAGATATGACTTTAAATTCCATGAATGAAAAGGCTATTCCACACTAACAAAGCAGTACCACTCTATAACTCACTTCCATCATACCGAAAAGAGTGAAACTACCAGAGCATTTACCACCAAACCAGATGATTTTCCACAGAGGACATTTTCAAAGTAGAACCAAAAAGATTTTCCAAAGCTCCTCTTTGAACAAGGCCAAAAACAGATGGATCTATTAAACTGGAATTTTGTTTTCTGCAGAGGTTGAGCTAATGTAAGTCAAGTGTGCTAATGGGAGTTTTTATGGTGCGTTTACACCAAATTTATCCCATCATCACACTCATGTACTTATATTAATCAAGACAAATCCGGCATTAAAAAAACTACTTAAGATATAGCTCACTGACAGACTACTGCACAAATGGTCACCTCACTGTAAAGGGCAGTAGAGTGCATTTAAGCTGTTTGCACCAGACAGCTGCAGCATTTAACTGCAGATGGTTATTTTTCTGCTAAATCAAATCTTTAATTCACTGGAATGCAGATCCAAGTTTTAAAGTCTATTTCAGCAACAACCATAGAAAAAACAAAAAGCTGCACAGGCGGGTCAGGGAGAAAACAGCGAACATTGGGAAAATACCTCAGGCTATAGCACAAGCTCAATTTGGAGTTGTTACATAAGCACTGAATTTTATAGGCAGGAAGTTCAATGTAGTTCCACCCCAATCTACTGATTCTTGTCATTCAATAACTTTTAAAGAATAGTATTGCCACCACTTTGGTCTTTTGTGGGACATACACATTATTAAGGGGGTCAAAAACAGAGAACTTTGAAGTAGGCTTCTGGGATGCTGACTGTGCAGTAGGGCTGCTCGATTATAACAAAAATCACAATCACGATTATTTAAAACGATTATTAGTGGGCCATATAACCAAAACTTTATATGAAAGATTTATTTAAAGATAGTGATATATATCAAATATATATTTTCTGTAAATAAGGTTGCTATGATGACATCTACATTTTAGAGACCAGTGAAATGTCACGATTCTCAACACCACAGCAGAATACCAGAGTAACTAATATTAGTAAAAAAAAACATACAAACAAAAAAAAGGTCCTCAAAATTATTGAACATAATTAAACTGCCAGTAATAAAAAAGCAAAGGAATACAATGCCAGTAATAAAAAAGCTAAATAATACAATAGAATAAAAAGATACAATTGAAACAAACTGTGCTTTAAGTTTTTTAATGCAAGCCTAAAGTAGCTATTCAGTTAACAGCATACTAGAGAAATTGAATAACCTAATGTAAAATAAAACAGCAGAGTCTTCACTGTAAGAATTAAACTTGCTTTGTTTCTTATTAAAGCTACAAAAGTCCTTCAGTCAAGAGCAGAGAGTGATTTTGAATTTGTCTTTTATTGTTTGATTATTAATATCAAGCACACAGTCGCAGCAGGAATATAGCCCGCTGTCACTTTAAGAGCCGCATGGATCCTATTTACTGTTACACAAGTATTTTCATCCTCAACTCTTTATGTTCATTTATTACATAACCGATGAGAGTTTACATGAATAATCACTAAGCGCCACATTTTGGCATATATTTGACCGTTTAGGCGCTAAAAGATGACTTTACATGTCCGTGTTGTGTTCTGTCTCTGAGCGCATACACAATAATCTTCCTGAAGAAGCGCATGTCCTCAGTCACGCTTTTAAAAACAAAAATACATCTAATCAACATAAATAAATCAAGCACGTCCCATTTTACTAAAGTCTCGTTACATGATTTTACTGATTTGCATGTGAAATTGAACTTTTATGGAGGAACAAAAGAGCACCGCTGGAAAGGGGGCGGAAGTGGAGGGCAATAATCGTTTTATCTCGATTACTGTATTTTCATAATCGTTGGAGGCCGAAATCGAAACTGAATTTCGATTAATTGCACAGCCCTAGTGTGTATGTGTTACGATGTAACGAGTTCATATTCAGAAACCAATGAAACAGAAACTAAATCGCGTTGAAACAATAAGTGAAGTAAACAGATGAGAATGACAAAATAACGGTCCACATAACAAAACATAAGCCTGACAATAAGATCGCTAGTCTATTGTTAGCCTATATATATATATATATATATATATATATAAAATAAATAGGCCTATACGAGAAATATATTTTCACTTAAATAATAATTTAGAAAACAAAAGAAAAACTGTGAAACAAGTAGCCTATGCAGATTAAACCGATATGAAAATTTTGGCGTTACCGATAATTCTTTGTATTTGAAAGCCAATAACCGATATGTTGGCCGATAAATCTATATCCAAATTTTTTCATCATTAAAAGCCACATCCCAAACACTTCAACATAAGCAGCCTAGTTTGAACAGTGCAAGTTTAAAAAAAACTCCCATTACCAAATTTTGCCATAAAAAAGTCTCACAAATAAAAATAAAATAATGCATAAATAATGCAAACAAGTTATTGGACATCATTACATGTTTAAAGAATCAAAATTCATGTGCCCTTGGATGAATAAAACGGAAGAGCCATCTGCATGGACAATAATGAAATTATATTAATTACTAAACCATATTGTTGATGAAAATAATAAGAGAAAATAAAAGTGGTTGTTATTATTAATAATGATTCAGTGATTTTGAAAAAGTAACAAATTAATAGGCTACCACTGTTTTAAATAGCAGCTGTTTGAGCTGCGTGCGCTGTATGAACACCGGTAAACTGAAGCGCTTGTTATAGCGGGTTAATTAGGCTACATGAGAATCAGATATTTATAGAACATAAACATAATATTACAACTTATATGTGCACAAAAATACGGAAATGCACAAGTTATTTTGAACTAAGTTATGCGCTAGTCAGATGTGTAACTCGTGGACGCGCACTTGGCTTCCTGTAAAACGCGCTGAAACACGGCAACTAAACCCAAAGAATTCACAACGTTTTATTATAATAATGTTCTCATTAGAATGTTATATACACGACAGTCCCAATCATAGTTATTAGTTGTGCGCTACTGTTTGAGCTGCGTGCGCTGAGCTAAAGATGATCACCAGCAAACTAAAGCGCTCTATTAACTTTAACCAAACGCATTCTATATGAGATAAAGCAGATATACATAAAGTAAACACAATATTACTACGTACAATTGCACAAAAGGCTGCAAATGCACAAGCGAACTTAACAGTCATGGAGGTGTAGCTCCGTTGTGGATGCGCTCAACGCACGCACAAAACACAGCGCACAAAGATTCCACAACGTCATTTACAGTAATGTTCTTATTATAATTTTATGTAGCCTTTATGACAGACTTGCTCTGCACATGTTGCACATAAGTGTATTGTCCTTTTCAAAGTGATTCCAATCATATTTCAAGCATTTAAAAACCATCATGACAAACAGCGCACATCTGAAGTGTCTCTGAAGGAAATAATGCATTATTTATCGGCTTAAAGATATCGGCCAAATTTTCTTATCGGGCCGATACCGATAACAGACAAATTTAGCATTTATCGTCCGATACCGATATAGTGGCCGATATATCGTGCATCCCTACTTCCTAATCATTCCTAGTTGTCTTAATAAACAACTAGATTATGAATATTACCGGCTCTTTGACAAATTTCTTTGTTCCTCTTTTGTATGTCGCTTTGAAAAAAAAATATTTACCATTAAATATATTTTGTGGCCACAGTGTGACAATACATAGAATGTGGCTAGTAAATTAGGGCAGAGAACACAGTTAACTGGTTCTGTGCTTGTGTATATTTGTGCTGGTTTAAACTTACTACAACCTCAACTATCTGATGGAGATGTAATATGATTAGCTAAAGAACCTTATCAAAAGGCCACTATGAAGGTGCAAACCCTTTGGCTTATCAAAGCTATCACACAGCTGCATGTTACAGAATGAGTGCTTTTCATTAGAGCATGTTGTACCTTGTGTGTAGATATCAAAATATAAAAAAAATATGCCTGGGTCTGATTCAGCATGTGCTAGTGTGTGAGTCAAAGTGTGTGTGTGCATGTTTATGTGAAGAGAGTTGGGCCTGATCATCAGAATTTCAGGACATGACACCAGAATATTATGTTGGATACTGATTCATCATGACCAAAAAAACTCTTTCTCTGTTTTAGATAAAGGTGTTGAAAATCTTACTTTGAATCCAGAAGCACAATAAACCATTTTTTTAGTGTTAATGTATCAACATTACCAGCAAGGCTTTATCCATCAAGATAATGTTGGATAATAATAAATTGGGCTTTCCATACCAGAATGCATCCAGAACGGAGTTTAAATTTGCAGTATACTCACTTTCTGAATATTTAAAGAGGCTTTTTTGACCAGCTTGTGGAAGTTCGGTGTCATCCTAAAAAACATCTTGACACTCCATTGCTTTTTTTAAATCTATTGTTGGCGTGCCGCGTAACCTTATTTTTATTACGGTTGTTTACAAAAAATAAATTACTTTAAAAAAGATTTGCAAAGCCACTATTGGTTAACAATAACCAATAACCCATACAGACAAAGTGACATCAGCAAACACACTATTTTTTTAAATGAAACAAGTTATTAGTATAGAATTCCTGAAGCTCAAACAGAAGAGCATGGGGCTAGCAAGCCCAATGTCATGGGTTCAATTCCAAGGGAATGCTTGAACTGATCAAATGTATACCTAAAATTAGATTTAAGAATCTGCCAAATGCATACATTTAAATGTATTATTTTGAGCAACGAATTACAAAGCATTTGTTTTACTTTGGAATAATGTGTATTGATGAACTGTATACAAAACGAGTAGAAAAAGTGTATTAAAGGAATAGTTCATTCAAAAATGAAAATGAAAACCTCATGTTGAGCTGATGACAGAATTTTTATTTTTGGGTGAAGTATCCCTTTAAGTAGTTAAAAATGATCAGTTTCATATTGACTCCACTGATCCAGTCTGGATCCAAAACTGACCTATAGTTTAACACTAAGATCTGTCAGCAGCACACTCATAGAGTAAATCCGAACTTAGCTTTGTACAATTTAACCAATTTTAACCTCCCAAAATAACCCGATTAGCCTTTATCTGTATAACTGTGTTTCATAAAGCTGCAGTAATCCCTCATCGAATTTTTAAATCTGCTTGTACCTTGCTAAATATTAGTTCACCCAAAAATGACCGCGTCACCGGCGGTGGTCGGTTGCCACCGCGGTTGTGTATTGCCACCGGCGGTAGTGCACGTGACGTCACACACTCTATAACAAGCATAATACAAAGTTTTGTAAACAAGTGTAATAATAGTAACAGTTGCAAATTGTTTTATTTAGACTATAAGTCTATGCTAATTCACAAATAACCTCAAACGCCATACACAGCGTTTCCTATAGATTGGCAGGTTTGAGCGCAAGAAAATACAGTTTATTCTGCATTCAGCATATTTATTTCATGATGAGCGATGGACCTTGTTGGGAAACCAAATACTACATCGCCGATTTGGAATCATTTCCATTCATGTCAACCTGTGTTTGTATAATAATATTGATGAAAAAGAACGGGTTGAATGTTGAACACTTTCGTTACCATATAACGGGCATTGAATGTATCAAAATAATTGCGACCAAATTATGTGCTCGTGTGACCAACTGAGAAAGTTAGCAGCAAAAGTGCAACCAGTGGGAAGAATAAGTCTAGAGCCCTGCTATGTTAAACAAGTTTCTTCTTTTTGTTGATAATCTCATGAGTCCAAGGCTGCAAGCTTTTGTGACAAAGTAGATGAACTTGTATATTCAAGTAGCAACAAGGCTTGTCTTGCCTAACACCCTGTTGCAGACAGACAGGAATATCAGAAAATGTAATTGGCTGCTAGCTAAAAATATGCATAAGCAGACTATAATATCTTTATTCTGTTTGAAATGCCAAAATAAGACTAACCACGGCACACACAACACAGCTTCAAGATTCAAATTTTTGCTCTCAGACTATTTACTGAGGACGACAAGTATTGGGAACCAAATGACCAGTAAACTAATAAAGGACTTCAAATGAAATATATGATACACATTTTTTATGTTACATTGGAAATGTTGTGCTCATAAATAACAATGAACACTTTCTCATACACACTTAAGTAACTCACCTGACTCAGCCATCTAGGCAGAGACGGCATGTCCAAACCTGATCGTCACCTTCCTGTGTTTTCTCTCATCCCATCTATATCTCTTTTCCTCACTTTTCTGCGTCCTCACCTTTACTTTACTGTACCTTCAGAGGGTAAGTGTGAGTCCCTCAAAGCTTTCTCTGTTCTTTTCTGTCCCTTCCTCTCTCCCTCTCTTAGCTGTTCCTCTGTTTTTTAGGACCTAGGGCTGACTTTGGCTCCGCCTGCCCTGCTGATTCCGAACAATGAAGGTTAGTCAGAGCGCCGCACCGTGACATCCTTCTAGGAAGATCACCTTTAGTAACACAACAAAGTTACAATCCTCATACTCTCCTCCTCCCTTCTCTTCTCCCTCTGGGATGGCTTTATCTGTGGTAACAGTGTTTGATTGTGTGGAGGTTTGCTGCTTACGGTTTAAAGATACAAGCCTGTCAAAAAAAAATTGAAATACTGGCATGTGTTCATGGCTCAATCTCATGAAAACATCAACGGAAAAAAATATATAACAAAAATGGCAATTAAGAACAATACGTTTTTTTGTATTGTGACTTTCAAGACACCTTTTCAAACTTCTGATTGTGCTATTAGTTATGCATCCCTCTCAGTCGTGAACAGCCAGATGCGGTTTTCTGTGCCCAAGAACACTTAAGACAGACAAACACATGGTCTGTTCTTACTCAGTGACACACACACACACACACACACTCGCACAGAGGAAGTCAGGAGGGCTGGAACACTGAGTAAGTGAGTGCCCTTTCAGCTTGGCATGAACACAGACGAGCAGAAAAGCGCCTAACAAACAGCTCTTGTCCCTGGAAGACTGAAAGTGGAAGACTGAAAGTGGCAGACAGCTTTGGTCAAGATCGGGTTATTATAAGCAAACAAAGCACCAAGATCAGTGTTCATTCAACAACTTAAACCAGTCAAAGTGAACTGAAATTGAACTGCTTTGGCCATTTTTATCTACACATATTTTGACAGTTAAGTTGATGAACAACTTGGGTTAATCACAAACAGATTAACAGATGTTGGTATTTCCATTAAAAAAATAGCTTGCCTCTGCACTTTGTTGCAACACCAAACCCATAACATCTAAACGAGGGAGGGGAAGAAAGAGATAGACATGCAGAACACAAGGGAGTCTGGGAAGTGCCACACAATTCCAACCCTGCAAAAAAAACAGCTTTGATTGTATCCAGACATACACACCTATACACACAATGCTGGAAAATGTTCAGACAAGAGGGACAAACAATCCAGACAAATGTCAAAGATAATTTACTTTAACATTCTTTTAAATCACTGTGTCATTTTACAAAATATTTACATTAATGTATCTGTCATATTTCACTGTGTTATAGACTTTTAAAACAACGGTGTGATAAAACAAAAAGTGACTCACAAACATTTCCCATGAGTCCAGAGTGCCCACACACACACTCACAAGACCACTATATCTAAGTTCAGGTTTTTGAGGTCATCAAGCCACAGGAAGAAAGAGGAAATACTACGATGATGTCATTTAATTACCACAACCATTACTCAACTAAACAGCATAATCAGTCATTTGATAATGAGATCAAATGCAAGGAACACCCCATATCCGGGTAGTTGGCATAACATTTCAAGCTCGGACATCATATTATTATTAAAATTAGTAATATTGAACAATTTTTATCAAATAAATAATTTCATAATTTTAAAAAGATAATAAAAAAATAATAATTAGAATAGACAAATAGAGTAAAAGTGTAATTATGTTATGTGAATAATTGAATAAAATATTAGAACAATTAAAAATGTTTCTTTAAAACTCAGACTAGACTAATAGTTAATGTGAACGGTCAATTAAAATTCATAACTGATTCAACCATTAATTTTACTAGGTTTTGTTTATATTGCTGCATATAAATTACCATTTTTAATTCTTTGCAACAATGCTGTATCTCGACAAATACATATGAAATATTGTACTATAAATCCACAGTACAAACAACACACAAAACGACAGGTTTTTAAGTTCACTGTTAAAAATTAAAAGCTTGTAAAGTACACACACACACACACACACACACACACACACACACACACACACACACACACACACACACACACACACATTTAAACAGTTCCTCAACATAGGCTGAAGAACTGTTTAAAAGGAGGAGAGCACCGGTCACATGAGGTGGAACTGAGTGCGGGACATGTGACTGTGACACACCTAGAAGTGTTTCCATTTACTACTGAAGAATATGTGGCAGCACAAAAACTAATACTATAGGAACTATTAGATTACAATAAGCACAAGACAATGTTATAAAAGCCAAAAAATCAGACAACCACTACAAAAGTGAACAAACAACACAATATGACAAGCTGAAAGAAAATGATTAATTATATGCATTGCCCTCTATCGTTCATAAGCAAAATAGTCAATGTAAATGATTGGCATTTCTCATGCACACTTCCCCTCTTGTTCTTGACGTTCCTTCCTCTCACAACACATCTGACACTCCATCAATCTCACTTCACAATGCCTTGAGAGTCATTCGTCTATGAACAGACTGTTGTTTGAATGAGCAATTGCTGAACTGAACAAACTGCACTACCCTTTTGCTCTAAACATTAATACATTTTATTATATTTACAACATATAAAACACTGCTTTAAGCTATCCCAACTCCAAAAATCAGTTTTCAACAAGTAAAATCTCTTCCTACATACAGATAAATGACCGTACAAGAGCTACTGTTAGTTGACTGAATTACCAAAAACCGCCATTTAACGTTACTGTCTTTATTTAAATAGATTAATTTAAACCAGTATTTAGTCAATCTTAAACGTAAAATACCACTTTTTGAACGTAACCATAATATTCGAACTATTTTATTAGCAAACTGACAGACTGGTTCTGTCTCTAAACATAGTGAGCTGCCTAATGTTAACTTACCTAGACAGCATTGTGATGCCCTTCGGCGCGTTATTAACATTTAAATCAATGCCCAGAAATGCAGTCTAGATAGGCAGCTCGGTTAGTTTTGAAACATAAATACTAAGACAACTTTACAAAGGAAGAGAAACACTCGATATTGCCTCGAAACAATTTAAGGAAAAACGAAACAATTTAAAGAAATAACAAAGGGATTAATTATTTGTATGTGGGCAGCGGGCTAATGTTCCCAAAACTCTCATAAGTGGCTAACGGATTAGCTAACCATGCTAACACACATAAGTTACACTTTCCAACTGAAGAAATTCCAAACAAACTGTATAAAGGCACTCACGGTCTCCTGCTCGCTTTTCACATCCCTCCGCAGCAAATGAAAGATGTGAAAGCGCGCTTTCATCGCTTCAGCCATCCAGATCTCATGGAGAAAGTGAAACTACTCTGCTGTCTGGGAGTTTGTAGTGTGTGTAGCCGTTTGAACGGGGCTCAGTGGGATGTGACGGTAGCCAAACATTCAAATGATGGGAGAACATTGCACTGGAGTATCAGATCATATCACATCCACGGGGACACAAGCACTGTTTTTGGCCGGCCTGACAATGTTTTGTTTGTGTTTGGTGAAAAGTGTTAAATTGTGAGCTTAAAAATAAGTTTCGTTTATCATATGGGAAGGGAATTACATTAATCTAGTAGCATATAAATTAAACCTACTTTAGTTAACTAGGGTTAAGATTTGTAAGTAATAATATTAATGGTTTGTTGACTGAAATAATTATTCACTCTCCATGCGTTAAAGATTTTCCAAGTTCAGGATTTGACCACCACCTGGTGGCTGACTGTATACAATCCCCAAAGTTACTGTTGGCAGACATATAGCATTTTTTATTGTCTCAAATATTTTTCATCACAAATTATAACACTGTATCTCAGACAGACTGCAGGAACATATATATTTTTTATTTAATAAATATTTTCATTACAAATTATATATTAAGACACTGTAACAGACTGACAGACTAGAAACATAAGGCATTTTCTCCTATTTATTTTTTAAATTGCAAACTATAAGCCTAACAATTTTCAAACATTTTAAATTAATAAACACATTTTAGAATATACTTGTATTTATGTAATTTGCTTTAATGACAGAAGCACACATGAAAATCATATTTTCCAGCATAATTTGAGAAAGATTCAAAGAGCATCGTGTTGTGTTTTCAACAAAATATTTACATCATAACTTTATTTACTAATTATAAATGTGTAATATGCTGTCAGATGTTTAGACCCCCCAAGTGGAACTAAATTAAATATATTCAGTGAGACATGTTATTTTATATGATTCAATAAATGTTGTGTCCATTGTGTCCCACTATCTCTCTGTCCTACATAAATAGATCCAGTCCCTTGATACCATAACGATATCTATCTAATCTTTTTCCCTTACTAGAAACAGCAAACACATCTCCCTCATTATGCATACTTAAAGTATTATAAATATGATGTACAAAAATTAATAAATACATATTTTTAATTTTAACTGGAATAATGTTAAATATTAAATAAATGTTAAAATACATTCTGTTTTAAAAGTATAGACACAAGACTTAAACATTATACATGTTGGCATGCTACTAGTTTGACAAAATCACTAAACAACTTTGCGTACATTTATATCTAATTTTTCACCTCCACCCAGTAACTTCTGCACAAGGGTGCATAATTTAGTAAGGATGCTAGGAACAATTAAAATGCATTTATATGTAATAACCACTGCTTTTGTAGTTGTGGCCTCGTCTAAAGCTGAGCATTGACATTGCCTAAGAAGTTAAGCTAGAAATATGCTAGAAAACTGCACTCTTTCATGCATTCAATGCATGGACAGAGTAGAAACAAGAGCATATGTCCTCTTTAACTTAATATTGTTAAATAATGTATGAAGCAGACTTACATATCTACAAAATTAAAAACAACACTCAAATAAGACTGCAGTTTATCTGTCAATCAGATGTGTTTAAAGGTTGTGGTCATTACTATAACCACAGTAGTGTCCAGGGGGCAGTTTCTTTCAGAATTATCACTGGTCTAGTTCATTTTAATATTGAAATAATGCGATGTACAGTGTCATTAAAAAGCTTTCCACCCCCAGAAAAACATTATAATTTGCACCATAAACATACACTTGCTCTCGCATCTTGAGTTTACAGTATCTCACAAAAGTGAGTACACCGCTCACAATACGGCAATCATTTTAGTATATCTTTTCAAGGGACAAACTTTTTTTTTTTTCATATCTCTTGCCAGTGTCTGCGCTTGCTTGGCCATTTGTTGTGATAAACAGGAAAGTGTGTTCAAGCGCCAGCAGAAGACAGTGTAAAGAAATAATCTTTGAGAGAAGCAGTCTATCAGCGGAAGTTAAAAGCAGCTCGTAAGTGTATTTACTTGTCTCATTAGTGTTTAGTGCAGTTGCTGTTGCTAGGAAACGCTTGTTTTGTTTACTGTGTTGAGACGTGCTGAAATCGCGTTTGGTCTCTTACTGTATCGCGTCTCTTGTCAGTGTCTGCGCTTGCTTGGCCATTTGTTGTGATAAACAGGAAAGTGTATTCAGCTGAATGCAAATAGTGATTTGTTAGACGGGTTTAAAAAAGGTTATTATACCGCGGTCGCGGCAGCCGTCGTGTGAAGCCCTCCTCGTGAGAAGACCGAAGAGTGTAAAGACCATCGACTCTACCGTGCGACTCCACCGGGCAGGGACACCGGCAAGGGATATAAGTATTGCTTTTTATTTATCCTCTTTCCTACTACTTTTATAACCAAATCTTACTATGTGTTTTCAGATCAATACTATCACTACCACTCGCAAACCATGCATCACACACTGTAGACAGCGCAATCCTAACAACCTGCGCACTTTGCCTATGTCTACTAATACATTACTTTCTTTTTCTATTGGTCTCTGGAATTGTCAGTCTGCTGTCAACAAAGCTGATTTCATTACTTCCATTACTAGTCATTCAAGGCTAAACCTCATGGCCCTGACAGAGACCTGGATCAAACCAGAGGACAATGCTACACCTGCAGCACTCTCCAATAATTTATCATTTTCCCACACCCCCCGTTTGACTGGAAGAGGTGGAGGTACTGGTCTGCTCATCTCTAATAATTGGAAATTCACTCCTTTATCATCTCCGAGTATAAACAGCTCCTTTGAATCACATTCGGTTACTATTACCTACCCTCTAAAAATCCAATTTTGTAGTTGTTTATCGTCCTCCAGGACCACTAGTTAACTTTGTGGAAGAATTAGATTTGTTGCTCTCAACCTTTCCTGAGGATGGTACACCCTTAGTTATACTTGGAGACTTTAACATCCACCTAGATAAACCTCAGGCTGCAGACTTCCACACTCTACTTGCCTCTTTTGATCTCAAGAGAGTGTTAACTACGGCTACTCACAAATCAGGCAACCAACTGGACCTTATTTACACACGACACTGCTCACACTGATCATGTGCTGGTTACTCCACTGCACACCTCGGACCACTTCCTCCTCACTCTTAACCTCAACATGATTCCTGACACATCACATACCCCTCCACATGTCACTTTTCGACGTAACTTACGCTTGCTCTCACCCTCCCGGCTATCTGCTATGGTTTCATCTTCGCTTCCTCGTCTTAAACAGTTATCATATCTTGATGCTAACAGTGCTACTGACACTTTCTGTTCCACTCTGATGTCTTGTTTTGATACTTTCTGCCCCTTATCTTCCAGGCCAGCCGTACCACTCCTTCTGCCCCTTGGCTATCTGTCGTTCTCCGCGAACATCGTTCTAAACTCAGGGCTGCAGAAAGGGTATGGCGCAAATCACAAAATCCTACTGACCTTAATTTCTATCGATCACTCCTCTCTGACTTCTCTGCTAATGTCTCCACTGCTAAAAGGACATACTATCATGACAAAATTAACAATTCGCCTAACTCTTGCATGCTCTTTAAAACATTTACCTCCCTCCTTTGTCCTCCTCCTCCCCCTCCTTCATCAACTCTAACAGCTGACGACTTTGCCACATTCTTCATTAATAAAATTACAAACCTCTCTGCACAATTTTCAACACCACAATCTGTCAAACACATCTTACCAGCAAACATAAACTTGTTCACATACTTCTCTCCACTCTCTGAGGCAGAAGTCTCTAAACTTATCCTTTCCAGTCATCCTACTACTTGTCCTCTTGATTCTATTCCATCTCATCTCCTTCAAGCCATTTCTCCTGCAGTTGTTCCTGCACTCACTCACATCGTTAACACATCCCTTCACACTGGAATTTTTCCCTCAGCATTTAAACAGGCTCGAATAACCCCACTTCTTAAGAAACCCACTCTTAACCCAACTCTTTTAGGGAACTATAGACTGGTTTCCCTTCTACCTTTCATTGCAAAAACACTTGAACGAGTTGTGTTCAACCAAGTCACTGCCTTTCTCACACAGAACAACCTCCTGTAACCCATCTGGCTTCAGAAGTGGACATTCCACCGAAACTGCCTTGCTCTCAGTTGTTGAAGACCTAAGACTTGCAAGAACGGCTTCCAAGTCTTCATTACTTATATTGCTGGATCTGTCTGCTGCTTTTGATACGGTCAACCACCAGATCCTCCTGTCAACCCTATTGAGAAAGGGCATCTCAGGAACCGCACTCCAATGGTTTGACTCTTACCTCTCAGATAGGTCCTTCAAAGTATCTTGGAGAGGTGAGGTATCCAAGTCGCAACATCTAGCTACAGGGGTGCCACAGGGCTCAGTTCTTGGACCACTTCTCTTTTCTGTCTACATGGCTTCACTAGGTTCTGTCATTCAGAAACATGGCTTTTCATATCACTGCTATGCTGATGACACTAAACTCTACCTCTCATTCCATCCTGATGATCTGACGATAGCTGCTCGCATCTCAGCATGTCTAGCAGACATTTCTTGCTGGATGAAGGACCATCACCTTCAACTCAACCTAGCTAAGACAGAACTGCTTGTGGTTTCAGCAAACCCATCGTTTCATCACAATTTCACCTTCTAATTAGGCTCATCAACCATAACTCCTTCAAAAACAGCCAGAAAACTTGGAGTTGTGATTGATGATAAGCTGTATTTCTCAGACCACATTACTAAAACTACCCGGTCCTGTAGATTTGCATTATATAATATTAAGAAGATCAGGCCCTTTCTATCGGAACATGCAACACAACTCCTTGTTCAGGCTCTTGTTCTGTCCAGACTTGACTATTGCAATGCTCTCTTGGCAGGTCTTCCAGCCAGTTCCATCAAACCTCTACAATTAATCCAAAATGCTGCTGCAAGATTAATCTTTAATGAGCCGAAAAGAACGCACGTCACACCTCTGTTCATCAATTTGCACTGGCTACCAATAGCTGCTCGCATTAAATTCAAGGCATTAATGTTTGCCTACAGAACCACCTCTGGCTCTGCACCCCTTTACCTAAATTCATTACTTCAGACTTATGTGCCCTCTAGAAGCTTGCGTTCTGCAAGTGAACGACGCATTACTGTACCATCCCAAAGAGGCACAAAATCACTTTCACTGACTTTTTCATTAACTGTTCCCATCTGGTGGAATGACCTCCCTAACTCAATCCGAGCAGCTGAATCCTTACCCATCTTCAAGAAACGGCTAAAAACACATCTCTTCCATCTTTATTTGACCCTCTAACTCTAGCACTCTCTATTCTAATTTTATTTTATCTAATCTGTCTTCTTTTTATTTAAAAAAAAACACACACACATTTGACCCTCTATCAATTGCATATTTATTCTCTAACTGCTAGCTTTTCTTGTAAAACTAACACTAGGTTTCTTTTTTCTATATTCTATATACTAATTTTCTTAAAAAATAAATAAATAATTCCTTCCTACGTGTACTGCGTTAGGCTAACCAGGACTTGTAATAGCACTTGCATGTTGTTGCTCTTTTGTTGGTTTTGATTGCTTCTATAATGTCCTCATTTGTAAGTCGCTTTGGATAAAAGCTAAATAAATAAACAAACAATACTATAGAAATGAAACTTGGATATATTTTAGAGTAGTCAATGTGCAACTTGTATAGCAGTAAAGATTTACTGTCCTCTGAAAATAACTCAACATACAGCCATTATTGTCAAAAAAGCTGGTAACAAAACTGAGTACACCCTAAGTGATAACAGCTATACATTGTTTAACCATACAAAGCCACATATCCTATTCATCACGTTCATGTTTTGTTTGCTTGACAGGACCATACAAATTTGTGTATCTTGTTTTAGAGCAGTTAAAATTTGGTTATTTGAGTACAATTCTCTCATACTAACCACTGGATGTTCAACATGGCACCTCATTGCAAAGAACAGAAGAAAAGATCTGTCACTTCTTCTGTTTCATCATGACTTTAAGTTACCCATAACTACATATAATGCCATAGCTTAAACTTGATTTATTTTCACAGCTGTCACTCTAATATTACAGAGCTATTATGAACAACATGAAGGATATAAAGGTATTTGGTATATGCTAAGCTGTTGAGCCAAAGGCTGAAGCACAGCTGTGAGGTCTCAGTCTCACTTGAAAGATGTGGAATTATCTTTGTTAGCGTTGTGGTTAAATTGGCTGGTGAACAGCTAACATGAAAGCTGATAATTTATGGCTAAATGAAGAGGACATTCATCTGTTGTTTTTCAGTTTAAAAAAAGAACACGGAGTGTGTGGAGTTGAGGGAACACCGCTATGATCTTAGACATTCAGACTTGCACGTACACACTGATTTTGGAAAGTGTGAGTGCATGAGTAACAGGTGGTCAAAAGACAGCAACATAAACACCTGTCTATCTCTTTTTCTATCTCTCTGTCTGTTTACTACAGCTATAAAGAGTCACCAGGAGTCCGTAGCCACATTGTGGCTGGCTCACTGACACAGGAAATGGTTACCATGACAACTTAGATCTACATCCTGCCTAAATGCAGATTGATGAAGGAAGCTTCACAATTTATATCTCAGACTCTCCATCACAACAAATCAATATTCGTGAGCATTCTGTCCACTGTAATGAACCACAGTGATTTACTGCTACAATAAAGACATCCTTTCGTTCTCTAATTTCACAAAATAGTATTTAAATCTGAATTGGGTTTTAGCTTTATTACGTATAACTGAATGGAACAAGTCAACAGGGGTCATGTGAAGCTGGAGTCAAAGTTCAAAATAAGTGTTTTTCTCTCATAAACCCACATACATACACATAAACTGCTTTTTATAACCTTTATTGCAGTGGATAGCCACATTTTCTAAAATTTAAGTGAAATTTGCACCCTTTCATTAACCTTCATTATTAGTGTTGCTAGTTGTTGAACTGTGAAAAATCACAATTGCTATTGCTTATACTTTAAAGATTAAACTTCTGTTTAAAGCTAAGTTTTAAACTTTGGTGACTGAACATATTGAGGAGATGCGAGTCATTACAGTTCTAAGACTTGAACGTTATTAGAATGAAAATAATGTAATTTACTCATCCTCATGTCAAACCTGTATGATTTCTGTTGAATATAAAAGATAATTTGAAAAATGTCTGTTTGTCAATACAATTGAAGTAATTAAAAATGGTATTTGGTTCCCAGTGTTCTTCAAAATACCTTCTTTTGTGTTCCAGAGAAGAAAATAAATCATACAGGTTTTAAAACCATAAGGGCGAGTAAATGATGACCGTATCCCTTGAGATTGGGGTAGCACAATAATAAGAAGCCACCTAGCAACCCCCAAAACACCTTAGCAACCGCCCAGCAATGGCCTGGCATCTACCTGCAACTCTCTAGCATTGTGGTGGAATGTTTTGCACGGACACCACTCTTGTAAAATGACTTTATTGTTGTTTTCACTGATTGTCATTGTGCTGTTATGGCACTGTGTCTTATTTGAACAAATCTCATGGACAGATGTACACACCCATACGGAGGGAGGGTTGACATTTAAACATCTGAGCTTTCCCTCATCAAAGCAGATTCACTTCAAAGTCATGTGAGAATAACATCTATGGTTAACCTCTAACAGTTCTAACAGCCATAAACACAACAATTTATTGTTATAGTGGCAATGCTTGGTAATATGAAAGTTTATTTCCTCCATGAAATAAAAAAGGTAATTGTGACCTTTTTATCTCACAATTCTGAGGCTATATCTCACAAGTTAGACTTTTTTCTCAGAAATCCACATTTGTATCTTGCAACTGCAAATTGACATCTTGCAGAATTCTGCATATGCATGTAGTCAGGTTGTCTAAAATGTATGTGGTTAAAAAGAGAATTGCAAGATATAAACTTAAAATTTTGAGACAAAAAAAGTCAAAATTGTGAGATTTAAATTCAGAACATGAGGAAAAAGACCTGTAAATTTGCAATTATGAGTTTATAACTTGCAATTGCAAGATATAATCTCACAATTCTGAGAAAAAGTGTGAATTGTGAGATAAAGAAATTACCTATTTTATATGTTTATTCCATGGTAGAAAAAGCTACTGTAGCTTGGTGTCCATTCCATTTCAATTTAGCTTGCCCATGACACTTCAACTAAATTTGAAAGTCATATTGATCAATAAAATGTTGCTAATCCAAAAAATGTCCCCTTACCTTCATCTGGTCCTGGCAGCGGAATACATAGCAGGCTGCTTTCTTGTCCTCTCTGAGCAGACAGCCGAAATAGCTGGGCTCTTGGCTGTTGTGAATTAGTTTGGTGATATGATGGGGCCTGTGATCAAACAGAACCGTATGTTGCAATGGGTCCCATGGCTTCCCCGGGCCTGCCGTGTCCAGAATGCAACACACTGAATTGGCTGAAATCTGCAATACCACAGGCTGATCTCGAACCTTGGACCACCAGAGAAAAAAAAACATATTATAGTACATCAGTATTGTCAATAATAAGTACCATAGTATTTTTTTAAATAATACTTCTTTGTACTACTGATCTTAACACCAATTCTTCTATTATTCTTCAGTAAAACTGTTTCAAATGTACTTTAACGTTCAAAAGTGTGGGATCAGTAAGATGTTTCTTGAGCATCAAAGCATGATTTAGAATTATGCCTAAAGGATCATGTGACTCTAAAGACTGGAGTAATGACTAGCCTACTGAAAATTCAGCTTTGCATCACAGGACTAAATTATATTTAAAAATGTATTAAACTACAAAACAGTATTTGAAATTGCAATAATATTTCACAATATTTAACTGTTTTACTGTATTTTGGAGACTAAAACTTAGACTAAACTCCAGCTTTTAAACAGCAGAGTACATATATTTGCAATACATATACTAGGCTTTACATCGCAATGTTTTTATTTTTTGGTAACACATTTAATTAGTATTAAATATACTAACCTCTGGAGAGTGAGCACCATTGAATTCAAGGTTTCTGTTCTTCTCCCCCAGTCGGGGCCTCCGTATTTCAGCCACCACCCAGGGAAGCATCGCCATGGTGGTCTGTGGATGTATGGCCAAAGATCCAACCAGAGTTAGCCGGTACTGAATCTCCTCTTCCCCTTCTTCTTTCTTCCCTTTACCCTCTGATCCAGGAAGTGTTTGTGTAAGGGCACAGAGAGGATGAGCTTTGATATGGTCATCCCTGGACTTGACCTCGAAACATATGCCCTCCATGCTCCTAGTCACAAAATGAGGAACTAGGTGTAACCTCAAAAAAGAACAAAAACACCTACATTAATGAAGCAGGTGGTTCAGTGAGCAGACACATTTATAGTACAACACACTGTTTGAGGAAGGTCATTGCCTATGACAAACCCTTTGGGCACATCTTCATCAACTTTGACATTTGCAGGGGATTAAAACAGCTTACACTGAAAGTGCCTGCAAATATTACAGAAGGACACAAGCAAAGAAAACTTTCCCCTATGATTATCTTTAGAAATTACAAGCTTGAGAAAAGTAGTCTTACAGGTCATAAAATAATATTAATTATTATTTAAGTAACAAAAGTATTTCAAGTACAAATGTATTATTGCTTTGCCTATTCTTTTTCTATTTATATTTGCATTAGATGAGACACCAAATTATATTTTTTAAATAGAAAATATAAATGCAATTTTGTTATGTGCTTTTGTCATTTTTATAATTTTTTTAAATATTGTTATATAATTTATTTTTATTTCAATTCAACTTAAATGTATTTACATTTGCCATGACAACATTTCTCATTTTCATTCCAGTTTTAAAGTTTTTCCGTCTAATTATTTATATTTCATTTCATTTCAGCTTCATTTCAATTGCCAAAAATGATTTTAAATAGTTTTAGTTGACAATAACAACAATGGCTCAAATCTAAAAATGTGTTTAGTTTGGTAACATCTAAATAAACTGATTAGTCTATAGCATATTTAATAATCATGCCTGCATTATGCTATAGGCCTACAAACAAAAGTCATTTTTACGGATCAGAGTGATTTTTTACAGTGATAGTGCCAAGGATGCACGCACTCTCCAGAACAGACTTTGTAGAGTAAATCTGAACAAAGGCTTTGAAGCATTGGAAGATACTGTCCTCCTGTACTGATCTGAGACGGGTTCCTCATGAGGCACAAACACACCGAAACCAACAGTGACAGTGAGTATAAATAGCCAAGCATGTCTAATGGGACACAACTGCTATTTAGAGAGAGGTCAACAGAACATTTCTCTGATGGCAATAAGGCAACATGTCACAACAAAAATACAAGACAGGTCATGGAGTCATACAGTATCAGCAACCAACTAAGGTACAATTTTAAAAAGACCAACTCTCAACAAGTCACCTCAAAAAACACCAAATATTATGATTTTAAGGACATGGGACAAGGTCATAGGTTTGCTACAGCGCCATAAGTAGGTATTAAGTAGGTATTCTATATAGTATATAGAATTGTCTTCTATATATACACTAAAAACAAAAAACTAGCATAGAAGACAAGCTGTAACTTTCACTTACCTTTACTCACAATGCACCGCCTTGAGGAAGTGTTTGAATAACGGTCCCGTTAGATTTTGACAATACAGACTATAATGTCCCATCGGGAATTGATTTTCAGGCTGCTCTTTCTACAAAATAGTCGATTAATCACAGTATCTGTCGCGCATGGCAATAACGCGACAGTGTGTGGGTGGTTCTCGCTGCGCGCGTGATTGAGGAAGTCTTCTTATCCGACGTTTGAATGAACTTCTGATGGTGAGCAGACCACGGGGAGAGAGAGAGAGAGAGAGAGAGAGAGAGAGAGAGAGAGAGAGAGAGAGAGAGAGAGAGAGAGAGAGAGAGAGAGAGAGAGAGAGAGAGAGAGAGAGAGAGAGAGAGAGAGAGCAATAGGCTACTTGCCAACACTAGTAACAGGAAATAATATTTTAATAAAAACTAATATTTTTCAGACCGGTTGTGCTTTGAAATCCACAATTCATATTAAAGCTGCGGAGTTTGTTAGCGTTTAGTTTTTGAAAGCTTTTAAAGGGATAGTTAAAAAGAAGAAATTGAGCAAATTGTCATTATTACTCATCCTCATGCTGTTTCCCGTATGACTTTCTTTCTTTCTTCTGAGGAACACAAGGACATGTTAGAACTGATGACTGACGTCAACATTCACTTTTTGGCCTATTGCATATTAATAAAAGCGAAGTGACCCCTAGCATGGGGGTAAGCTAAATTATTGACCGAATTTATATTTTGGGGATTTTTTTTTAAAATTGTAGTTATTTAAATTCTAGTTACACAGTACTAATTTAAATAATGTAACATTTAGTCGCGGTTAACTATAGTGTCCATGTTCAAAGCACTCAACAATTTAATATGTGTTCTTGTCTTTAATAGTATGAACATGCAATAGTATTATATGGACACTTTAAAGCAAAGTGTTACCAAAATAATGCTTTATCCAGCGTCGTACCTGCCAATCTTCACTGTCCAGTTTGATATATTCCAGTGCGCATGCCCACAGGCAGCTGCTCACCGCATTTATGACACAACTGGCTGCTCTCCTCAGGTTTGTTACACAAACCACTGTGAGCACACACACACACACATTGCCTATACCTGAAAAATTTAAAATAAAACTATTTTAGACTAATAACCTATAGATTTTCAAAAACAAATTCCAAGAAAAAAAATTGATCTACATAGGTAGGTCTATATATCTCTTATATATTACTTTTAAACACTTTGTCAAACTTATAAAATTAATCCTGAAATTTTCTAAGCATAATTTCGAATAGGCTACTGAACAAGTGGCCATACATTTTAATAAAACCACTGTTTTAAGTTGGTGAAAGTCAAGAAAAAAGGCAATACAAATAAGAAGTAATAAAAATGCTAATAAAAAGGCAACAAATATAAAGACAAATCAAAAACATGAATTTAACAAATGTTAAAAAATAAAATAAAAGTTTCGGGATCAACTATACCCTCTGCTGGCTTTAAACAGATAATACATGCAATTTCTCACTTTCATATATTCAAATATGGTCAGGTATCTCAGAGAAGTACAAGTGAAGTGAATTAATCCATGGGTGACTGTTACAAATGGATAATGAATGATGGATTAACATGTTTAATCAATGAATCAAATGTATTTGTTTCATTTCTTATACAAGATCCATTTTATTTATTTCTACATTTTTAAAATCGCACACACCCACACAGAAAAAAGACAATTGTGTTGTTACCACTTGCTGTTTATTGATTCAAAATAGATGAAAAAAAGCAGAATTGCATAAGTATTAAACTGAAGAGCACCTGAAACATATCAAATCACTTTACATGAAAAAGAAGTCAACAGGCATTTTAATGTATCTGGTGGTTTGGCTAGTCAGCCTTACATTAGATGACATAGTCCACTTGGAGTTTGCAGTAAGGCATATATGCTCTGTTAAATCTCAGTGTAACAACTATTTTTCAAAATCAGATGTCTAAAAAAAGGTCACAAACACTAATCTATTCAAGGAATACTTTTCTGTTCAAATGTAAAACCTTCCAAATATGTTCCCAGTCTCAACCTCACAACTAAAAGTTCTGAATAAATGATCAAACTGGTTGTGTTTGATATTCAGAATGTAAATAAACATGATGATTGAACATCGATGATTGAATAAAGACACAATGGAATCATGTGAATGTGGAAAACTGTAGATATAATTTTTTTCCCCGCAGTAAGGCTGTAAGGTCCCTCTATTCTGGATTTGAGCATTGCTGGTATAAAATGACATGAGCTGGCTTTTTTTTCTGAGGTTATTTGGTTGGACTGAATTAAACAGTAACTAGATATTGTCCTCTGCTCCAGCAATATGGAATCGTTTCTGTTAGTCAACTCAACTAATATATCTTCTTTATATTAATTCAACCACATTTTCTTTGCAACTTTAGTACACTCATAGTTCACTACTGTAGGTCAAAAAAGGCAAATAAAAAAAATATCTCTCATATATTATTTCGCCCGATAACATTGTAGATCACAAAACTGAAAGGTGAAAAAAATGTAAAAGTGCAAAAATGAAAAAGGCAATAGGTATGTTCATGTGGCACCAGCTTTGATCTACATTTCCTGCATTAAAAGTAAGTTAGTTCAGAGAAAACCTCTTTAGATTAAGACCCAGAATATGGAAGTAATAAAGTGTGGTATGTTAAGACAAGTAGAAGATTTAGATCAAATCTTTGTAAACCTGAGTGATAGTGTCTCTCACTCTGGTCGAGGAGTCAGCTTGTTTTTCTCTGGTTGGTAGAAGTGTTCCACGATGGCATCAACCAAGTTATGCAATTCAGTTTTCAGCTGGTTAAGATCACTAGAGAAAAGACAGACAGAAAATTCGTTTTTACAAGATTAGGAGTTATTAATGTGCCAAGACTATGACTAAGACTCTATGTTATTATATAAAAGTGGCATACTCAAGCATGTGATCAGCTAAAAACGAAATGTTTTCCCCCATTTAATATGACTATACAAATAGTATCGTTTTAAATTAATTGAAATTCATTTAATTAAATTAATATTTTTAAAATAACAATAATAATTATACAAATAATACTAAAGTAATGTAGAATTATATGTAAAGTGTATTATATTAAAATAGTTATATTTATGAAAACTAAAATACAAGAAATATATCACTATTGCAACTATACTCTTATACTGTAACAGAAACAGTACTTCATAATAAAAATGATAATTTTACTCACAAACAGATGCACACACAGCTTCGTTAAGAATTCTAACTAAAGTAATATATAATTTAATGTAATTATTATTATTGTTGTAGTCACATTGACTAGTATTATGTACTGTGTATAGAATACTAATAATATATTATGATTAGGGCTGGGTATCGAGTTTGATACTTTTTAGGCACCGACCGAATTGCCTCGATACCATCGAGTATCAAAAAACGTCTTGTCGTTCGGTACCAAATTTCGATACCTAAGGGGTTAATCTCATCAACGTCAGTAACCAAGTTTCCATCCAGTTTGTGCACTGTTTTGTTATCAACAAAGTGAATGTGTGGAAAAAAAACTTTGCGATATTTGCCGTCTCCAGCCTGTTTCCATCCAACTGGTGTTTTACCGATAAAATGGTGTGCGTGATAACGTCATCCCTAAAAAAAACTAATTGTCGCATAAGTTTTGGTGTGTCGCAAAAAAATAGCCCTTGAGCTGTTTCCATACATAATTTATCCTATTGCGTAAATTATAGGCTATAGGCTAGTAGCCTGTCCTTCATCCATTTTAAACAAAACAGCCTTTTATTAAGTTGTATAGGCCTACATAAAATTATTTAGAAATAGGCCCATATGCAAAATATATTTTCAAAATAATTAATGAATTAACAAAACGAAAGAAAAAAAACTGTGCAACAATTAGCAGCCTATATGTAAAATGTCGGTACATTTTTGCTATGTGCGCTTGAGAAAGCGGCATCCTGTTTGTTTCCTTTATTTCACAAAAGCACACCTTTTCTTTTTATTGTGAATGTACATAAATAAAAGAGATATTTCCAATAGTTTTGAATAGGCCTAATGTCTTACACTTACAGTATATGACCACAAATGAAGGAGTAGGCTATTGTTAGTTGTTTCCACTTTTATAAGGGGGGGAATCAAGGGATCGTGCCGGCGCCTCACGCGTGCAGCTAAGCATACTCAACAACGCAGCCTGTTGTCATAACAAAATACAGTCAGCCAAAAAAAAAAAAACATGCCATTTTATTTCCCCTCACTCCACAACAAATCCTTTAAATTGAATGGTAGAAAGAACTCAGAACAAAACAAGAATAAAAATATAAGAGTCTAACAAGCCAAAACTAATTAATTTAAACATTTGTACTTCGCGTTCCAATATCCATGTAAAACAAAATTAATATCACGGGGGTATGTGTGGTGGGGGTCACGCTGAAAGGCATGGAGGCTTTTTAAACTGAACAGTGCACTGTAAAAAACAAATTATGTATATGTACAAAAGGAACATCAAATTAAGATTGAGACGTTTGAGAGGTAGCCTAACTCGTCTTTTTCTTACCATGCATAAAATAATTTCATATGCAATTGAAAAATATGAATATGATTTAATGCGCTTTTGAACTACAGAGAAACGGTGTTTTAACACGAGCAACACCATGAACACGGACGCTGCCTATAGGCTAATTCTGTCATGAGACACCACATTTATTTGCGTTAAAGCCCACTTTTCTCGACAAAAAGCGTTGCCAAACAAATTTTTGCGACATTTGATGTATCCATATGTAATTTATGCGCTAAAGTTAAACGGAAAATGATTGTGTCGACACATGAGAAATTGAATCGATAATTGCCATTTCCATCGGCTATATCATAAATATTTTAAAGTGCTAAATATTTTTCCGCCAAAAATCCTTGAATGGAAACCTGGTTAGTGAGGCAATAAGCCTCAGCACTAGGTGTGTTCGACTAGAAGCGGTGCGCCGCAGATTAATCAGTGTTTGACATCCGCAAGAGCGATTCGAAAGCGTACAGAGCAGTCTGTTCTCTTTATCGCGCGGTTTTGTTTACTACACACAGACTGAAGCGCTCGCGGTGATTTCAGCATCTGCCGTCTCACTAAATAAGGACATACATGAACAACATCTCCAGAACTGCTCTGAGAGTCACTTCATGAGTATTTTACCGTTTGATTTGGAGTAAAACTAGCGTCATATCATATACACAGAACTGTAAAGGTATTCACGGCAACCCGTCAAAATAAAAGTTCGGTTAAACTTGGAAGACACTGCGGCAGAAATATATTAATTGTTCAGCAGAATGTACATACTGCTACTACTAGGCTACTATTAAAATTATTAAATTATTTTTTTAAGTAATGATCAAACAACATTTCCATGTTTTACTTTGAATAGTAAACCCCCTTTGTTTGCCAAAATAAATAAATAAAGTTTGATTTTCAATAATTTAAAGATAAATGAAATTAATGGTTTTATGCCTTCATTTGAAAACCAGATACAGAACACAGAATTTCTGAGGAAAAATAAACATTTCAAAAGCCTATTTTAAGAATACATTTGAATAAACTAAGCTGTTTTTATGCTTTCAAATAATTAGACATACTACAACACAGAATTTAATAGTAAAGAATATGGTGAAAGAAAATAAAACACCCACTTATGAAAGTGGATAAAGGTTTCTTTAACAACCTAGAAAAAATGAATAGAAATGATGATTCTGTCTCTATTTGTTTCTTTGTTTCTGCTAACTGGTAACTAGGAATTGCACAAGCGCTATATAAATGCATCATTAATTCATTCATTCAGTCTGGATCCAACCCTTAAATGATCTGAGATGGCCAAACACCTGAGAAGAGATGATGCCAACCCTCAGACAGTATACAGAATTAACCACATTTTGCCACAAGTTAAATATATTAAGTTTCTACAATATTTAAATCTATTGTAGAAGCTTAATTTCCTGTAAAGCTGCTTTGCAACGATTGTATCGTAAAAAGCACTATACAAATAATCTTGAATTGAGACTGAGCTATGCGTTTTAAAACGAACACGCACTAGTGTAAAGGTAGCCTAACAGATGTGTAAACTGAAAACTATTTGAACTTTATTAAAACTATTTGCACTGATTTATTGTGTTGGATATATTTTGTTCCTTTGTGCAGTGGGTCAGGAGATGAGGCTTTGGGTCTGTATCAATGTCAACAAGCTGAAAAAATAAAACCAACATTTTTCAGATAATGTAATCTTGTTAAAACTGATTTCATAAAATTGGTAATCGTTCAGGAACCGGTATCGAACTCAAAGTATTGGTATTGATAATTTTTGAACGATACCCAACCCTAATTATGATACATAATAAGATTTCTTATTAATAATTTTATATTACTATAAATTATATTTAATTTATTAGTATTATTATTGTTGTTATTAATGTAAAAAATTCGTATTTGTCTATTTTCATAAATTAAAAAATAATAAAATATAAATCACCTAATAATAATAATAATATATTGTAATATAATTTATAAAAATAAACAAATCAAAGTAATATTACTTCTGCAATAATATGTTTGTATTAATAATAATAATAATAATAATTCTACATATAATAATTATTATTTTAAAATTAGGCCTATAGTGATAGTGTGATAAAACGAAACTGTCTGAAACCTGTTTCCTGGTGCAGCACAGAGCTCGGTGTAATATTTGATTTTAGGCTCTGTTCCGCTGGTCCTTATTGTAGCCACGCCCCCGTTAGCAAAGGTGAAGGTAATCATCTGACTGCTTTTACTGGTGGGCAGAATCTGTGAATAATAGTAAAGGACACACAGATATAGGATAAGGAAACTTTAAATAAGATCAACTATCACAATAATTCTAATCATTATGGGCTACGCACAGCCTTGTTGTCCTGCTGGTTGCTGTCAAAACCAGTCGTAAGGTCTCTCGCTGCTGTGATGGCAAAGCCCCCACACGCTTTAGGGTACGAATTCTCCCCGTCGTAGTTCCGAAGACGCTCAAACATCTGTTTAATAGTGTCTTGGTTGTGACAGATGAAGTAGGAATTCTTGGAAATGTGGTAACCGTACCTGAAAAAGACGATGTGAAAACTATGATTAACAAGAAGATTCAGAACATAAATTATTAGAGATGTCAATGCCGAAGTTTTGGTGACATACTCCTCATAAATGGATCTGAGTTGATGGGAAAGAGTCATATTTTTAGAAGCCAGGTAAGAAACAAACTCGCCAGCAATGGCAGCCGCACTCACACCATCTTTGTCCAAAACGGCAGGAGAACACATGTAGCCTACAACAACAGAGCAACCAAAGAAAAATATTAAAGCTTTCTTTTAATAAAGTCTGGACCACTGTTTTACATTTCAATACAATTATGATATTGGGATGCATAAAAATGAACAACCACTGACAACTACTTCTCTAGGGGTCTGTGGTTGAATCCAAGATCAGTGGATTACCAATTCAGACTGTTACACAAATGCACATAAATGTTTAGCATCTAGCGGTGTGGATGCCACTGTACCAATAGCTTCTTCAAAAGCAAACAGAACAGTCTTTCCCTGGTCCATCAGCTCTCTGGCTCTATTTCCCATCCATTTAAAGCCTGTTAGAGTTTCCTGTAAAAGACAGATGCAGAGAGTCAGACAGTAGAACATCAAAAGTGAGTAATATTGTTTTCTCCACATATGATACTGTACAAAACAGAGTATGTCTTCAGAGTAGCTGCACTTTCTGAGCAAAGAATTCCCGTTATTTTTCAAAGACTCTTCCAGTTGTTTCTGATGACTGGATTCGGATTTTTTAAAAATCTTTTTATGCGAGATTGCGCTTAAAGAGAGTCATTTTTCTAGTCAAAGAAATACTTAAAAACTGAGTATTATAAGAATATGTTAATGACTATACAGTTTCATGGATATTTCTACACTTTTGCAATACCCTGATATTTTCAAGTCTGTGGAAACGCACATTATTATTGACCCATGTCAATTTATCAAATACTAAATTCAATTTATAATTTAGACCATAATCATATAAAATACAAGATTACACTAAAATTGTCCCAGTATTTGACCAATTCTAATATTCACTGCTGTCAGAAAAGAACATTTCCCATTGGTTAAGAGCTATGGATCTCAACCAGAGGGCTTCTGCAAACTCAAGGCCGGGCCCAATAAGGTTTGAAATTATTCAAATGTAGTAATATTAACATTATCTTAATTTACATGCTAAAAACATTATATATAGGGTATAATGTCCAAATATATTCTTGGACAAGGAGTGGGAAGGTTGAGAACCACTAGGCTAGATAAACCACTACACTTTATAGGGTAAAAACCAGAGGTACCTCAAAGTGGAAGCCCTCTTTGACAGCGATGGCACGGAGGATTTTTGAGGAGACGGTGCTGGATAGCATGTAGACATCCTTAATGGAGCCTTTTCCCTCTCCTTTCTGCAGCTTCCAGCACTGGAAAATCCACCAGCCGAGTAAAGCACCCAACTCATTCCCAGAGAACACCCTCCACTGCCCACTACAGAAAGAATTAGTGCTATTCATAAAACTGACACACTGAATGAAAATCAACACAAAATGACAAATAAAACTGACCTCTCCTGTTTCTCTGCAATAGCTAGTCGGTCAGCATCAGGATCATTTGCCAGAATAACAGTTGCTCCCTCTTTATCTGCAAGCGCGAAGGACAACGTCTACATACAGAAACATAGATTACTGTCTATCTGGCATTACATAACAAAACCCCAAAAAAAAACTTTTTCTAATGTCATTTGTGTGTATCAGTGTATTGTACCAAGACTCCTTCTCCCTCCTCAGGGTTGGGGTATTTGACGGTGGGGAACTCTGGGTCAGGATCTTTCTGCTGTTCAACAGCATATGGAGGATGAAGGTCAAAGGCCTTGAAAGCAGCCTGGACAAAAATATGGCCCACCCCATGAACTGAAGTATGGACAATCTTCACCTCTGAATTCTTATTCAGCTCCCTGTGAGAACACAAGATGTGTAAAAACCAGACTGATGAAACATTAAGGTTAGGTTATTAGCACTGACTTCCAGATTTGATTCAGATTCATAATGACTTTAAATTGATTTAGATTTTATTTAAAAATGATTGAGTTTATTTCTTAAGCAGCATATACAATACATTTCATTAAAACATATTAAAGGGCATGTTCTGAGTAAAGTATTGATCTTGTAATTTTTGAAAATGAATATCAGATCATTCAAATGGAATCCTGCAGGTATATCTTTGTGAGTGTACCTGTGAAAGCAGTGCTGTTGAATGGTTTTGCAGTATTCTCTGTGTATGTCCTGGTATGGGTCGTTGAGTAGGGAACTCTGAAGAGCGTCGTCTGTGTCCCATGATTTAGGCCACGGCTCAAGGTTCTGTTCAATAGCTGCGGCGATGCCCTTATCATGGGGAGGAATGATCTGAGCTCCATTTGCCCAGTACACCTTAAAAACACACATATTAAAAAATGTGTCATATCTATAAGTCAAACATGCTATATTCTTTCAAATCAAACATTTGTATTTAGGGATAGATGATACCTTGTATCCATTATCTTGTTTGGGATTATGGGAGGCTGTTACCATGACACCAGCACACAGTCCTAGATGTGATACAGTAAAAGGCTAAAAGAAAAGAAGGGAAGAGAAGAGATGTTCATTTTTTTGCTCTGCAAAATTAAAGCTATCAGCCCCAAGAAACAGTGGTTTACAAAGTTTTTTTTGGGGGGGGGACTATCCTTTTTATAATTTTTTGTGGATACCATGATACATTCGATAAATAAAAATTTCAAAAGGACAGCATTTATTTGATTAAAAAATGTTTGTAACAATGTAAAAGTCTTAACCGTCACTATTTAATGCATCAATTTAATTAGTGAATAGAAGTATTAATTTCTTAAAAAAATAAAAATCATACTAACCACAAACTTTTAAACAGTAGTGTGCCTTTCTAAGTTCCAAAAACATAATTAGTTATTGGTCACATAGTAGGTATATTTTATTAAGAGTAAAACAACAATGTATCATGTAAATTATAAAACGTAACACAACATAAAAAGTACATGGTACATGTCCAAAAAAACACGGCTGAACAAACATGTGCTCTGAGCGTGCAAGGCGCACATGAACATGTAGTGGCAGCTCTCTGACTGTGCCAAGTTTTTTACCCAGAACCCATGCTTAACTGAAACTTGAGAATGAGAATATGACATTTAGACCACTAGGGCTGCCAAGTTGCAGATTTGGAGAGATGAAGAATATGGCAAATTATGTGGATGGCATAACATTTTCTCTCAAATTACATTATTTTTGACTCCATTTTACATAACAGTGACCAAAAAGTTTTTGGGCTAGAGGACACAGAGTGAGAGAAAGCTGTTTGAGGGCTCAAAGGGAAAGGTTGAGAGAGTGATAAGAGAATGAGTGAGAGCGTGTCTGTGTTCTCGTGGGAACAGAAAAGTTGATGATTGGTGAAGAATCTTCATGAACTCCTCTAGTCTCTAATGCAACAATCTCACAGTGTGTTCACGTGCAGTTGTGTCTCTCTGTATTCTTTCTCATGCGTTTGGATGTTGGTTTGTGATTAGTTCTTTGTAGAAGGAAGTAGCGAATTTCAAAGATCTTAGAACACAAACATCTAAGCACAATGGACAACACTTCTAAATAATGAACAGAAAATATCTGGACAATGTTACAATATATTTTAAATATGTTGCATAGAAATGATTATGGTAATCATTCAGTACACTGGCATATGTCAACACACCATGGTGATACTATTACTGTACCAAAGCATGACCAAGCAAAGGAAATTAGTAGATTTTTTAAAAGAATGTCTTTTTTTACTGTTAAGAGAACAATTTATAAGGAGGAGAAAAAGTAAATGGTACTGGAACATGTCAAAGTCAAGACTCGAATCTGCACTCCTAAATGGGTGCTAATGTGCCATGCTCTACCACCATGGCTCTAACATATCAGAATTAATAATAAATCTGAACTTTCTCTCAATGAGTACAGCAGGTTCATACGTACCACATATGGAGTGGGTGTGATGTCACTGAAGAGGAAGACTGGGACGCCTCGGCTGATCAAGACAGAAGCAGCAAGACAGGCAAATCTTTTACTGCTGCCGCCACTAGGGGGGTGAGCTCGAGCGTCGAACCCGATCACCACCCCCTTCTGCTTCAGATCTGTAAAACACTGCTCCAGGTACACACAGAGACCCTACCAGAAGCAAAAAAGGATAAATACCATCAATCCATAGCCTTACTGGGCACCAAATACACCGTTTTACCCGTTAACATGAATATGTTTGCAAAGTTTCTACAAATCTCTGTTTGTGCTCCACAGAAAAAGTCATGCATCTGGGACAGGTGAGTATATGAGTGGAGTATCACTTTAAGGCCTGTTCACTCCGAGATTAAGGTTTGGTAGTATGAATAAATAGAGCTCATAAACGGCTGTTGAGATGGCTTGGTGGTATTTTCTAAGCAACAGTGAATACCAGAGCAGATATAAATACTGTGACTTTTATGTAACAAAAAGGTTGTCAGACATGGAAAGTGGCACTCCACTGCCATTGCATATTCTGTATTTTTGCTTTTGTATAAGCACCGTCTACTGTCAGATAATTAATTAGCATTTTTATTGCAGCCCATCTACCAATTTTTCTCATCGGTTTGGACAGATAAATTCCATGCAAAAATCAGACCAAATTTTCATGCCAAACATTAGTGTGGACTGCCCTTTAGTCTAAATGTACATTGAGCTGTATATGTGTACTGATATATGAATATGCATGGTAGTAGCACTGCAAGCAACATAAAGGTAAGGTCACATGTTATTTACACCACATGAGCGAATCAGTGACGGAAGAGCTTAGGAGAGTTAATTTAGGGGCAGGAGGAGTGATGGGATGATGGTGTTAAAAGTGGAGCTGAAGTCTACAAACATGATCCTCATATAAGTCCCTGGTCTGTCCAGATGCTGCAGGATGAATTGCAGTCCCATGTTGACTGCATCATTCCACAGACCTGTTTGCTCTGTAGGCAAACTGCAGGGGGTCCAGTAAGGGTCCAGTGGTGTCCTTCAGATAAGCCAAAACCAGTCTTTCAAATGATTTCATTGCCACAGACGTTAGAGCCACAGGTCTGTAGTCATTAAGTCCAGTAATTTTGGGTTTCTTTGGGACGGGGATGATGGTGGAGCGTTTGAAGCATGAGGGGACTTTGCACAGCTCCAGTGATCTGTTGAAGATCTGTGTGAAGATGGGGGCCAGCTGGTCAGCGCAGGTTTTCAGGCAGGCTGGTGTCACACCATCTGGTCCTGGTGCCTTCCTTCTCTTGTTCTTTCTGAAGACCTGGCGCACGTCATCTTCACTTATCTGCAGTGCAGGTGTGGGAAAAGGAGGGGGGTTGCAGGAGGGGGGAATGGTTTTTTTTCAAACCTGCAATAGAACTCATTCAGATCGTCTGCCAATTGTTGATTCTCCACAGTGCTGGGGGATGGTATTTTGTAATTGGTGATGTCTTTCAGACCTTTCCACACTGAGGCAGAATCACTGGAAGATAATTTGTTCCTTAGTTTTCCAGAATAATTCCTCTTTACCACTCTGATCTCCTTTTCCAGTGTGTATTTGGCCTGTTTATACAACACGTTGTCCCCCTTCCTGTAAGCATCTTCTTTTGCCTGACGGAGCTGTCTTGAGTTTTGCAGTGAACCACGGTTTGTCGTTGTTGTAAGTTAGATGAGTCCTGGTAGGAATGCACATATCTTCACCAAAACTGATATATGATTGTGACGAGTGGGGCGGGCCGAGAACCGTGGGAACGGAGCGAGGCCGGTGGAGTAAATGACAATGAGTAACAACAGCACCACTCACCGGTCTTGAGTCCCACGGAGGAGCTCTGGAAGGATAAAAGGAGGAGTGACGACAGTGAAAGACGAGAGAGGACAAGGCCTGGAGTTTTATTTGTGTTTTATGTGTGGCAGTCGTCCATGAGGGGCTGCCGCTTTTATTTTGTGTTTGTTTATTTTGTTATTAAAGTATTTAATTGTTCGCCGGTTCCCGCCTCCTCCTTCCCATATCTACGAACTGGGTTACATTGGTGCCGAAACCCGGAAGGAAGGAGGGACATGCTGTCAGACAGCCCTCACTGCTGAGGGGGATCGCGGTGCTGAGGAGGTCGGGCAGCAGGAAGAAGCGGAGACTGCCAGTGGCACAGCAGCGAGCTTTGCTCCTGGGTCGAGGAGGGGTGGCTGCCGTCCGAGAGGGAGCGGAGGAGTCGGCGCCGTTCGCCAGGAGGCTGGCTGCCGGCTGCCCTCGACCGGAGGAGCCATCGCCATCCGCCAGGAGGCGGAAGAGCATCGGGCCGTCCACCAAAGATGTCCAGTACCATCGCATGGCACCGCGAGTGAGAGCCTCTCAGCTGGTTGAGGACCAAACAGCAGTGTGTACGGGAACCGGACCACAATTTTTGTTTTTTCCCTCTCTCCCCTCTAGGAGGTCATAGTTCTCCAGGACATCCTTCCGTCTCCTTTTAACAAACTTATCAACGCTGTTTTGACTCATCTGTCTTACATACAATCAGGTACGATACTACCACAGCCCCCCAGAGGGGCACCAAGAGCACTTGAATACCCTAATCTGATGTCATAGCTTAGGCCTCCTGTATATTATTCAGAGTGAAAAGATAATAAGTGATAAGATGTCACGGAAAGCTTGTGTAAAGTATGTTACCTGCGTGGTCTGTATTATGGTGAGGTCATTCATGCAGGACACTCCAGGTCCCATGGCGGCTCTCAATCCCGCTGTGCCAAACTCCATACGGGCCCCGAAACACTTCTGCAGCTCTGATATGGCTCTATCCTTAACCATAGACCGCACAGCAGCAGCCGTTTTTGGATTCTGTAAACGCACAAAGAATATATTCTATCTTTCCAAAAAAACTCACAAAATCACAATAAGTGTGTGTGTGTGTGTGTGTGTGTGTGTGTGTGTGTGTGTGTGTGTGTGTGTGTGTGTGTGTGTGTGTGTGTGTGTGTGTGTGTGTGTGTGTGTGTGTGTGTGTGTACATGTCTCCTGTCCACCATGTGAGGGACAATATGCTTTCACTCTACTGATAAGTGAGACCATGTGAGGATGCAAGCAAAGGGCTCTGATCCAATCCTGACTGCATAAACTCTTATGATGACCTGTCTGGGCAGCACCCAGGCCAATACAATCATTTTGGTAAATACACACAGCCAATATAAAAAAACATTAAATCGTATAGTTAAACACATATTGTGTGCATTCATTTTTTTGCACTGTAAAAATGGCTGAAATAATCTGAATGTCTAATTTAATTTTACTTAATCAATGACCTTCCCCTTCTGCGTAAAACCTTTAACTGTTTTATGTGACCCATTTAAGCACAAGACTCCAATTACTGTAATGACACTACACTAATATGCATTGTAAGTACTTTTATGGAACTGTCCATTGACATTGATTTACATGCTATTTAAATGGTGTCTTAGAGGATACTCTAATACTGTTTAAGTGTTTCAGTGTAACTGGGACAGTCTAGAAACTGTTTTGTGCCATGCTTCCTTGTTTTTCCAGCACAATGCTCATTCAATTTGAGTTCAGGCAAGTCATGCGTTTGTAGCAAATAAATCAGCCACAATTTTGCCCAATTCCAAAACACTCCTAAAGAGAAATTACAAATGATTCTCTTGATATAAATTAGAGGTTTATTCTTAAATCTCTTGCTTCTCAGATTTTTCTTTAGAGAAAAAGACCACAATGATCTGTGAGCTGCTCAGATTTGCCATATTAAAATCTCAGTCTTTTGATTGCATATGAAAAAGCAAATCAAATGATCAATACTTTGAAATCTACTCTACTGTTCAAAAGTTTGGGGTCAGTAAGAAAAAAAAAATTCTGTAAGGATCCAAATTAAATATGATCTAAAAACATCAGTAAAGACATTTATAAAAGCCATTGTAAAAAAACAGTAAATACGTTTTTATAAAAGATTTTGTCAAATCAATGCTGTTCTTTTGAACTTTCTATTCATCAAAGAATCCTGAAACATTTTCCAAATTTTCCTCAAATTGTTTTCCACAAACATTTTAAGCAGCTATAATAATAAACTATAATAATAAGAAATATTTATTGAGCATCAAATCAGTATATTAGGAAGATTTCTGAAGGACCATGTGACATTGAAGACTTGAGTAATGACTACTGAAAATGCAGCTTTAACATCACAGGAATAAATTACATTTTAAAATATATTTAAATAGAAATAATACCGTTTTTAATGTATTTTTGATCAAATAAATGCAACCTTGGTAAGAGACTGCTGTCAAAAACACTAAAATCTTACTAAACCCTAACTTCTAAACAGTATAGCATATTAAGTTTACAGTTATGAGACAATTGAGAGTATAGAGTTAAGCTAATTGTATGCAGAGTTGATCAATCTCTGAGCAAAAGTGTATTTTAAATAAGGCAGCGACTATTTGTACTAAGTGCAAATAGCAATCGATTCTATTTACACTATGTTAAAATAGCAATATGTTCTGCTATTTATACTACTTATTGCAAATAGTGGCAATTATCAGTATTGTAGTCAATTATAAAGCAGTACACAATAACATATTGAGTACAATTATAGTTTTAATTCAAATTATTAAATGGATGCCACATTATTGGGACAATAAAGCCCTCCTTACACCTACCCGATACTTTTATTTTCAACTTTTTTATTATTTCCTTCATTTTTATTGAAAATAATTACTTTCCGATGCGATACGAGATAAAAAATAATAAAAACGTTCGTCAAAAGGCATGCGTTGGTGAGCGGAGTTAGTGTAGATAGCCTTTGCTACCAAGGCGGGCTATTTGCTCTTAATGTAAATAGACACTCCGTTTAAATAATGGCATATCAATAAGGAACTGACTGAATCGCAATACAGATCATGTTGAGTAATTTAGTTCGTAGGAGCACTTCCTGAAAAGTATCTTGTACAAGCAGGTCTAGTTCTGAAAACTGCTTTAGGGGATCATTACATTATAACGCAATGTCAGGGGGTATCTCTTCACTGTTTCTTAACTGAGCTGTTAGTTAATGAGCCACTTAAAAGGAATTTTTACGCCAGGTTTGGTAACGAGCTTCTGAACTTCAGTTTCAACACTAAATATGTCATATTTGACATATGTTTAGCTACTTGAAGCTACGCAGCTGCATGTGTTTGGTCTCACCTTGTCATACTGCAGCCACTGCGTGACAGCCTGATCCAGACGACTGTCTCCTGTGCTTTCCAGGCCGTTCTCCATGTTTATCTTACTCGGAACTAAACTGTTATTCAACGGATAAACAAATAAGCGATCGACTCTGTTAAACAGGCATATGTATGTTGACGGTTACTCTGAATTAATTTAGTAATAGTGCGACCCGTGACTGTTTCTGTTCGACTATAACAAAAAATATGTAGTACGTCCGTAATGCACAGTGAATGAAACGAAGTGGGCGGGTTTTGGATCAAGGGGCGTAACACGTGATTGGCTCATGCCATTGCGTAACTGCTCATTGGTGGAGTTTTTTGACCAGTCCGATTTTTTACTTTTATAAAACTAATTTAGCATCTGGTTTTAACATCTTGTTTGAAAAACAGCAATAAATGTAGCCTATTATTTAAGGTATTTCTGTTCCTCAACGAGAGTGAAATATAAATAAAACAAATGTAAAACAGTATCGAGAGTGAACATAAAAGCTAATTCACGTAAATATCCAGCAGCCTATTTAATTTCATGAGAAAAAAAATACTTTCATGATGATCGTAAACTGTACCTGTAGATATTATGTCACACAGCAGACGGCGCCAAACTCTATTAGTGATTTTTATTTCAATAAAAGACCAATTTAAAGACTAGCCTATGTATTATTTTCACATTCTATATATTCAGAGTATATATATATATTACATTCTGATATTCAGGAAAACAAACTCTTAAAAAATAAGTTTTGGTAAATCATGATTATGCCATAAAAATTATAATTATGACAAAATCAAAATAATGAGATTAAAAAGTCAAAATTATGAGATGCTGTCAAAGAAGATGTGCAATATAATTACTGTAGCTCAGTAAATACAATAAAAGTCAATATAGTTCTTACCAGAAAAACTAATGTTTTTGTGTGTAGGAAAAGAGAACTAGAGACCAAAATTATTCACACTGAATGCTCTCTTTTGTATTCTAGTAGAAAAACTGCTTGACAATTCATTATTTATTTTTCATGTCAGTTACAGTGTGCCGTTTTGTGAAAAAACTTATAAATTCTGCATATGGTGGATTTCCTGAGAGGAAATATTTGCCATGAGTTTGCCAACTGCATTTTCGGGGTTGTGAAGTTTTTGTCCTGTGTGTGTGACACTGCTCCATCGCTGTCACCCACGCTAAAGCTGTGAATGTCTGTCACATCTCTGCTGGCCTGCAGGCAGTGAAAGCAGCACAGACTTCAGTTATGCAACCAGTTACTGCAGGCCAGGCACCGTACTGGTGTGTCAGCACCAGTTCCAGCAGTAAATGGTGTGGCACATCCTAAAATAAATAACTGGAGAATGTATTTACATACACATAGATAGCTTTTTGACTCCAGATTTGTGTTGTAATTCATGGAAACATTTCAGTTAACATTACCACCAGACTTGAATAATCAGGGGCCTGTTTTATAAATCAAGTTTACTGGTTTAAGTTAGTCTGATTTATTGTCAATTGGTTTGGTGCAAAATAAGTCAGACTAACTGAAATAAGCCTGGCTTATTTGGTAAACTTGTTTTATGGAACAGGCAAAACAGAATCAAGTGTAACCTATAAACATTTAACAAAGAAGGCTTAACTTGACACTGAAATATATAAGAATAAAACAAATAAAAATAATCGATACTGAAATAACACTGCCATTATGAGAGGATCTTCTGTTCTACGTCACACACCAATTTCCTCAGGGACCGGATTTGACTCAAACAATCATGCAGTTGCACATTGTCTTCTAATATTTTGTTGAGTGTTTGTTAAATGGAAGCTGACAAGCTGTGGTCAGCAGTTCCCCATGAGCACAGACAAGCAGGAGCTTTATTAGTGTACTACATGAAGTACACCTATTTTCAAAAATCTTTTCTGGTTGCAACAAACTTCTTTGGCATATTATATTCAGTCCACTTTGCATGTGATAAAGTGAACACAAGGGTCACAAAGTGGAACAATTCTGACTTGACAGCTCCAGTCCCCAACTGCAAGCAGCAAACCTCAAAAGCCAAGTCCTTGTTAAAATTAGCCTACAATCAATTATTAAAAACCCAGCACACTACAAACAGTGATTCATTTGAAAAAAGTTTATTTCACCAAAAAGGGCAAATACAAATAATTTACTTCATTCCAATGGATTTACAAAAGAACAGTTCGTGCAAAGCTGACTGCCTCGTCACTGACACATGATCAATATCATGAAGTCAGTCATCTCTCAGGATGGTCGGATACACAAATTAAAACCGTGAGAGCAAATATTCCATTCCAGCCTAGGCCTATAGTGACTGGTGTTAGGAGAAGCCATCTTCTGCTTCAAGTGACTTGCCATCTCACAGTTCTCCACATCTTGCCCTTGGTGAAGGAGTTTAATCCTCACTTTTTTTCTCCTGTTCTATAGCTGAAATGTGGAAGAAAGAGCAATTTAAAAATTGAAGTTTATTCTACAAAAGAAACAAACTCTACGCTACTAATAAGGAAAATATAACTTAGGGTTCAGAAGGTAATGAGTGCTCTGTAAAACTCAAACTTACTCTCTTTAGTTGGAAGCGTGTTCTTCTCTTTTGTCTCAGTCTTCTTCAGCTTGGTCTTGTCAAACTGAGAGACCTCACTGATATCTGGTTTGTCAGCCATCGTTTTAATTCAGTTTTTCTAAGGGAAAACGAATGGGTTAAACAAAGAGATGACCTACAAATACGAAAACACATGCTACTACACAAAATAAAACAAACAAACCTCTTACTTTACTGTTGAAGAACAACACAAGACGTAGGAGACACAGAGCAGGACTTCTGTTTGGACAGGTATATAACAACACAACCGGACTGCTAGCTAAATGAGGAAGCATCTAATTACTATAGCAGGTGAAAGCTGTTGATCATTTTGTTCCTTCAGTTTCATTGGTTAATTGATCAAATGCTTGACACGTTTTTTTTTCTCTATCAGTATTGTCTAAATGACACCTCATGTTTCCCCCCAAAACAGGGATCAATGTCCCGAATAACATGCAAATATCTTTTTTTTAGATTACAGTCAGGTTATCTATTTATTGGTAGACATAAAAATGTAACTATGAAAATGCACAAATGTATTACTTAATCTACAATACCAAGTCCAGTGATCTTTATTGTTCTGCTGTATGTTGACATGTTATCTACACCACGCACTGAAATTGTTCTGTTTGAAATTAAATTATTTCAAAGAAAAGGCCACAGCACCAAACAAATCTCAGAAAGCCATCGATGTCAATTTCAGACACAGATCTCGGATCAGCACGTTAAGCGATGACATCATCAAGCCAATCAGAGCGCGAGACGCGCGCGAGCGTGTGTTGTGATATATGTGCGCGACGGAAGCGACTGACCGAGGTGAGGTGTCAATATTTATCAAATGTACATCAGTCATCAGATTGTCTGGGATGTTTTATCATATGTTCATTCAGAGACATTTCATAGCGGGTAAACAATATGATCACATTTGAACGTGATGTGGTGTTTATGCATTATGTAGCTCGTTGTTGTCAGTGAATTATCTTTGTATTCTGAAATAATTCAGTGATTCAGTTCAGATGATCTTATATCATGATTTTCTGAAGAACGGGCGCGGTTGATTTGATTTCTCTTTGTCATAAACATCACAGGTCACGCCTTTGCAATAATTATCATGATAACCATAATATTTGCCAACACTGCTGGATTAAAGAAAGATAATAAACCAAAAAATTGAATGAAACCCCATATTTATTTATTTTGATTTTATAGTAACAATAATAACTGTAGGCTACTAACTATGATACTGTGGTGAAGGTCACAGGCTAATGGTATCTTTTAGTCTGGACACCTATAGAGATGTCCCACACTCCTAGCAATGTGGAATTCATTGGTATTCTTCAGATTAAAATCAACTAGGATACCTGATTTCTGTATTAATTCAACTTGATACCAGTCTAGTGGTTGTCAAGCCGAGGGCTGGATCCCACTAGGGGTCCTCAGCAAACTTCCAACAGGGATGAAACATGATCAAAATTATTAATTTTTTCCTCCGTAAGCCAAATACTTGACGTGTGCATAAAGCTGTTCAAAGACATTTTTTCCTTTCATTCTAATATACTGTTTCTGATTTATTTTCATCACAGTTGAGTTGTGCTGCTTCATATTAATTTAGAAGATAGATAGATAGATAGATAGATAGATAGATAGATAGATAGATAGTTTGCCAGGATTCCTTGAATAGAAAGCTCAAAAGAACATTATTTGATTTAAATAGTTATTTTTTGTCTTTCCAGTCACTTAATTCAACTTAATGCATTTTTATGAGATCTTATATCTTGAAGCATATGGATCACATTTTTTTCTTGTTAAGTATTGCATATGTCCTTTTATATACTCCCTTATGGTTCAGTCGTCCTGAAATCAATAGATTGTTTGAATAAGGTTTTGGTTAAATGCCTGAAAAAGGTCTGTGATTAACACAATATATTTTCTAATTTATTTAGCAACATAAAATTAATCAGTAATTATAGGAAAATTATTGGGTTTACTGAATTGAATTTCGATGCGTTTGCGATATGCAAGATCCGACAATATCGATTCCATATATATATATATATATGTAGGTTGTAGTTCTCTCACAATTCTGAAGAAAAAAACTTAATCTCATGGAATTTATGAATGGGATGATACAGTGACCCCTTTTCACCACCTAAAAAAAGAAGTGAACACAGGAGTTGATAGGTGCAATTGTAATTGTAATTTTACAAGTATCCGCTCCAGGAATTCCTCCAGTAATTGAGTTTGAGACCACTGCCTTAAGTATCCGATTCTGGAATTGGAATTGATATAACCCTTAACCCTAACCCTATCAGCAATACTCCTTCTGAATTTTTAAAAAGCTTTAAAGGCAGTTCAAGTGGCTAAATTGGACTGCAGATGTTTCTGGGGACATTAAAAATCATCACGCTGAACAAGAAAACGTATCTACTCACTAGTCTGTTTTTACAGCCTTGTTGTGTTCTTCTTTCATCAGAAGCACATTATATTTCATTCACCAGATGATGTCATATCTGATCATTTTCAACATTTGACTGGCTATCAACAAGGACTATGGCCTTCGCCGACCAAGAGTCACTGCAGAGTCAGAAACACTACTTGTGTGGTTCTGTAGCAGCGTTCGCCAACATTGTCATCACATTTCCCATACACAAGGCACTGTTCCGCCAGCAGTTGTTCGGAGTGCAGGCGTGGGAAGCTGTGCGCCAGCTCCAGAGGGACGGTTTGCGCACACTGTACCGCGGCATCCTGCCACCTCTACTGCAGAAAAGCAGCACTATAGCAATCATGTTTGGCCTCTATGAGGACTTCTCCAGGTTGTTGCGGCTTCACGCTCCTCAAGCCCCGGTCCTGTTAACGGACAGCATTGCAGCAGTTTTAGCAGGAACAGCTGAAGCAGTCTTAACACCTTTCGAGAGGGTCCAAACTCTACTGCAGGACCCACGTCATCATGGAAACCTTCAGAACACTGCGCATATTTTTCGTCTTTTACTTCAACAACACGGCATCCGAGAGCTTTACCGTGGCCTTGTTCCAATCCTACTCAGAAATGGCCCTAGCAATGTTTTTTTCTTTGGCTTGCGTGGACCGATTAAGGAACTGTTCCCCGAAGCAGAGACAAAGGCAGGGAATTTGGTTAATGACTTTGTATGTGGAGGGATTCTGGGAGCGGGTCTCGGGGTGGTGTTTTACCCTCTGAATGTAGTTAAGTCTCACGCACAAGTACAGATTGGAGGGGACTTTCAGTCCTGCAGGGTGATACTGGCCAATGTTTTGAGAGAGAGGGACGGGAAGGTGAGCCGTCTGTTTCGTGGTGTGCATTTGAACTTCCAGAGATCTGTTTTCTCGTGGGGAATCATAAATGCTACATATGAACTTGTACTGAAAATGCTCTGATAGAGATGAGACGGACGAAAGGGGAATTAAAGTGAAAAGCATCAACGATTCAGAGAAAAGAGTAGTAAATAAATCTTCCTCATTCTATTTCTGCTGCTAAAAACACATAATTAAAAACAGCATGTTTACTTGATGTGCTATATTAAAGAGATAGTTGACTCAAAAGATGAAAATTCTGTTTTCATTTCTTCATCATCAAGGCTAACTGAAAACAAAGAAAGGGAAATGTTTGATTTGAAAAATTTTAAGCAATGTATCATTTCCTATTTAAAAAAAGTATTTAAACAATTAAAATGGGATGCATAACCTTTCAAAAGTTTGGAGCTGGCAAGATTTTTTAATGCAATAATGACATGCAGTAAAAACGGTAATACTCAAATATTATTACTGTTTAAAATAACAGTTTTTTTATATATATATATATTAGAATGTAATTAATTCCTGTGATTTCAAAGCTGAATTTTCAGCATCATTACTCCTGTCTTCAGTGTCCTTCAGAAATCATTTTAATATGCTGATTTGCAGCTCAATAAATATTTCTGATTATTATCAAAGTTGAAAACAGTTGTGCTGCTCAATATTTATGTGGAAACTGTAATAAAGGATTATTTGATGAATATAAAGTTAAAAAGAATAGCATTTATTTGAAATATATTTTTTTATAACATTATACACGTCTTTATTATCATGTTTGATCAATTTAAATGAATCCTTGCTGAATAAAATATGAAGATCTAACTAACCCCAAACTTTCGAACGTTGGTATTATATGTAATTTAAAAGAAATTTACATATTTGCATGATTAAATATAGTGTAAAGTGTTTTACATTATTTCTAATCAGGCACCTAACAAAGTACCCATGAAATAGTTGTCTTAGCCAATGCAATGTTTCTGTTGAGGAAAGGAGAAAATACAGATTTGGGGGAATAGGATCTTGCATGACACCAAATCTACTCCATAAACGAATCATTCAGGTTTTTGTCAAATGATTCATTCTGGATCACACTTAAATAATAATGAATTCATGAATCAGATATGTGTGTCATGAGTGCTCATAAAAGGTTGGCTCTTTAGTGAATAATTACTTAGCCTCAGAAGACATATGGGTCTTTTATGATCCTTTTATATTTAATATTTCCATTTTGGAGCTTGACAGTCTAAATTCACTTTAATTATATTGAAAACAGTGGCCGGGATGTTTTTTTTTAAATTACATTTAATGTTCCATAGAATAAAGTCAAAGGAATTTTCTTTTTAGCTGAACTATCCCTTTAATTCATCATCTGACTGAATGAAACACGTGTCATCCAGTTTTATGAATTTGATTAAAGATTGAATTGGCTCACACATGAGAAGAAGCGAGTGTTGAGAGACATCTTTGACCTCAACTCACTCAGCGTGTGCTCTGATACGTTCCCAGTGTTCTCTTCTCTGTACTGACTTCTGTGGGCTCTTAACCACAGAGTATTCAAATCACTAAGTATGTCATTACAAGGGTGGGAATGGTCCGGAGTACAGTTTACACTGCCGCCGTTTTTTTTGCAACTTTATATATAGTTTTGCTGAGTTAGCTTCGGCGTCGCCAAAAGCTGTAGACTCCAGTAACCATATGATGACTTCGGTTCCAGTCCAAGCATTGATTAGTAATCTGGAAACCAATAAACACGAGAGTCAGTTTGGTGTTTGTGGTCTCTCTAGCTTTCATGTGGTAACAGAATCATCCCATCTGAGCCAGAATTCTTCATGCTTTTAGCGCCCACCAAAGCTATAACAGATTATTTCAATGACATAAGCAATGATTTGGTCATGTTTGGTTCGTGTTTCTCATGCACTAAAAGCTTCTTTGAATCACTCCCAAATATATTGGGATTTTAAGAAGGTGAGACCACAGACCTCAGTTGGCAATGGTAATGTGCCAAGGTGCACTTTGGATGATATTGTTTGTCTCTGTAAATGTAATTTGTGCTCTATTTATTTCCATTTACACTAGCATTCTGGAGTCTGTAATATTTTTTTTAAATGCAAGACTGCGTTTATTTGTTCAAAAATATAGTAAAAAATGTAATATTTTCAAATGTAGTTTATTCCTGTGATGCAAAGCTGAGTATTCAGCAGGCATTAATCCAGTCTATAGTGTCACATGATAATTCAGAAACCTTTCTATTCTGGAATGCTAAGATTTGCTAAATGCAAACTAACATAATTTGTTCAAAAATATAGTAAAAAATGTAATATTTTGAAAACAGTTGTACTACATAATAGTACATATTTTGTGAAACCCCCCAATAAATAGAAAGTTTAAAAGAACAGCACTTACTTGCTATACAAATCGTTGTAATGTTATAAATGACTTTATGGTCACTTTTGAGCAAATTAATGCAGTTTATTAATTTCTATAAATAATAAATATACATTTATTTCCAAAAGAAAACCTTACTGACCCCAAACTTTCGAATGGTAGTTCAAATGCAAACTTAGGCCCGGTTTCACAGACAGGGCTAAGCCTAAACCAGGATTAGGCCATAGTTTAATTAGGTTTATTAATTTCTATAAATAATAAATATACATTTAAGAAAACCTTACTGACCCCAAATTTTTATGCAAAAGGCCCGGTTTGCCTAAGCCTAGAAAAAAGCATTAGAAAAACATTAATGGTGTGCATCTTAAGACAAAACAAAGGCCCTGACATGTTTTAAGATCAGTCAGTGCAAGTTTCTTTCAGTTGAAACAGCTCAGATTTACATTTTAGTCTAGGACTAGGCTTAAGCCTTGTCTGTGAAACCGGGGGTTAGACTATTAAACTTAAGTAAATATCTGATATATTAAAAAATAATAATAAATGAACCTTGAACTTTTTAAACTCTGTTTAAAACAGCTGTATGTGCACAAAATATGAAATCTTTATATAAATTAATATTTACCTCTTTTATATCACTTATGTAGACAATTAAATACAGCAAATATTATTCCATCTATCCCTAAGTCAAGTTTTTAGATAGTCATGTTCTAACTGGTTTAAATGTTGTTCATGTGTCAGACTATTTACAATCGTTGATACCATTATTTTACTTGCTTACGATGTTTACAATTGCACTGTTTTTCCCATGTATCTCCTGACCTCAGTTTGTTTTGCCTTATGACTTATATTATCATCTTAAACCTTTCTAAATGTAACTGCTTTATTAAAAATGTTGTTGTGTGTAATGTAAAGTGTTGTTTAAATGTGCCATTTTGTTGTGTTCTGTATTTGAAAGTTTGTAAGTTTGTGTGGGGTTTTGTGAAGTTATTATTGTGAAAATATTAAATATCATTAAACATAAAAATTAAATGTGTCTTGCTTTACTCTGATCATCACAATTCATCACACACTATTCGCATTTCGTTCTTACATCTGTCCAATATATAGTTGACTCCTGAGTCTGACTGACTTTCTCGGCTATGTTTTGTCTATCTATGCAGTATGCTTATCTTAGCCCTCGTTTTGACGAAGACTGCAGTAAACACCATTTTTCAACAGAGGGCGACGATAGCATGCCTGAAACACAATGCGCTGAATACGTTGTTTCTCAAAGCTGAAAGTATGTTCTTTTTTCAGTTGCATAATATGCATCAACAATTATAAATAGCTTATTTATATATGCTGAATTCCTTTAAAAGTGTAAACACTGTGTGTTCTCTATGTGGCATTATTAAAACTTTGCCAAACCAGCCTTCACTGACTCAACCAATAGCGTGAGTTTGGGGGCGGGACTATCTGTATAATCGACCTATGGTTTGAAGAGAGTGTATTTTTTTGGCAGAAAATGCTCACTTCATCTGATCATATGATCATATATATCACAAAACTTGCTTCTGTAATGGATAACTTTACTTCTGATTTAATACACACTGTATATCTTTATATTTACATATGAGACCTTGTTCAGACTACTGCAATGACACAATTTGATACAAATATATTTTTATCTTTGTCATCAGTATCTAAAAGTTCTCCGATATTCCCTGCAAGACTTCTTTTAATATCACATTGCCTATTGTTATGTTGCCTTCCGCACACATAGACCTTCACTCCCCTTTCTCACTGTATCTCATACATATCAATGAGATTATCATATCAAACAAAAGCATCCACATGTTCACATTGCAGGGTTGAAAATACCCACATGCCTTGTGTTTGATGATCTCGCAATACATTGTTTGAAGTGCACAGTTCTCTCACGCAGTGTGTTCTGCAGAGCTGCTGTCTCTGTAAAGATGAATGGACTGCTTCATCACTTTTTTGATAGCATTAGCTATTAGCCCAGGCTTTGATTAGTACAATGACATTAGCCTCCTACATCCATATTGTCGCCGATATGAGTGGGTGACTGTGAAACCTCCACCACCACAGAAGCACAAACCGAGTCTTATGAAGTGCTTTAGGGGGCTTATTAACACATTTTTGAATTCAAGACAGTAAAAGTCAGTTAAGACAATAATTAAGCACAGTGCTATTGCTATTAATAGCTAACACGAACAATGAGGCAAAGTGTGTTTAGTTTACACTGTGAAGAATAAAATTAATTAAAAATAATATGTATGCATTTTATGAATGCATAGGCAGTACTCTGCCCCCAATCCCACAATGCAATTGGTATATATATGAGTCATTCTTTAATTTAGGGCACAATTCATATCACTGATGAGATGTAGTGTGTGTGCATAATTATATTAACTACTTTCTCCAGAAAATAGAACATTTTGAACATTATTATAAGTTTCCTCTTGTTTATTTCAATATTTTTTATCTAAAACAACCTATTGTCATGGATGTTAACTGACGTCATCTATGAAAATAATAATACTTTGGAACAACATGAGGGTGAGTAAATTAAGACAAAATTTTCTCACCCTCGTGTTATTCCAAAGTGTTATTATTTTCATAGATGACGGTGAGTAAATTAAGACAAAATTATTAGTGAATTATGCCTTAATAATTTTGGTAATTGAATGAGATGTTATGCAATTTATTTATTTATTTGTGCTGGGCAACAATTAATCGCTTTAATCGCATCCAAAATAAATGCTTTGTTTATATTATATGTGTGTGTGTATATTTATATATATATATATAAAGACACACACACAGTATATATTTTGAAACTATTTTACATGTATATATTTATATTCATATAATTTATGTTATTTAATATATTTACTATAAACATTTTTCTTAAATATATACATAATAAATATACACAGAACATGCTTATGTACACATACACTTTATATTGGATCTAATCTTTGCCCAGCACTATTGTATTTATTTATTTGTTTATTTTTGGAAAACATATCGTTTTTGGACTTTTTGTGGATGTGAAATGCACTCCCAATTCTAGAATAAGCCATATGCATATTAGTGACAGTGACTGTACCCATTGCATCCAGTAACATGGGCGATCCCTCCTCTTCTTCATGCACATATCAAAAGAGCCTTCAGAGGGTGTGGTGGGCATCTAACAACCTCCACATCTCTGAAGCCCATAGGAATGAAGGCACTGTCTTTCTTCGTCAATCAGTCCTTCTAGTGTGTCTGCAGCCCCTTTTTTGTATATCCGCCCCTTCTCTCTTTCTCTCTCGCTTTCTCTCCCAATTGATGGATTTTCGGTGTAGTTAAAACACATGCAAATGAGACAGCTGGCATCACACAAACCATGTGACCTGTCAAGGTGGGGGTGGGTTCAAAGACACACTGCAGCAGGGAACCCTCTTTACCCTCCCTCACTCGCTCCCTGGAATAATCCCTCCACCTCCTTCATGCCACCTTTCTTTCATTTTTTTCTCCCTTTAATTTGAAAGAATAAAAAAGGACCGCCAATGATAACCAAACTAAGTCCAGGATCTTCACCTGATTTATGTTCTTCCTCACGAATGTGTGCTCATGCATGAAGCTAATCACATATGTGCACTTGAACGTGCCCGTGCTCACACATGCACATATGCCTGTGTGTGTGTGTGTGCATGGGAGAGTTTGACAGGATCAACAGCAGGTATCCAGCAGTAGTAGGTCTGCCACAGGAAGGCTGCCAGCTCACACAGACACATTCCAGCAGACTGCCCTGGCCTTGTGAACACAGCCTTTTGCCAGGCTTCTCTCTCTCTCTCTCTCTCTCTCTCTCTCTCTCTCTCTCTCTCTCTCTCTCTCTCTCTCTCTCTCTCTCTCTCTCTCTCTCTCTCTCCCTTTCTGGCTCCAGATGATGGGTGTTTCTGTAAAGCATACTTGATGTGAATGCATGTGGATTTTTTTATTATTTGTTGGCTACTCATCTTTATAAGCATATAATTATGAGTATTATTAATTAATATGTTATTATTATAATTGCATAATTATAAATTGTTTTTTGAGCAGCAAATCAGAATATTAAAATGATTTCTGAAGGATCATGTGACAGGAGTAACGACGCTAAAAATTCAACTTTGAAATCGCAATAAATTACATTTTAAAATATATTCAAATTGAAAGCGGCTATTTTAAATCGTAAAAAATATTCAAAGTTTTACTGTTTTTGGATCAAATAAATACAGGCTTGGTGAGCAGAAGAGACGTCTTTAAAAAACATAAATCTATACTGTTCAAAAACTAGTGTACACACACACACACATATTTACAAGATGAAAACAACAATTGACAAAAAAATTAAGACAAGAAAACAATAATTTATTTTCCAATTGCAGTTACATTTTGATGTATAAATCTTCAATTATTCAAATGCAATTTTCAACAGAAAAAAAGTGTTACATAAAATTCATAATAATTATTGTATTATATATTTTTTACAGTTTATTTTATGGATTTGAGGATAAGAGACAAGAAATTATTCTTCTGATTCAATGAGTTGACAATACGCTAGCCGGCAGCTCTCTGAGTGACACTTCTTTTCAATGAACTAATGAGAAAAAACTGATAAAATCATAAAATCAAATATGTATTCTTCCTGAATTAACAAAAATGATAAAGCCATCACTTATGTGCCATGAGGTTTGGGACGCAAGCTTCTGCTTCTAATTAAAAAGACACAATGATTAATTATTGTCTTTTTTGCTTTGTAGATACATTTGCTGCCTCATGAAAAACTTTGTTTTATAGCCTCTGATCCACAAAATCTCAGAAAATAACAAACAATAATAGAGCATAAAAAAATGACATTGTGTTTCAAGTAAATCAATTAATTAATGGTGTACAGAGTCTTGAAACCAAAAACACACGATGCTTGTACATAACTGCCTTCCCACATCAACATTGGATTCACTGTATAGTTTGATATTTTATATTTAAATTTTATATTTGCATTAACTGTGAAATCAAGGCAAAAGATTTCAACACATGAAGTAGCTCATTTCCCTGAGAGAATGCCAACGTGGATGGCTGTTGGTTTGGCAGGTGCTGGTCATTTTTATGAGTTGATGCTGAATGGAATCATAAGGGTGGAGTTGTGTTTTATTCTGTGGTAAGGAGAGATCAACGTGGCGGTATTTAACAGTGGTTTGCTGTGTGTGGCAGTCTAAAGCAGATACTGTAGGTTTGTTGTTGTTTGTAGATCAGATGCTGTGTGTTTCTCAAGACTGCAAGACCCTCTTAAGAAGCTGCTGTGTTAAAGGTCCGAGCAGCAGGTTTTTGGCTACCTGCACAAAAGAAAAAACACAGATGATATTATATGTTTTAATAAAAAGTAATTTAATTGAATAAATGCGGTCATTTGCTCTCACCTCTGGGTCCAAAATCTCTCATGTAGCAGTTAGTGCAGTATGGCTTCTCATCGTGCTGCATACACATGTAAAAACAGTGACATTAAAAGGCAACATATATGGCATATATGACAAAGTAATCATATATATATATATATATACCTCTGCATGCTGGCCAGCCGTTAGCTGTCTTTTACACCTGTGACACCTCAAACACAACGGGTGATAATCCCGTCCCAATGACCTCTTCTTCTCTCCTGCATGGATCAGAGGTCAAAGGTTAAGCAATCAGCCAGGTGTGTTTACTGAAGCTGGAGTTAGTTTGGTAAGAGTCAAGGGAGCCTTTAAAAATCATGAGATACATGTATGCAGTGGTTTGTTTATGTGAGTTTTGTATGGAAGCTGCAGAATAAAATACAAAATGCAACTTTGTTGCAAAACTGACTTCTCAGAATTGTGAAAACTCAAATTTGGGAGAAAAAAAAAGGCATAATTATGAGATAAATAAATTGCAATTACCTTTTAAATATTTTTATTCTATGGCAGAAACAGGCTTTCATAGTTTTGTGAATTAGTTAGCAACAGAAAAACATGTTTTGACTTACCTAAATAAATTTGGAAATTAGAATCAGTAATATGTTTGTACTATTTATATATCATTATAGTGTTTATTAATATTTTGAGTAAGCTTTTATTTTTATAATTTAAAATTCAAAAGGTGCCAATTTTATTAATTTCGTCATTTTTATTAGCTTTTTTATATTTCTATTTTGCTTTTACTGTTATACCAACATATTTGAACACAATACTGACTTTTCTGTCTCATCATATTTAAAAATGATAGTTCACCCAAAAATGAAAATTATGTCACTACCCTCATGCCGTTCCACACCTGTAAGACCTTCGTTCACCTTCAGAACACAAATTAAGATATTTTTGATGAAATCTGAGAGCTCCTGCGCAACTGAAACATTCCTAGACCCAGAAACACAGTAAGGACATCGGTAAAACAGTCCATGTGACATCAGGGGCTCAACTTCAATTTTGCGAAGCTACGAGAATACTTTTTTGTGCGCAAACAAAAACAACAATTTATTCAATAATTCTTCTCCCCGAGTTACTGTATTCCGCAATTTTGGAGAGTACCACAACACATGTGCACGCTTTCCCCTGAATGTAAACGACACTGATTCTGGGAACATTACAGTTGCGTTGCTGTCTATGGAGGGTCAGAGAGCTCTCTGATTTCATCAAAAATATCTTAATTTGTGTTCCGAAGATGAACGAAACTCTTACGGGCTTGGAACGACATGGGTGAGTAATTAATGAGTTTTGGGGTGAACTACCCCTTTAACTTCACTTGCTCTTTTTTGCTGATTGGTGCATGTTTTTTCAAGAAAAAAAAAGTTTGTTTGTTTTTGTTTTTTTTAAACTGAATTATTCCTGCTCATCCTCTGAAATGAGTCAAAAAATATTTAAACTGGTCCCTCTGTTTGTAAGTATTGCTATAAAGTTATAATATATTGTTCCGGGTGTGTGTTCACTGCTGTGTGTGTGCACTTCGGATGGGTTCATTGCAGAGCACATATTCCGAGTATGGGTCACCATACTTGGCCGTATGTCACGTCACTTTCACTTATAAAGATTATTTGTGGCTCTATAGATTTGCCTCAAACGTCTATTGAATGTGCAATACTGTAAAGTAAAAGCATCTTTCTTTTTTTACATGGGATGGGTAAATCATTTTAGTTTTAAACACACTCTCCTTTAATTAAGAAAACAAGAATCTGAACATAGATTTCACACTTTAGATTCCTCAACCTTTCGATTCCACATTCATTTTGAACTGCATTCCTATTCTCAGTTCTACGTAGGCTAGATATTACCCTTTCATGCGGCCCAGCACGAGCCCTCCTACTGAAACCCTGACCTTAACCATTGGACAGGAAACCTCTAAACCGAACCAGGACCAGACTAAAGCTGAACCTCCCACCAACATCTTGGGTTAGCTTTTCTCTTTCTGGCAGAACCAAAAACTGCCTGCAGCCTTGCTCAATAACTGAGGGAGCTTTTTTCTTCGGTCTTGACGCTGAAAGCCTACTAGCACCAACAGGGTTTTTCTGGCCAAATTCTCAACTTTCTTCAACTGTTCATAGCTTTCTGCATTGCTATCTGCCAATTTAAACAGTCAAGCCACTCTCGCTCTGGCCTATTCCACTTCCTGCCACAGGCAGACACTTCCTGTGCTTGTGTGGCTCATGTCGTGAGATGTTGATGGCATTTAGGAAACTGCAGACTGATTAACGCTGCACAAAGGCATTGAGATAGAGGCATACACAAACTTGGTGACACAAAAAGTAGTTTGTTTTACCTAGCGTAAAGGCAGAAACTAAAGCTAATTTGAAGTTAGCATGCTCTGCTGCTAATATAAGACGTTATCACACAACTAGACATGAAAACACACAACTGTCTTGAGCACAATATAATCTGAATTCAACTGAAAAACCACAACAGCGAGTCAAAATAATGGGCACTTTTGAGTCAAAACAGAACCTTATCTGACGTTTTGCAGCTAAACACAAACATGCAGCGGCTCAATGCTTTACATTGATGCTTCTCAGTGTTGATAACTACATTAACACCTCTTTCTACAACACTCTGCAGTTAACGCAAGACGTTATCACAGAACTGTACATGCGAACACACAACTTGGGTACGATATAGTCCAAATACACCAGAAATACCACAACAGCAAGTCAAAATAGCCACTTTCAGGCCAAAACAGAACCTGGTCGGTGTTTTTGCAGCTAAACACAAAACATGCAGCAGCTCCACACTCTACATTTATGTTTCTCAGTGTTGATAACTATACATAAAACCTCAAAATCATCTTAATCGGTATGGGTTAAGCATATTAAAGATGTATCCCTCCGACCCCAGATACCACTCACCAAAATAAACAGGCTTCCCACATATTGGACAGAAGCTCACCATGGTTGTAGCAGATCTCTAATAGTTTGTGATGCGTGAGATGTTGAGATGCAGGAAATATGTGAGCGTCTCAACAGTGACAGCCTTTCGGTACAGCAAAGGATGTGGCAAGAGGTGCAGTGACAGGAAGCAAGACATGATTTCAAAAGAAAATACGCTCAATTCAAACAGTCAGACGACAGAGAGGAGGAAAATGTTGGTCAGAAGTGTGTGTGGGTGCTGTGATATAATGAGTCTGTCATAGCGGGGTTGGACTAAAGTCAGTCTTGCTGTTTTAAAGACACTTCACACGTCTGCTGTGGTCAGTCGTTGCGGTTTGAAATCAAAGATGATTCTGAGGGCCGTGTGAGGTCATCAGACTTGTCGGAGTCGGTAATGAAATGAAAGCTTGTGGCTTGTTTATTGGAAGAGAGTCAAAGAAACAACAGAGAGGGAGATTGAGAGGGACAGAGAGAACGAAAGCGACACAGATGTCAGCCGCTCGGATTTCATAGGTTGTCATGGTCGCCGCTTCTCAGCCCCTCGATCTGTCCGCTCGCCCTTTTTCATCCTCTTTCTCTCCATCCGAGAGATTAAAAAGCTCCAGTGTGGGAGAACAGGAGTTTAGGAGAAACCCAAAACTGCTGCCGCACACACAGAGCGAGCGATGACATCACCGAAAGGCGCTTGATTGGATGAGCACAGAAAGCCATGGGAAGGAGAGTCATTGAAGCCGAGACTGAGAGCGTGTTTTGTGTATGTGTGTGTTGAGATATAAAGGATGAATACGAGTCTGGCTCGAGCTGCAATGCACTATTGCCCTCAGTTTAGCATGATTTATACACATACACACTACTCCTCCACAATGTGTGAGCTGGAAGGGAAAACACAGACTTTATTTATATAGGATGAGCTTTGTTATGGTCTGCGTGTCTGAACAATTCAATGTAGAATTCCCGCATGTGATTAATAAATAGCCTAGTAAATGCTCAGCTGCAACTGAAAATGCATAGATTTTGTAAATTCAGACACTAATGCTTTCGGTCTATGAATGTAGCCTTTGTGTTGCCTTCACTTTGTCAATATTTAAAACAATTATAGCGTGTTGCATTGTTGGAGTTTTAAAAAGGCAATAAAAGGGCAAACTTTAGAGGTGCACTCACTACTTTTTTTCCTATCCTACTTTTTTTCCTCATTAAAATATTTGTAAAATCATGTGCATTTATATGGGATGAAGACTCCTAGAAGTAGTTTAATAAAAGCTGTTTTATTTTACATGGAGCAGTTGCCTCATAGAAGCTGGCATGTTGACAGACACTTTTGTTATACATTCATCACAGCTTAAACATATTTTATATGTAGCCGCAACTGAAAATATCTGCATTTGCATGATGCTGCATCCATTTCAAATAAAATGCTGTTCTTTAGAACTTTGCATTCATCAAAGAATCCTGGGGGAAAAGTATAAGTTGTCTCACACACACACACACACACACACACACACACACAGCACACACACACACACACACACACACACACACACACACACATAAATAAACACAATGGTTTTAACATTCATAAAAATATTTCTTGAACACCAAATTAATTATTTATTAAGTATAATGTGACACTGAAGACAAATAATGACTGCTTAACATTCAGCTTTATCATCACATTAATAAATTACATTTTAAAATATATTAAAATAGAAAACAGTTATTGCACATTGTAATAATATTTCACAATATTACTTTATTTGTGATCAAATAAATGCAGCCTATAAAATAAAACATAAAAAATAGGTAGTGCAGTTCCACAGGTGTGTCCCACAGGTACACAGAGGGTTAACTAGATTGTGTTTCTGTTGGACAGGTGAGTGTCAAGCACGAGTCTCTTCTCAGCATTTGGTCCAATGGTTGCTCGACAGTCTTGTGTATACAGAACCAACTTCATTCAGGAAGGGATAAAAAACATTTCCCATCAAGCCTAACTGGGAACTTCACCAAACAGCAGAGTCAGAGCCCTGTCCACATGAGCGCTTGTTCACACAGACTGCACACACACACACACACACACACACACACACACACACACACACACACACACACACACACACACACACACACACACACACACACACACACACACACACACACACACACACACACACACACACACACACACACACACACACACACACACACACACACACACACACACACACACACACACACACACACACACACACACACACACACACACACACACACACACACACTCTAGCGTCTACTGCCAAACTACACAGAGAAGAGCAAAACAGGGTTAGAGGAAGGGAGGGCTTTTCTTTCTGTCCTTTTTCATGCTGGTTTGGTTTGGCTCAGACAAACTAGCCTAAATCCTCTTCTTTCTGGCTGAGAAATGGAGGAGAGGGGATAGAATAAGAGTATAGGGGAAAGTGGGGTAAGAGTGTCGCCCTCTTAATCATGCAAACCGTGGACAGTTTCTGCCGTGTGAATACATATTTAGAAAGTACTCACCACATACAGCTGCCCAGATGCACATGAAAACAGTTGTTCAAAGCAGATTTATTCAGGACTGAAAATGTACATGTTGGTGAATTGCCAATGAAAAAATAACATGTAAATTATTTGGCTAAAGATTAGCCATGAAATATAAAAAGAAGCCCAAATCCCAAAATGGTAGCTGTGGGACAAAGTGAGTCAAATGCTTATGGGTAGGGGCGTCATGCACTTATTATTTAACTGGTTGTCACACCAGTAAGCTAATGTTTTACTTAATTTTCCTTTTTTAGGCTATTCGAAATATTCCCAGTAATTAAACTGTAAGTAAATGCATTTTGCACCTTTATATATCATGTTAATTAATCTATAAGAGGCGATGGGCAAATTAGCCTAATTAGGGTCATTATATGGAAATGTCAATTTTTCTGTCCCTAGCCTTTACAGAAATATTACACTTCTTTTTTTATTTAATTATATAGAAATCCAAGCACCACAAAACTGCTTGTCCCCACAGCCATGTACAGAGAAAAGGTGCTTTATTTTGAGGTCAAAAACAGGTTTTCTTCCGCTTAAAATACAATAATGTATTCATAACTATCAAACATATCATGTAAATTGACATTTTATAATGAAGGTTTTAGTTGAACTCACCTTTAGTTTAGGTGACCTGCTTTGTTAGGGAATGTAAAAAACAAATACAAATGGATTAAACTACTTAATTTAGTGAGTATACCATGATTGACAACATGTGATTTGATACCTTGCAAAAGCCATTTTGTAAAATATGAAAATTTTCAATGGTGTTATACTGTCGCTGGTGTCACCTGCCTTATATGGGTAAATAAATGCACAAAAAACCTTTAAAAAACTGTCATTTATGCATATTCATAAAATCAAAATGTCATGTGGTCTAATTTTAAATGTTAGAAAAAGAAAAAAATTTTAAGACATCTTGCCATACCAAACGTGGACATTTCTGTAGAATGGCACATTAACTACACATAAAATCCATCTTTTTACTTAGTAGCACATATGGGTGTCATGCCTTAAAATATTTGTATTTAAATGACTTTGTATTCAACGTGAATATAATTAAAAAAACATTGTAAGTTATTTATTATAAAACTTTAATTGTACAGAAACACAGCAAAGGACATTTACATTACATTATCAAAAAACATTATCATTTCATTATCAAGACTTCAGTCTCAAAAACTCCCAATATAATTCCTGAAGCAGTTTGAATTGTTAAATGGATATCTTACTTACATCTTACACACTTTTGCACTTTGTTGTTTCTGATGAGAGAATTCGCCAGCGAACCCTGAAGCGCGCACCCTGAACTCATCTGACCGTCTCTGATTGGTCATTGCATTCATAAACTCAACAGAGTCGTGTGTGATTGGTTATAATGCGCAGAGCTGTATAAACGCGTCTGTCTCTGGCTCAGTGCCAGCCGAACGCAGATTTGAATTTAGCAGCTGATGATTTGATGCACTGAACGTTCTAATCATGAATGATACAATGTGATTGTATCAAATATAACAAATATTATGCGGTTATTTTTTGTCTTTTGGAAGCTGCTTTCAAAATCCACTTAAACATTTAACCCAGCATGTGTTCTGTCCAATATTTACCCAGCACTGGGTTGTATTTAACCCAGCATTTGATATAGTGTATATGAGTGTATTTAAAATTTTAATTTATTCCTGTGACGGCAAAGCTGAATTTTCAGTATATTAGACTTCTGAAGGACCATGTGACACTGAAGACTGGATTTTAAATGTTAATAATGTTTTACAATATTTCTAATTTTACTGTTTTGTTCAAATAAATGCAGCCTTAAAAAGATGTGCATAAGAGGCTTCTTTAAAAACATTTTAAAAATTCTAAAATCATATTCCAAACTCTTGACCGGAACTGTTAGCGAATGGAAGATCACGATTAGTATTTGTAGAGGTTTTGCTGCTATAGGTAGTTGTGTTTAAACCCCACTGCATACAATACTGACAAGCATTAATAACATGTCATAAAGCATGTGTATGTGAACAGTATGTGGCATGTTATGTTCCAGAGCCGCAGGCCGTAGACAAGCTGCCATGTGTGTGATGCATGCATGAATGTGTGTGTTATAATGTGTGTAAGTCTCAGTAGGTTTTGGCATGACATCCAATGGGTAAAGAGACTTAAAAGCAGACAGCAAATCTACGCCCGACGAAACAGAAACTTGGCAAACACATTAGATCTGTAATGTTAACAGGGAAGACGCAGAACGGGTGCCTAGACCAGGATCCCATTATCTCTACTCCAAAAGACATCACAGACATTCCCAATCAGTAAACTCATCTGGCCCAGCCAACTGGTGATGTCTAACTATTCAAAGACAGATTAAGACATCCCAGCTGCTATACCAGAATGCACCATTTTCGAAGAACAACGATAAAACTTACTTTTAGGCTTAGTAGACGTGTTTTTATGTTTACAGGCCCGCAGAGGTGATTAAACCCAGGTCTTCTACTAATTAATGCTGACTACCAACACCCAAGTCGACGCGTCTTAATCAAAACCAGCTTTCAGCTTACAGCGTGAAAATGTGGTAGTTTATAATTGCATTCAGAAGGGAGAGCGAGTCAGCCAGCAGAACCAAAGACTCTTAAATGAGTTGATTCTTGCCTTTGCATTCTTGGCATTTCTCTTCAACCTTCTTCGGTCTTATAGTTTTTTCCTCTCGGTTCTCATGCGAAGCAGCCAATGCCAATTCCCTCAGATTTAGTTTGGCTTAAACATAAGGAGGCTGGCCGCTCTCCTCCCTTCTCGCTCTCTCATTTCCTGTGTGTTTTTCCCTTCTTTCTCTCGCTCATTCTCACCCAGCTCTCTTCCTCTCTCATGTCTCGCTCGCGCTCTCTTTTTTGAGACTAGTCACACTGGTTTTAGAGGGTTCCAGTAATTCCTTTGTCCTTTAAATAAATAATGCAAAGCACAGCTTCCTCTGGCTTATGTGCATATACACATTTCACTCCATCACAAAGATCTCTTGATGAATAAAATCTGCCTGGTCAAGGTTAAGGAAAGAGAGTGCTGGGAATGGGCACAGTGTAACAATTGAAAACATGAAACTACTGTAAAATATTAATCAAGTGTTAATAAAAGTGTTGTATAGCCTACTTAAAAGCAAGTTTTTCACCATATTTAATATTGCATTAGATCAGAATCCGAGCGCATGTTAATTTTTAATTTGAGCGTATCACCATTTTAAATCATCAGCCCTGCCTGAATTTTAATTATCCCTGAATATTAGTGAGGAAACGTAGGCTAATACGTCCCCCCCACCCCCGCCATCTCACCCTTTGTTTCTCCTCTCTCTCCTCATACAGCTGGTGTATCTGGGTGCCCCTCCCCCACCATATGAACAAACCAATAAGAGGCCGAGCCCCCCCTTTACACACACTCTCACACACCTCCCTACCCCCATCCTCTCTCTCCCCATCCCCCTATCCCTCTCTCTATCACTCCCCCATATTTCCTTTCAAAGCACCCCCTCTTGCTGCCATCTCTCGCCCAATCTTTAAATGATCACTACCGAACACGCCTAGTATAATAGTATCTTTTCTATGTGTGTTTCAACATAACCGGGAAATATCTTACTCTTTACAAATAAAGAGGTAATAGGACATGCATAAAATGCTTTCTGGGAAGCATATGACTCACATGTGAGTGTGTTTTCAAAAGAAAGTGAGATAACAACAGTGTGTCAAGGTGGGATTTGAAAATGGGACTCACACACCCACATACACACTCATCACAGCTCACATGTGACTCATTGAAGACTTCTTGAAGAAAAATGCATGAATAAAGATTCAAAAGCAGCCCCCTTTTAACCACATACTAGCACTACAACAGTTTGGCATACATTTGATACCTAATTACATTAATCCAAGACTAAGAGAAGTTAATCTAGAATCATGTTTCTTAAAAGTAAACAATATATTCAATAGTTAATTTCTTAAAATCCTTGTTTTGTGTTGGTCGACTTACATGTCCACACCATTGCTACTGGCCAACAAAGAGGCGTGATCAGGTTTAAATGTCCAACAAGCCCCAGAGAATGGCCCGTGTTAACAACTACAGGCGAAGCAAATCAAACGTTTACATAAATCGAAAAAGTGCAGGGGATATTTAAGTGAATGGAGGCAGTTTACACGAGTTGTCAAGATAAATTGGAGAAGCATCTAACATTTGTAAATTATTCACGCGTTTCCCCTTCAGCGGTGCATCATCTCTCTAGTTTGCATTCCCCTCAGTGCTCCAACTAGACCAGAGCAATAGAAACACGATAGATGCCGTGTGGGCAGGACCACTGATCTATAATAGATACTTTATAATAATTATTAAATAATTTGATGATGGTTTTACAGCTGCGAAGAAGACAATAATACAGAACTGGTTTACACCGCACACGTGTGGAAAAACATATTGGATCCATAGCCTCCTGCAAATAGTGACTTATGAATGTACAACAGCACGAATCAATGGGGCCAAGCCTTTGACCATTGATGCTTGGCAGTGTTTTCTTTCTGATATACGTGATTGTATAAAGGAGTGACTTTTGTGTTCGTCTTGTCCTTCCCTCTCTCCCTCCCTTTTGACTGGACTTTGAGATATTGAGTATGTGTCTGTTGTTTTGTTTTGTTATATTTTGGATGTTATGTTATGTAAAAAAAAAAAAAAAATGTTGATAACAAAAAAATATAATAAAAAAATACCAATTTAATGATAATAATAATAATAATTATTATTATTATATGAGTTAAACAGATAAATAAATAACTATTTTATAACTTTATTTTAATTTTAACGTTATGCCATTAAAGATGAAAAACACATAAACAAAATACCCGAGATAAACATGTTAAGAACATAAATAAAAAATATAAATAATGTTGCCTACAGTTGGAAAGAAGAGTAAAGTATAAAACCAACTAAGTGAAAGTGCTAAATAAAAGTTTTCAGTCTAAAATTCTTTACATTTGGAAATAGTAATAATTATTTGATTTGCAGCATTCCTCTTTAAATCATCAATCAAGCACTAGTAAGTAGGCTAAATTTAAATACAATAGAAATACAGGGGTAAAATAACTGTCACTATTATTTGCTGTTTGAATGAAAATGTTTTATCTTGTAGTGGGAAATGTTGTAACAACAGCACTGTTTATACATGAAATACACTGTTTAGGGATAAGTAGCCATAATAAATAATATTTCTCAAATATTCACTAAACAACCTTTATTTGTAGAATAAACATATAGATAGGAAATAAAATAAACAATTTTGAGACTTAAAATTGCACAAAACAAATTTGAAACCGTTAGCCACAATGATCTATCCACACACACATCTTAAGTTGCAAGTTAAACAATGTGTAGAAATGGCAGATGACTTACCAGCTGATGTTTTCATTGTTTCCAGAAGGATTTCACTTATTAGATATGGGGGTTCGTCTTTCATTTCATCTGAACTGTGAAGCGGGCCTCGTCTATGTATAATTTGAGACTGAAGTGTCCTCTTCATTATTCGGGTGCGTGGACTCCTCACACTGGCTCTGTGCTCGGCTGCTCTGGCCTGCTGTGCTGGAGCTGTGAAATCGCGCTGATGGTCTGTCACATTATTTCTCACTGACACCGTCTCAGTGCAGGAGCACCACGCCAAAAGATCAGCTCAAAAACACTTCATAACACACAGCTCCGGGTGAGTTCCGCTTTTTATTCCATAGTTAATATATACTAGCGTTTCTTTGAGTGGGAGGAGTGGGGAAAAGAGCTTTTTTCGCCGTTTCTCCACTGATGTAAATATAATTAGGGACTTTAGAACGCTTCAGCTCTCACTGATTGCTACAAAACACAGTTTATAAATATAAATATTTGTCATAACCCAGGCAGATGCATTAGCGATGAGCGGCCTGTTCAGGACATGTGGCCCTGGGGTTTTAAAGGACGACCAGGGCTTTATTTGTGGTAGTTTTGTGAGACTAAAGGCAGATGGTGGACTAAAGCCAGCGCGACGTTCACTGCTAACACAAGCTAATACATCTCCACGGTTTCACTCTAAATGTGATTTAAATAAGTTAAACACTTTCCGGAAGAGTAAGACGTGTTTTAATTGAGTATATCTCTGTGTTAGGTGTGTTAGAAAAGCGGTAGACAGACAATATTAGAGGTATTTGTGTGTTTTTGTGTAGCTGGGAGCTAACGCTAGCGGTTCACGGAAGTGTGTGATAATAACCAGCTGCTCTCTCCTGTTTCTGTACTTTTATTTATTGACTGTATTCATCATCAACACAACGCACATGCGTGCTTTGTTGTGTAGCGCATCGCAGACAGTTTTGTGTTATTATTCTTCTTTGATGTGACTTGTCTTGGGATCGGAAGTTTGGCGTTTAAACACGTTTTAAAAATGCTTTAGATATCACAGAAGGCGCAACGAAGGCTTTTATTGATACTTTTATAATAGTTTTGTATGTAGAAAGTAGGACGCGCCTAGACGGAATGAAACTATAAAACAATATTTACTCAAATTTTAATCTCCAGTTATTGCATCGTCCCACCTTACTAAAAAAAAATTGTTTTAAAAAAAAAGACTAGTACATGTAACTTATTTTTAAAGATAAAAAAGCGAATTAACTAATTCACAGTTTACATTTTATCAAAGTAGTAGCCTATATATAGAAGTTATAGGATATAGAAGCAAAAAAAAAAAATACCAATGCTCTCCAGTGATGCTTGTATCATTGTGACTATTTTATGCATTGAAGTTCTGTCAGCCACAGCTGTCAGATTTGAATGTAAATGTAACAATTTTCACATTTATTGAGTTTTTGGTTCTAAATGCTTAAATATTTTAGCAACTCTCTTGTGTTTTAAGTTCTTTTTAGTTTTATACATTTTAATAACACAAGCTGTGTATTTGAATAGTGCCTATTGTTTGTAAGCATTTTAATGACCGAGCTGTGTTTTTTAAACAGTGTTATCTGTAAGTGATTTCTGGCGTGCAATTGGAGAGGAGGAAGCGAGGGGGAAATCATATAAGCCGAAAGGAAATGCCAATCGCCACTACTGGTCATTCAACGTCTCGAGAGCCCCGCGTCTGTTCCCCGGATCCCGTCCCCAAGCGTGCTGATTTATGCGAGGACGCAGGGGCCCAGCCAACGGAATACGGGGGTTCGGAGGGGGGCCACAGCCTGGGCAGCACTAGATTCTTTGGAGCGCTCGAGAGCTCCTCTGCGACGTCTCATTCACCTCCCACTTCCCCTTTCCACCACCACTACCACCACCATCATCATCATCATCCCCATCCAGTGACTATGGAGCCCCCCAGGACTCGATCACGCTCGCGGTCTGGATTTTACCACGGTGGATTATCTAACACAAATGGTAATGCTGGGAGTGGCAGCGGAGCGCTAAGTCCTGCTGGAGGACTAAGCCACCACCACCACCACCACCACCACCAACAGCAGCTCGGCGCTGCTCATGGACACATGGAAAACCTGCGCCTGCCCGGGAACATGCTTTCCCCAGGCGCCCACAGACACACAGGGCCTGGAATGCACAGAAACTCCGGAGCAGGTAAGACGGCCTTAAACCACCAGTCTAATTCTGGGTTATGGATCTCATTTCAACTTGAAGGTGTAAAAAAGACAAGACTTTTCTGACAAGAAAAGCAAGAATTTTCTTACTGTTGAGATTCCATGTTGTCCCATATTTGATTGGAACATGGTCTCCCCAGGAACTATGGCCTAAGTATTGATGTGTTTTGACTACATTTGACAAGATTGGGGTGAAGACAGCTACAGGCTCTTCCCCATACATTTATTGATGTTTGCTGCATTTATTGTTATTTACAGGGTTATTCCCGGGTCAAAAAACATCTTCAGTGGTGGCTGACAGCCATCCACACACACACAGTTAAAAGTACCCTCCCCTTTTTTATTATTATATTTATTCATGAAAGAAAAACAGCCACTGTTTGGGAATATAATAAAACTGGCTTTCATATTTTTTTAAGATAGGATCCTTATTTGCTAGACCTCACTATTATATTTATATCAATATTGAAAAAGCATTTAAAAGTAGCATTAAAAAGTTTATATTTAACTAGTAGTCTAATTTTCTACCATACATCTGAATAAAATTAGCAGCTGGCTAACAAATTGCTTTGTGGCTGGTTTCACCTCACTCAGTCTAAAGTAAATGATTTTAACTACACATTGTCATAAAAATAACCCGAGCCTACTGTGGATTATTACGGCTAAATATTTTATTATTATTTAGGTTAAATATTTTTCTCTTATTAAAAGTGTGTTTTATGTTAGTTGCAAGTGCGGAACGCTTGTCAGAGAAGATAAAGATATATATTTTTTAAGCTATATCCGTAGCGACGCGTGTAGCATTAATGCTGTCATATCTGACTATTACATGTCATATAGCCTACAACACGTTTGTTTTTTAATTTTGGGAGGAGTAAAATGTACATATGTGATTTCAACAAGCAGATGCATTTATACTTGTCCAGTTTCGTCTGGAATGCATCCCAGACATTAGTGGTTTGAGCGATCAGATTTAAATCCATCTCGAAAGCGTTTCGATTTCGGAGGACTGCTCTATTTACGATCGGATAGCTGTCTGACCGGAGAAAACGCATGAAGTGACCAGGTGTAAACAGGCCCAGAGAGAGTGCGCGGGGAAGTGCTCTCTGCTCTCTCTCCCTCAGTTAACATGTGCGCTATCACAAGCGCAGCAGTCATTTACATCACTCAAAAATCACATGAACCGATCATATACGGCTTTGGCGGGACAAAAATTTGTTCATGAGGCCTCCAAAAAAATTTTCAATGCAGGAAAAACCCTGTATTTAGAACTGTGTTGGACTGATTGAACACTGTGGAATATTCAATCAGAATATATGTAGAATATAGTAACAAATATCAGCAATCTCATTATTATTATTATAAACTTTTTATTTAGTTATTTACTTGAGTCAGTGTTTGAATCCGAAATGTATCTCCGTTACATTTAAATACTGTAATGAAGTGAGGCTGAGCATCTCAGACTGAAAGTAAAGGTTGAAATTTATGCACAGGCTTCATGTCAGATCTGATTTCTTCATAAATGGACTTAAATCTTTATCTGCAAATATGCAAGTAACCTGACAGACGTTGTGCCGTCAAGGGTCATAATATGGCATTTCTCCTGAAAACAGACTTTATTTCTTCATTAATGTTGATTAAGCTCTGGTGAGCACCACACCAAGCATTCTTATTGACTCTTAGGGTAAGCTTAAACTTCTTTATCTGTGGTCCACTCCGTCTTGCACAGAGCCGTGTCTTCACAACTTTCAAAGTAAACTCAACCATGGATGAGTTTGACACATGCACACTGCACAGCACCTATTGGTCTCGTTCTGTCTCATAAGTCACCTCGCGTATGCGCTGTTGTACACAGGCATTACTGATGAATAAAAAAAAAATGATGTCGTGCAGACCATTGTGGAACAAGGGTGGCGGAAGTATGCAAATGGGCTGTAGTATCTCATGGTTCATCTTAAGCAGTAGATTTGACAAGATGCTGTTTCGTACATAATGTATACGTGCAAGCAGACAGATTTGCATTCATTCAATTACACAAGTTGTGACTATTCTCCTCTGTTTTGGATGCTTATTGTTATTAGCTGGTCCAAAATAGCACAGTGCTTACCCCACAGTATGGGAGAATTGTTCCTACCGACTTTAGGGTTTAAGTTAATAATTGACCCGTTCGCACACGTCTGTCTAATGGCATCACAGCGCTTTACGATTTCAGTATAGCTGAAAGTAAATTCCAAAATATAAAGCGTTCAAGCCTCTGGCATGCTTATTTCCTGCCACATGATGGGCTTAATCAGCCACAGCACTTCCTTTTAGCTATAGACAACAAGCTGGCATGACCAAATGTACATGCACCAATGTGTTAGCGCACCTAGAGTTGATGTAGCCACTGCTTGTATGTATTGTTACAAGACAGGAGTGGGGCTTTGATTTACATAACGCATGTAAAATATAAAAATTGAAGAAAACAAAGAGTGCAGGATCTGTATGACCATGCATGAATGTGTGAAGGGGGTGGATTGTAATTTCTCAGGTGTTGTGCTTTAAGCTCAGGTGTGTTTGCCTACTGGCAGTTGCTTTTTTGTGGCCGAGCTGCACTACACACACACACTTTACTAAAAAGCCCAGACTGGAAATACCTGTCTGATAGAGTAACCTGCTTTGCCTGCCTGCTGCCACCACTGCACCAACTAGACTACTGTGTGTGTGTGAGCTTTGTTGGGGCCGTTTGTCATTAAGCAAGTCTTTGCTCTCTTTCTGTCCTATGATTTGTCCTGATATGCGAATGCATCTAGGTGTGAGCAAGTGATATTGACTAGATGGATAATCGGAGGTACTTTACCTGAGAGTGTATATGTGATATTGACTAGTGGGATATACAGTAGCTGTGTGTGTGTGTGATATTGACTGAGATCAGATAGGCCGCTTTGATAATGAGAGAAGCTCGGCACACTGAAATCCCCTGAGTTCAACACCATCTGCTCTCAATACAGAAGCGCTCTCTCTCTTTGCCTCTCCCGCTCTCATTCCTCATCCCTTTATCTCTTTTGTCCACCCGATCCCCCTTTCATTCTCTCACACTGACTTTCCCTGTCCATTTACCCTCCTGCATATTTCATCTTCTCATCGAACTCCTATTTGCCTGTAAATGCACATGTATGCATAGAGGGAGGAAACGTGTTAGACCTCCTGAGGCTTATTCTGCTGAAGGTGTTCGGTATTATTCTCAGCGCTGAGAGGAGAGGGAGAAAAACATCTATCAGGTCCCATAAAATCAATAGAGAAACGGATTTCTGGTGGGCTTGTGTGCATGCAGCCCCTCCGTTTGTGAATGTCTGTGTGTGAGCACGCACTCGTGTGTACATGTGGACAGTTCAAGATCATTTGAAGGGTGTAGAATCCCCCCTGGGGCTGGTCCAGACTAAGCTCAGTTCTGCTGACTCTTAACAGAAATGTGGAGAGAGTATGTTAGGTGGCCAAATGGATTAAGGATTTAAAACTGTTATTTCCACCTCTTCCGATCGAAGTTTAATGTGTCCTATTTTCTAATGATGAAGAGCAGGCACACGCAATTTGGTTTGCACAGTATTGGAGTGTCTGTCAGTCATAAAATTCCATCAGAGCTCTCACCCCATGTGTATTTATAAAATATTTTGGTTAATTTAAATAGAATGTCGCCTTAAAAATAAAGGCCTATAAGGGGATTTTTGCAGCATTGCCATAAAAGAACCATCTTAGAGCAGCAGTGGGTTCATTGAATATAGTTTTTAAATCCAAAAGAGTTAACCAACAGGTGAGGAATGTTCTGCAGGAACACACAATTCAGTGATTTTTGACAGCAATTCCCTTTTCCTAAAAGAAGCAGGCCCTTTAACTAAAAAGCTACAAAAACCCAGTTGAGCTTAGCAAAAAACGAAGAAAACCCTTACGGTCCCTTATGTGAAGAACATTTTCGAGCGACTATGAAAAAGAAGAGTCTAGCTTTGCCCTTTTGGCGGTCAACTGTTTAATTTTTTTTTTGGGCAAATTTGGAGTTGTTTTTTCACGAATTCACTAAACCAATAAACCCGCTCTCTGTGTTCCGTCTGTCTGTGGATGGTAAATATTCTTCAAGGAACCATAGAGTTAAGAAAGTAGTCTCTTAAGAAAGTAATACTATCAGCTGTGTTTAACATAGTTTTAATTACGTTGAAATCCATGGCACCGTGTTCTTCAGACTTCCTGTTAAAATCAGGAGAAAATTTTAAGGTCCTCAAATTTTGGACTGAGCTTAACAAAGAGTGCGATGACACACATATGGATATTCATATGTCAGTTGTATAGTGTCTTATTTTTGATGGAAGAGTTTTTATTTGAACCTTTTTAATGATTTTGGTTCAATTGTATCTCAAACTGATTCTATAAATTACACCAATTTGAGGAAGAACCTGAAAAGTGTGATGTGAGGTGGCAGCGTCATAACATAGCATTTGACTCCAATCTTTTTAAGCAAGTGAGAAAATTAATCTTGGCAAAAACCAATGTGTATTAGGGCGTTTTCAGTTCTGTAGTTTGTGTCCTTTAAAATAGGGACTAACTCACTGTGTGCTGGCTCACAGGTTTTATCTCTAATAGTCCATCAACTTATTAACATTTGAACCTCAAGGTGATCTGTTTTTTATCTTGAATGTGAATTTGAGTGCTATTAGTTCATGTAAGCATGAACACTACAAGCTAAAGAGAAAATTCACCAGCTTCCGAATCAAATGCTCCAAACGAACTAGGCTAGGTGTGAAAATACTCGTGAGGTGAGCCTCTGCATTATGCCAATTGCTACAAAAAATGTGTTTGCTTGTAGGTGGCAGTCTTTCAAGTGATGATTCAAATTATTTCAAATTAAAGCAGTTTGTAACAATAAATCAGATTTGTGTAGAGGGTGTGAATTGGACTGCAAGTTGTTCTTTTTTTTATGTAAGGTTTTTTAGTTTTTGTCATTGGTTTTCATTTAATTGCTATCCTTAAGTGGGTGTGGTGTATCTCAACTGTTGATGTTTGTATTGGTCAGTAGAGCACAAAACAAGAGGGTAATCTTTAAATCAATTATTTAAGCCGAAAATACTTACATTTATGGGAAGATCTGGCGAGTGTGTTCTGGACCCCTTGGTTTGTGTCACTTGGTTTTGTGTTTTAGAGCTAGACACAATCTTAGTGTCTCAACTCCTGCTAATTTAAAGGACGCACTTGAAATGGTCGAGCCTTGTTTATCCTGCTTAATGACTCTCGTTTAAGGATGGGCGAGCTTGTATTATGAGGGCCCAGCTGGTCCCCAGAGCTAGCGTGGGTTGTTTTGTGAGTCCATTCCCGGGTTTAGTCTTGTAGTCCGAACAACAGCTTCTATTTTAGTGCACTCGGCTCTATGAGACACTTGGGCCCAAATCAGAACATTGCAGAACTCCACTTAACATGAAGACAACTGTTGCTGCGTGCTCAAAATCAAGCCGGTGTCCCTGAAGGACTCTTCAGTTTTCACCTTGAGTAGGTCTGCGTCTCATGCGCGCACACATACACACAGCGGGCTGTTCAGCAGGCAAGGTGCAGCGCGGGAGATGAGCGCTGGGCTTTGTGGTGTCAGTAAGCTGTTTTAATTGGACTGTGCTCCTGATCATTATTTAAACCAGTAGCACAGTTTGAGCATTAGCACAAGCCCTCATCCCTAGCTCTCAATAAACCATTCAGAAAGCACGGCCGTTTCCTTTCAGCCCAGGAACAGAGGAACAGGGACGAGTGTTAAAAGGAAGGCTGGAGGTTTTCTCCTCTACTGCACTGACCTGGCACCATCTTCAGAGAGAAGTGAGAGCAGACAAAAAAGCAGAACAGATGCTCAGAAGTGCTTACAGGTGCCAGGTGTGTTGAAAGAGAAAAGGATGAAGGTGGAGAAAGGGAGAGGATGGGTTTGCGGTTGAAATAAATCACATGATTGAATATTATATAAACCTTTTTTAGACTGTAATTTATGATATTAGCCTTTATATCATGCGGTGTGTGAATCTATCTATCATATATAATATATATATATTCACACACTCTCTGTCCTCACCACAGCAGTAAGAAGCATGTTTTATCACTCCTATGAAATATGGGTGTGAATTCAGCTGGAATTTGGCTGGATTTGTGCCGTACAGACAGCCAGCTGTCAGAAAGCCAAGCGTTTTGTATGCGAGCGAGTAAGTGTGTGAGAGAGCATTCACTTATATTCCTGAAGTCTAAACTCAACTAGACTTTATAAAACTGATCCTAAATGCTGATTGGTCAATGTTGGATTCAAAATGCAGTGTGCAGCATCCAAATAATCAATGTTGTCCTGATTAAACTCCATGACATGAATATGGTTAAGATTTGGTAGGTTACAGTTTGATGCAAAGTCATTCAAAAGCATAGTCAATAGAATAAACATTTATTTTAAATATTTTTGTTTCTTTTATTTAATCAAAAATACAGTGAAAATATAAATATTGTGAAATAGTATTATAATAAATTAATACATTTAAAAATTTAATTTATTCCTGTATTGTCAAAGCAACTGTTATTTCAGTCTTCGTGTCACATGATCCTTCAGAAATCATTCTAACATACTGATTTGGTGCGCATGAAATATGTTATCAATGTTGAAAACAGTTGTGCTACTTAATATTTTTGTTGAAACAGTTTTCAGAATTCTTTAAATAGGAAGTCCAAAAGAACATAATTTTAAATAAAATCTTTTGCTGTCACTTTTGATCAATTTGATGGATACTTGCTGGACTGACTGACCCCAAACTATTAAACAGTACTGTATAGCTAATAGGACTAAAGGGGTGCTTGCTTGTCAAAAGACAAAAACTATGGCACAAACTATAAAAAAAAAAATGTTCACCGCTGTTTCTTCACTGCCAACAATGCCCTTCAGCAGTGACCATATTAATAATATAGCACAGTCTCTTGCTTGAATGAATACTACTGCTGTCCATTCATGAAATCAATAGTGTCTCAGGCATTGAGCCACAGATGGACATGGAGTTGTGTTTTCCTGATCAGATGCATAGAGAGATGGTTATGAGTAAGATGAATGACTGACTCGATCTCATACATGTATGTGGCAGTCAGGACCGTAACACTCTCATACACACACATACTGTGTTACTGTGTCAGAAAAACTTATTCACACTCCATTTTCATAACAAAAGAGTCTGTTTGTTTTGGCTGCTTTTGTCTGTCTCCAGGCAACCTCTCCAACATTTCCGTTTTTAGGGCTCTCCCGCCACTTTGTATCTGGACACGAGTATCGACCGGTGGGCCTGTGTTAACTGAACAGTCAGTAAACCTACAGGCAGTTATGCTAGAGATGAGAATCGTGTTTCTGTCTTTTTTTCTATATATACATGCAGTTTTTGTTTTTGAATATTGACACTTACTTGTTTTGGTCTTTTTGGAAATTGTCAAAGTGGAGTGAATTTGAAGTAAACCCCCTTCTGATTTGAATCATGACATAGACAGATGTGTTGTCTTTAAACGGTGCAGCTTAACCGAACATCACTGAAGTTTGCTAATGATCGACCAGTGTTTCCTCTTATGCAGCATTTTCTTATGGTCAGTAAGCAGATGCTCATTAACTGCAGTTTATCATTTTTCTTTTTTGTGCACACAATTTAATCTCTTTGGTTGTGATGAAGGTTTCTTCAAGGCTTTGAGACTTTTGAGTTCTTTTAAAAAGCAAAGTAATATCACAAGTCCTAATGCTGCACAGTATATCCGTCAGTTGTCTGTAAATAGTCAACCCAACTCATGATTCATTATCATTACTGAATAGGTGCAAAAAAAGGACTCGACTTCATGCTCAATTTTCCCAGTGTTCATCAAAGCTTGAATCCACTCGGGAGCAAACGGCATTGTAGTTCACTTCATTCCTCTGTCTGACTTTGAGAGCTCCATCCTGCGCTCCGGTCTTTGTGTTTGTTGGAGACCAAAGCATAAGTGTGGCTTTCCTCAAACCGCATTGACCTCTCGTCTCTGTGTAAATCTCACATCTGACGTCAGACTTTAACAAGACCAATCTCAACTTTAGTCCCAGCCCAGCTTCACTCTATAGAGCCTATTACTGTAAATGGGATTTGAGCTGGCCGTAGAGTTGAATTTGCTAGATGCTATCTTTTCCCAGTTTAACCGAAAGGTTTGGTGCAGAGGATCTGATTGGGTTTTCTCACTGTCAGACAAGCTACAGCCTTCTCTGTATGCACATCTGAAGAAGAGAAACACTGGAAAGAGACAGACCAAAGCAAAGCGTGTTTAAGTGGCCTGTGGAAGATCGGTTGAGAGGTCGAGAGATGTAGACCACAAAGTAAGAGAGAGAGAGGGAGTGGATGTGTGCGTCTCTCTGGCGTCCCTTTCTTTGTGTGTTGGAGAACTGAGAGGGGTGAGAGGGAAAGCTGAACCGAGCTGAGAAACATTAGCCAAATCTTTCTCTCTCTCACTCCTGTTCTGTCACACTCTTGAACTCGCTCATTTAAACTCCTCTTACTTCTCTCTCACTTTTTCTCTCTTGCTCTGTTGGCTCAACTTTTCCAACTGACTTTCCTTCCTTCCTTTTTTATTTTTTTTGCTGCTGCTGGGTATTAAGATAGATGTGTAGCTCTCCATATGTCCCTTTCCTCATAATAATAATAATAATAATAATAATTTGTATTATTACTCACTGTAGAAATATTGCCATGTTTGTATGTCATGGTATAATTTTAAGTTTCTTGATCTACTATTGATGATTTTACTTCAGTTAACAATTTTTTTGTTTTAGTTGGGGTTAAAACTGGTTAACTCAATAACTATGGTGACTTTTCTAGGAACAGATAAAACTAAACCTAAATGGTGATATTTAAAAAAAATAAAACAAAGCTCATAATAAACTAAATATAATACAACTCAAATTAAAATGAATACTAAAAATATAAAAATAAATGCTAATTTAAAATATTAAATTGCTTTTTAAACCCAAAATATTAAAATGGTAAACTATATTTATACCAGTGCAGAATAACAATTAATTTTCCTAATTTATGAACTGTTAACAGCTGATATTAAAAGTAGTAAGGCAATATTTACTTTTCTGTCTGCCTCTCTCTCTCTCTCTCTCGCTGTTATTTTCCTCGGTTTATTTGTCCTCTTTTTAAATTCATAATGCAAAGTGCTACAGCAGAAGTACTTGTGTGTGAGCATGAATGTCAATGTTTTCTGGAGGTTAATGTCAATGCTCAATTTGAGTTGGCAGAGTTTATTTTGTTGTTGTTGTCCCCATAATGTGGAGAAGGCTGTCTGTTTTTGTAGTGTGGTGGGGGGAGAGTGAGAGAGGACCCTGGAATTGTGTGACCGAAGCTACCGATGGATAGATGGGCTCAGGCAGGAGGGAAGGATGGAGCAGGAATGGACAGATAAAGCTGATGCACTCTGAAGCTCAGAGAAAAATCAATAGTAGCCGAGGGAGGAAGCCTCAGTCCCCTGTCTTTCTCCCTCTCTCTCCATTTTCCCTGGATCTCTTTCCTTCCCATAACATCAGTCAGGACACCTCTCATCTGCCCCTTCCCCCACATGAAACCAGGGTCTCCTCTTCTAGATGGTTTGTGAAGAAATGTGGTCCAAAATGAATGCTCTGTGAGCACCATATTAAAGTAAAAATAGGCTCTGCCAAATAAATAAACCATGGCCATCTGCTGATTAAGTTGAACTGAAAGCCTAATAATTTGACCTTTGCTGATGACAGTCTGACAACATGCATGATTCAAACTGAAAGATGTATAAATCATCAAACTGAACAAAAATGTTTGTCATGGCTCTAACGACTTAAGTAGAAAATGTGCCATCAGAATGTACAATGTATAGTTGTTGTTTTTCCCCCACTGTTTTTCACAAGTGTTGTTACGAGCCAAATTCGTCATTTAAAAAAATAATATATAATTTAAACTGCTGTTTAAAAGTTTTTGGTCAGTGATTTTATAAATTTTTTACTTTAAAATTAATTTTAAAGAATAATTTTATGCAGCATGGATGCATTGATCAAATGTGACCGTTAAGTCAAGAAATACAATCTCTTTTAAATAAATGCTGTTCTTTTCAATAAACGTTCTATTCATTTAAAGAATAGTGGGGGAAAAAATCATGGTTTCCAGAAAAAATATTAAGCAGCACAACATTTTCAACATTAAGAAATGTTTCCTGATCACCAAATCAGCATATTAGAATGATTTCAGGAGGATCATGTGACCGACTGGAGCAATGACTGCTGAAAGTTTAGCTTTACCATCACAGGAATTACATTTTCAAATATATTCACATATAAAAGCTAGTTTAAATAGTAACAATTCACAATGTTACTATTTTACTGTATTTTGTGGAAAATGCTGCCTTGGTAATCATAATAAAAAAAAAAATATTACAGACCCAATCTTACCAAAGTTTTGAATGGTAGTGTATTTTATACATTTATTTAAATATGTAATAAAGTACAATGACCAATATGAAATGTTTCCTTGAGGATGGTTTTCAACAACTACCTCATGATTTGATGCACATTGTGATACGCATGTCATTATTCAGTGTATTCAGATGCATCAATATAATGGATTGCGAAGTCAAAGTCGGCAAAAAAGAAAAAGCGCGCTCCTCTCACACAGAAAGAGACGGCGCACGCATATAGGTCTGTTGTTTGAGTTTCAACGGCTTAAAATCGGTTGTTTTAAACTGCAGTGCTTAAAAACGCGTGACCATGCTACAGATGTAGTCCCTCGTTTAGGAACGAGCTCCTGGTTTTGTCCTGGCTGGTCGTTCTGTCTCCCCTTCACGCCCCGTGGTGAGCGGCGTATAAAGATCGCAGTCACTCAAATGATGAAAAGGTATTACCGAAAACAATGCATTTTGCGACACCACAAAATAAACGATAGAACATAATATGAAACGATAGACTTTTTATTTCGTCCATCCGATATATATCGTCATATCGCACAGCCCTAGTTGCCAATATATTATATTTGCAAAAAATATAACCAATATAAAAAATTAAACTGGCTGGAAGTTAAATATTAATTGTAACACATTCGTAAAACTCTTTTGTTGGAAAAGACCTGTTTAAGAATTGGCAAAAATATTATTTGTATTTTATAAAATTATTTGGAATTGTTTTAGGCTGTTGTTGTAAGTAATGCTTTCTGAAATCTTCCCAAGAGTTAACGCTGCAATTTAACGTCCACTTTTCACAATCCAAGAAATTCCCAATGGATAAATTGTGTCCTGAAATTTATAATCTATTCCACCTCACAAGTAAAAAGGATTCGTGAGGGCTGTTTCATACGAACCCGAATGCTTTATTGTACTTCCTTGTTTTTTTTTTCAGGCCTTACGTTTCACGTGGGATGCTGTGCTATAAACTCTGTAAATGGCACACATTTAAATTCTTTACTTGCCTATGGCAACAGCTGGCATGACTACAGAGGGTTTTAAATATTGAGAAACTGAAATCATCAGTACTCCGCAAGAAATTTGTTAGTCTGTCAGATATTTTCAAATGTTTCCGTCAGTGGAAACATGATACTGTCAGTGTGAAAATTGACCTTAAGAGCAAAGACATCTCTATTTGATGAGACTCGTGGCTCTGGTAGACTGAAGATAGTTTAATTAGTAACAGTCAGTCACACATTATACACATCAACGCTAAAAATGAGTCTGACTTCTCTTCGTGGTGCTTTTTTGTTAACACAAAGTTTGATTACGGAAGTGTAGTGCATGTCACACACCCATACTCTGAATCTGTACATCTCAATGACTGACTTCTCTTCGTGGTGCTTTTTTGTTAACACAAAGTTTGATTACGGAAGTGAAAACCACCTTTTTTGCATGATTTCCATAGTGTTTTAGAGGGGATGATCAAGAGATTACGCTTCAGATGAATCGTTTGTTGGTTGTTCATGATATGGTTTGTGTTTGCTTGTGCGCTGTCAATATCCTCCTCATACCCAGGTTCATCTCTGTCGCTCCCTCTCTCTCCTGTTATCTCAGTCGTCAGTCACTCCTTGCTTCACTCGCTCGCTCTGTCATTGAGAGAAAACGGACTAAAAAGAACTTATGGTGACAGAAAAATAGACGCACAAGTTCAAATAAAAAGCTTTTTGTGGGCACTTCACACACTTCTTGCTCATACACACAAGAGTCCTTGTCCTTGGAGAGGTTTTTTTGGGAGTGTTCAAGGGTAATCCGGTGCTTGTCTGATGAAACGTTCACAGAGACACTGGAAACACGCAAACAAACAGATGGGCAAAAAAAATAAATGCAGAAACAAAGACCCAAAGAAAACAAAAGGCTTTGGATGTGTTATCATGAAAGCACCGTACTATAATCTAGGATTAATGTATTTATCGTCGCTCTCTCTTATGCATATTTACATCACAACAACAACATGATGTCATCATCAATGGACAAACACTTACTTTGGAAACATCTAGAACACATTTAGTGTAAGATTGACATTAAAGTAAATACGGTTTATCTTTTACTGCAGATTTACACTTTATAGAGATCATTTGTTGGTTATATGATAGTGATTGTGATTACATTAACGTAATAACACACCAGGCAAGATTAAAGTAGTGCCCAGATGTCTCAACATGCTGCCGATATCCAGCAGGATCAAGAGTCTGTTTTTGGACCTGTTGAAACGCTTGACTGCCAAACATGGCATACAAGCTGTAAATAATTGTGCTGTATCACATGTTTGTAGTATTTTAGAGGCTTCAGTACGCTTGGCTGTTAAGTTAACAGTTTTTGTGCTCTCTCTAGGTGCAATGGGAGGAGTATACCACTATCATTCAGAGCATGCGTGTGCCGACGCCACTGACAAGGTAAGACATCACTTCTTATAGCTGCTTACTAATGTAGACTTACAAAACAGCCAAGTTCTTCATTCCTAATATTGACTTTTTCAGAGGATTTTAGCAGTGCTATTCAAGGCTCTGGGCTACAGTTGAATTGCACATGAATGCACTTTCAATTTAAAATCTAGTCTCCCTTTAAAAGCGGAATTCAGTTTGTCAGCATGTGGTTTTATGAAGTTTATCAGTAAATCATAATTTAAAGGTTGTTTTGTTTTTGTTTCAATATTTTCTCTTACCCCAGCTACTGTTCAGAGAAGAATAAAGGTTGTGCACAGCTAGTGAACTAGTCTTATGAGTCGGTTTCATTGTAGTTATTCAAATGCATGTTTTTAGCTTACTGTGTTGTGTTGGTGAGATTTGAATCTGTGGTTATTTATTGGTAACAGTTTATATAACAAGTTAAAGTTTTGTCAATAGTACTTTATCAAAAATGAAAAATATGTATGGGTAGAATTTGCTTTTTAATATAAATTTAAGGCCAGTTTAAGGATTGCATTTAACTTTTTTGTTCTTGTTGAAATTATTACTTTTATTCAGCATGGATGCATTAAATTATATAAACTTTATATTCATGGAAGAATCCTAAAAAATCCCCAAAAATAGCTGTTTCTGCAAATATTAAGCAGCATAACTGTTTTAGGCATTAATAAGAACTTTTCTGAGCACCAAATTGGCATATTAGAATGATTTCTGGAGACTAATGGCTGCTAAAAAATCAGCTTTGCCATCACAGGAATTAATGACATTTTAAAATGATATCTTTGTTTTCTATTTTAATGTTTCACAGTATTACTATTTTTTGCTGTATTTTTTTAATCAAATAAATGCAGACTTGTGAGCATTGTGACTCCTTTCAAAAACAAAGTTTTACCAACCTCAAACATTTAGTTAGTTTAGATAGTGTAGTCTAAAACAATACTGATGTATTATGAACTACATCAATTAACAATGAACAATCATTTTATAAACTGTGCACAATAAAAAAAACATTGTTTTGGTAACTATAAGTAATCTATTTGTTGGATTTCCTCAAAGTATGTTTTAATATATTTAAATAATTTATTTTTAACCAACATGAACATTAACGTTGGGAAATGTGTTGTTCTGTCATTGCTGGCCTTTTAAAATAAAGAGCGAGAAGGAGGGAAGACAAAAAAACAAAAGGCAGTTCCTGCCCAATTTTACTCCACTGTGTTTACTGTCAAAGGGAGGAGGAAGAGGGCTAGCTTACTGCAGCTCTGTGATTGGCTGAAACGGTCTCTGGGGCGGACCTGTCCCTGTGAGGGAGGGAAAGAGGGAGGGGGAGGAATGCAAGCGGGTGGCGGGAGAGGAAGAAGGGATGATGTGGGAGAGAGAGGAAGAGGAAATCATGGAAAGGGGGAGCAGGGGCACTAATGATTTCACCTCCAGCTGTGGGACACGGAGAGAGGGGAACAGTGGCAGAGAAATGGATGTCTGTCGAAATGAAGGGAGTGGAAAAAGACCGGTGGGGCTGTGTTGGTGCGAGAGAGAGACTGAGTTATGGCCCGAATGAGACTAAGGGAATTTAGTCTGTATTTCCGAGAGGATTTTAAACCATAAAAATGCTTTTGCTGCTCTTAGTGGCAGAAAAGAAACCAGGCCAACAACCCTTACCATTTCCTGTTTTTGACAAATGTGTATGTGAGGGAGAGACATCACACACACACACACACACATACACAGAACAGAAGAGCGTTTGGGCCCATGGGTAACTGCATCTCATCCTGTGTGTGCTGACTGTTCAGAACTAAACAAAGCATATTTGGTGTGTGTGGAGCTGTTTGTGCTCACTGCTGGCTGTCTATATGAACAGCAGAACGGGACGTGTTGGCTCTTGGGAGGTCCTGAATATAGAGCGCTGAAACTGAGACGTGTGTGAGAGTATGTGTGTCCATTCCTAGGCCTCCGCACAGGCAGAAACAAGCTCTCTATGGTGTAGACTGTAGAGGCGGCCTCAAATGGGTTTGCCTGTCAGAGGGAGGAAAAAGAGGGAGGAGAAATGAAAGGCTGGAAAATAATGAGACTGACGAGATGAGGGGGACCCGCTTATTCGGAGCACTTTCATAAAGTCCCAGCGTTTGAAGAGCAGTCACCCAGCGCAAGGACTCTATAGACTCAGCCTATTAAATATTAAAGTATTACTGAAACAGAAGCACATTGTGGATTCTCACATCAAAGCGGCGCTTCGGTTAGGCATGTGAGGATGAGGAATCTCCTGCTGATTGTTGTTTCGGAAGGTTGGAAAATGCGGCATCTCATGATGTCAGTGCCTAGCAAGTAGTGCAGTTTGGTACTTTAATATTTCCCTTTCAGATGCGTTCGATATTTCAGAGCATGTAAATGTTTAGTTTTTGATTGCAACAATACGATTCTGGGTAGGGATGCGTCACAATAGTTGAATACCTCCCCCCCTGAATTGTTCTTTTATGCCAAAAATTGTTAGTATATTAAGTAAAGATCATGATCTAATGAAGATTTTTAAATTTCCTGCAGTAAATATGTAAAACGCTTAATTTTTGATTAGTAATATGTTTGCTAAGGACTTAATTTGGACAACTTTAAAGGTGATTTTCTCAAGATTTATTTGTAATTTTTTTGGCACCCTCAGATTCCAGATTTTCAAATAGTTAGGGTAAAATATCGTCCTATTTATTATAATAAATAATTTATTCAGCTTTCAGATCTTGTTATAAATCTCAATTTCAAACAATTGACCCTTATGGACTGGTTTTGTGGTCCAGGGTCACGTATTTCTTTAGTACTTAGTGTGTGCAAAACACTCCATTTGTTTTGTATTTTGATGGTCCCATACATGGACGTTTTGTTTTCCATTTCAGACATTTGTGCTGCTCTGTAGGTGAAGCTTTATCATGCTCCTCATCCAGCCTTTTAACAACTCGAAAATATCGAAGTTGTTTGCTCAGGCATATTTGTTGCGCTGTTTCATAATAGTTTGTCTCATTATGTTTTAGTGTTGAATTTATCATTGAAATGCACACTCATTAATACCACATATCAAAGATGTGATGGTTAACCAGTGAGAGTGCATGTAAAAAGGAAAATGCCAAAATCCTTATTTAGGTTTGTAATTGATATATATTTGTAGAACATTTTGTCAGACAATTGTTGTTTTATGGACATTTAGTAAAAAAATCGAATTCGCCATCTAACAGAAATGCTGATTCTGGTGTTACAAGTATATGCATGAAAGCAATTTTTTTAGTAGTTGAATTTGCGTTGTAGTAGTTCTTTGACTACAAACGTTGTGTTCAGGTTGGTATAGTGTAGTGGTTAAAGATCTATGCTGGTAAAAGGTTAAATCCCACAAGATTGATCCCTGGACAACTACCATTGTGCCCTTCTGTGAGGCACTTAACCCCAGATGGCTAAGTGGACTGTTAGTCACTTTGGGCAAAAGCATTAGGGACACAACAGTACTGTATTATGGCTGATAGGGCTGAACGATTTTGGAAAATAATCTAATAGCGATTAATTTTTTTTAAGCAATATTACAATTGTGATTTAATATGCAATTATTTTTTAAAGCTCTTTATATTTTGTATTATTCAACAAAGACAATCATTGTATAGTATGCAGTGTTGGGCCCGTTACTTTAAAAAATTTAAATTAGTTCTATTACTAGTTACTTCTCACAAATAGTAACGGAGTTACATCATTATAAAAGAAACTAATTACCAGGGAAAGTAACTATTATTACTTAAAAAAAAAAAATAATGTCACATGTCAAATAACTTGGATGCCCCCAATATTAAATGTTAAGTGAATAAAATGGACACTAAATAGAATACATTATTATTATAAAACATTGCACACTAATCTATACTATGTTAATGTTTCTATGGGACAATGTGAGAGACACCTATCAAATTCAGTTGATTATTGTAAAAATGATCAACCCTCTACCCTCTTTGGACACCTTGGCAATAGAATCTCCATTGGCTTGACACCTTAATTTTTTTTTGTTATACTAATATTAATATCTATATATATGTGTTTTATATATATATATATATATATGAATAAATTAGCATTACATTTTAGCATTATATGATGATATAACTTTAGTCATTAGAATAACCATTTATGAATGCATATTTGTAATGTTGACTAAACTTATGACTGATGGTGTGCTTAAAATATTTTTTGTCATTTAGTGTTTTATTAAAAAAATGAATAAATAATACTGATAAGATAAGAAAACTACTACGAATTCTACTACTAATAACAATATAAATCGGTAGCCTTTAAAGTATCCTGTCACAGATCCTAATTAATATTCCCCAGGCAAACTTTCACCAATTCAAAATTGAACATTCGTTGTGTCAGTCACTTGGTTTAGTGTGTTAGCTAGATATAACATGCTGTATTTGTTGATATAAGCTACTGTGCAGTCATGTATGTTCACTTTTAGTGGCTTAGTTGAGTTAACCAGCTGTTGAGTTTACAAAAATGCTTCTTAAACACAGAATTGGTATCAGAACCAGGATCTATAAATGCCTTATGATTCCTAGCCCTAGAAATCCACAGCAGTGCTGACTGCTCTCAGATCGCATGTATATAGTGGCTGGGTGTTCAGCACTTTGCCAAGCTGCCTCACAGACAATAGCAGTGGTTATTCCCTGTAGATAGTGTGCACCCCCCCAGGCAGAGAGAGCTTGGTATTTGTTGAGCATGTGATGGCGGGTCCTGGAGCTGTAGTTTTAAGCTCGGTCACATACTCGTGTGGCACTAAAGACTGTTTTGTGCTCCGCTACAGTAAATACGATCAAAATGTTGGACCACCGATTATGTTAAAAGTTTTCTAATCTTCTAACATGTTCCGATGCATGCATGTTGAGATTTTTGTTCTCCGCACCCCTCACCCACTCTTCTCCCCCAAACGCGGATGTACGGCCCCGTTAATGTTTCATACTAATGGACCTGTCTGACCGGGTTTGGACAGATGTGTGTGTTTGAGTCATGCATCTCTGTTGCTGTTTGGCTTTGTCCTGAAGGTCTTGTGTGATCCTATGCCTGTACGTGCATTTGTGTGTTTTGTTTGTTCTTTGTGTGAACGCCTTGTAATTTGCATATGTGTGTGGGTGCATTTACTTAGCTGTAGGTTGAAGACAAATTTGACGATAACCTGCCATTAAAAGGGCATTCAGGAACTTACTTAAAAAAAAATAATAATAATTAATGTCAGTTAGTTGCACTGAACAAAATTATTCATTTAATTTACTACAATTTATTTAAGGTAAGTGGTTGCAATCAATTTATTTTAGCTACATTTAAATTAAATAAAAAAGTTGTAGTCAGTCAACTAAATTTGTTTATTTAAATGTAGCTAAAATAAATTGATTGCAACCACTTACCTTAAAGAAATTGAGTAAATTCAATGAATATTTTTTTTTGCCAAGCCAGCATTTCTAACATTTAATGTTTAACTTGATGTGCTCAAATAATTAAAATGTGGATTATAATTAAAAATGGGTAATATTTAGTAAAAATAATAACCAAAAATTATATTAATATTAATAAAAGTAAATGATAGTACTAATAATATTCTAATTATAATAAAATGGTACAACTGTAGATGTCTCAATAACACAGCAAAGTAAAATGTGTATATATGTATGAGTGTTCCCTGGTCTTTGTATTATAATAGCAGTAACATTTATATGACTGGTTTAGGATAGTTTTGGTATTGTGTGTGTGTGTGTGTGTGTGTGTGTGTGTGGACAGTTTCTGGGGTTGGATGGCTGTGTATAAATGTCCTGAGGCTGTGTTCCAGGCACTGTTCATAGTTCATCATTTTCAATTCTGCCCTTTCCCCCTCTGAGCCCCACCCTGCTGCCCCCTGGGGCATCACTCCTGTTCTCCCCCCATCTCTGCCTCCCATCCATCTATCCACTCCCCCTTCAGCCCCAGTTTCTCATGCTTCCCTTAACCTTCACCTTCCTTTCCCCTGCTCTCCTCTCATGGCTCTAAAGAAACCGAAGGACTCAGGGAAGACTGGTCCGAGGTCACTCTCTGGTTTCTTTTCTTTGTCTGAACTCAAATGTTTGAACAGTGTATGTTAACAATGCAAAATATATATATATATATATATACATACATATACACACACACAGTACATATTAGTGCTGTGTATCACCAGCAAAGATACGGGACTGCACTGAATTTCACCTCAGAATAATTTAGTAAAGCAGCTGTTTATTAAACACTGCATGCTTTAGGGCCATTGCTAACTATAGGCAGAGCAGCAGTTGACCTCTTCTGCATTATGAAGGGCCTCCATAACAGTACCACAGTACAATATAGGTAAAAGCATGTGTTGCATATGCACTCCCACCAGGTAAAATATTCTGTTTTAAGCCCATAAATAATAATGTTCTCGTTCTAGTAAATTTGTTGTAATGTACTCATATTAATATATAAAAAAATCATCTTAACATTGCTGATAGGTTATCATTAGACAAATGATCGCACTCTACATTTAAAAAATACACATTTGAAGAGTTCTAAACTAATGCGATGTCTTCACTGTATCTAACGCACACACACTCGGTCACACAGATCACGATCACGTGATCACCGATATTGATTTTTTTAACATTATTTGTACGTTTAAGCGCTGTACCCGATAACCGATATGCGAACCAATTTTAGCAATAAAATAGTTTAATCGTACATTAAGATGTCCATTATTGGTTTTTCCTCTTCTCTCAACAGAGCTGGTAGCATTTTCAAAAAATGTTTCTAAAGGAATTAAACCCACAGCTTCACTGATATTACAGTAAAAGTAATTCAATTCAATAATAAACACATCTTCTCTTTATAAAAAGCGCTCTCTCTCTCTTTATAGGAGAACAGAACTAACTGATAATTACACTAGATTTTAATATCAGGTTAGGTTTAACATTCTCTTTATATCAGGCAATAATTATATTGTTTTATACCCAGTAGTTCCTCTAAGCAACAAAAACATTGTATTTTATTGTGTTTGTTAAACGTTTTTCAATTATAAAACAGTGTTCTTGTATTCAAATTATGAAAACTGCTGCACATATGCCATTCAATATACAGAGCCACATTTCACTGCTGGTATATACTCTGTATAATTGTGTATGTACGATACATCGTCGTATCAATGTATCGAACACAGCACTAGTACATATGCAGTTAATACACATTTATGTGAATATGATACCATTCTTTTTTTCTCTTGCTTTTTTGGGACTGAAGAACCATTTTACATGTCCAAAAATTACCAACTCCAAGAATCACACTTTTATAAAGCAAAGGCCAGCTGTGTAATTGTGTTGCAACTGTTTCTTATGGAGTCTTTTCAAGTGTAGTCAGCCCACAGTGGAAATAACCAGAATGTTCGTTATAAAGTTGTCATACAGGCCGACAGTGTGACCATATGGCCATCAGGCATTTCAACACGCGTCTAGTTTTAATATCCAATTTTAGAACAAGGCTGTTAAAACTTCCATAGCAGTGCTGAAAATGACATCTTCAACTTTCCAAGGCTCTGCTCTAGTAAAACACTGTCCATACAACATGAAGAATTTCCATTTAGTAACGCTTTCAGATGCTCTGAATATTTGTAATTTTTAACACATTTTGTTTAGTGTTCACTATATCATGTAAATAACATGAGGTCCCATTTGACATGATAATTGAAAAGAGTCCTAATTAAATCATTTGAATTGAATTAATTTAATCAAAAACTCTAATTAAATTTCATAGTTTTGTTCAAAAAGAAGGCTGTTTTGCTTAAAAGTTTAAACATTTTGTTATTTTATTTTCTCAAATATTTTCTGCAGATTCAAAATTTAAAAACACAAGAATCTGAATTTTGAATTTTCTGATTTTATGTCACCGGACATGATCCTTCACAAATCATTCTGAAATTTATTCAAATAATCTTGCTTGATGCATTTAGATCAAAATTCTGAATTGTTTATTATGCATGAAAGATTCTTTGCAGCTGAATTTTACAAAAATTACTTCAAAATCTTTTCACGGACATATGTTACAGTTGTCAATTTAATATCATGTCAATGCCCCCTTGCAATTTCTTTAGAAGAAACATTCCTAAAATGTGGGACATTTTGATAGCTTGTATCCTTTAGTATCCTGTTCACTATAATGGGACATAGATTTGCAAAAGGCCAAAAAAATTATTTTCAAACATGTATATAATCACATTTTTTATGTCTGTGGAGAAAATGTGTAGACTGCATACAAAACAGTTGATGTCATTGTTTTGAATGGGATCAGGCAGCTGACTCAAGGTCTCACCTCTCACACGGAGAGATGTAAAGGAGTGTCTGCTGGAAGGTTACACACCGAAGTGACATTTTTACCTCATGGAATATGCGATAAGGAGGAATATACGGTGTATCTGTTTCAAGAGACATTTAAATAAACCTGACTGAAATCCATATGCAGATAAGTCTAGCCTGCTCCCCAGCTGTTTCCTGTTACTGATTTCTCACACGCACTCAAGCCTTGCCGGTGACCGTGGCTGCTCTCTGTATCTCCACACTTGGCTTAACCTTGTTTGGTGTGAGCTCACTTTACCACCCACAAGTCAGTCATGTGTGTGTCCTATGCCAAAATGAAATGCGTGTCCTAGCCTCGCCTTTCATCTTGAAAGCCTTTCAGTGATGTGTGTGGGTTTTGTGTTTGAAAGTTTGTCTGAGTAAGTTGTTAGTCATAGAAAGTGTGTGTGTGTTTGTCGAGTCGACTGACTTCCAGTAAAAGGTGATGAAGATGATATGATGATGTGTTCAGATATGTCTGCATGTTCACGCCTTTGTTACACATACGGACTCATGTGTCGCTGCATGTTTCTCCATGTGTTGGAAACGAGACCGCTGACTTGGAGTTGAATGTGTTTGAGTAACACACCGGCTGTGCAAGCGTGTGTGTATTTTTGTTGAGTAACAAGCAAACTTTCGGGAAGTGACCTCACACTGCCTTAGGCAACAGAGGCAGTGATATCATTGACAGGAAATGCCACTAATGCCGGCAGGCACAATAGCTGCTTGTGCTCTCAATGGGCAAAAGGAACTAGCACATGCACTTTTTTTTTCTTTTTGTGCTAAATATTAATTAACATGAGTTATCATATAGTGGGAAATTGCTGGAGTAGAAAATAACTCATTTTGTGGTAAATGAGTGCAGCAGTGAGCAATATTTGGTTGGTAGACCTGAATATTGGAAATTGAATGTTGTTATTGATATTCACAAACAAGAGGATTTTTGTATAAAGGAATACATTTGAATTGAACTGACTTTCATCTGTGAAACACAAAAGAAAATATTTAGCAGAATGTTTACGCTGCTTTCTGTCCAATGAAGCTTTAAAAAGCACCATAATAGTAACCCACATGTTTTCATGCTCCAAGTCTTCTGAAATCAAATTATAGCTTTGTGTGAAGAACCGATTGAAAATCCACCCTAACTCTCAAAGCTCATTTCCGCTTCCATATATTCAAACTTAGCGTGACATACATTTTTGTGTAAACTAATCCTATACGTGCGTCAAAGGGCTGTAGTATCAAGAAATGATTCCGTTTGAAAATATGTGGTTTGTAATTGCAGAGGAGTAATTGAGGGATTTACTGTGTTTTGTCCCTCAGACGGAGGATTCTCCAAGTCCGAAGAGACAGCGTCTTTCTCAGCAGTCTGTACTGGAGTTTACCTCTGCCCCGCCTTCCACACCCTCACCACCAATCAGACCATGGGAGCTTCCAACCAGTCGCAGACCACACCCCTTTCCCCACCCACACTACCACCCTGAACGCTGCCACACACCTGCACGGCACAGACGCAGGTATGCTGCTGTTAGTTTTGACTGTTAGTACTGAGCTGACCGCTAATCATGGAGGCAGTGACATTTGTCAAGTGTTTGTTTGTATATTGATTTTATACTGCATTCGTAAGCTGCTTAACAGATTGGATTACTGTATTGTGACTGACTGTTAGAAAATTACTCATTTTGTGGTATAAATTCATAATTCTAGTCTCTATTTTTTATTTCCTTTTTCCCCCAGTGAGCAATTTTAATATGAATGTTTATTCAAATCAAACTTATTTTTTGTATATATAAATAAACATTCAATACAGTCAATATATCATAATTAATATAATACACATTAGATTTAGTGAATGTTAATTAAAGGGGTCCTATTATGCTCTTTTACAAAGTCTTGATTTTGTTTTGCGGGTGTACTAGAACATGCTCTTATGCTTGGTTCAAAAATCACATTATTTTTCACATAATTTACATTATTACAATACCTTTCTCCCCAGCCTGGCACAAACGACTCAATTAGTTCCTGGTTTGATGAAAGCCCGCCTTCTGAAAAACAAAATGCATTGTGATTGGTTGGCTGTCCTAGTGCGTTGTGATTGCTGAACAGCTTAGACTGTGTTACTGCCCCGCCCCTTGCCAAAGCAGCAAGTTCCTCAATATTGCCATATCAACTCAGACCTCGAGAATATTGAACAAGAGGATCGCGCAGAACCTTTGCATGCACTGATATTGCAAGACATATTAAAGTGGTAATGTTGTTGTTGTTGTTTTTTTTTGACTAAATCACGTTTTAGATGGGATGTCAACAACAGCTTAAAAATAACTGCATTGACTGTACAAATAAGTGCAACAGTAATATGTATTGTTTATTGTTCTTTAATTCTAACATTATAACATGAATTGCAGTGAAACTGTTATACAGTTGAATTTGTTTATACCATAGTCCTACGGAGTTACACTATTTGTGGCGGCATATATATGCAAATTAATTATCTGGCAGCAGAGGCGCTGTTGGGGTGGTAGAGATCGAGGTTTCCCCGGTGACACTTCACACAAAACAGCTCAGCTCACAAACGCTGCTTTATCAGACATTACATGCGAGATTAAATTAAAATTACATCCAAAATTTGAAACATGAAAACATTGGATTCCTTCAGAAATACAAGTGATATAAAAACACCCACACAGGATTCGATTTTGAATTGTACAGTGCTCAACCAAGCTTTCTCCCCACCAGCCAACCATTAGAATTTCAGTAGGCGGGATTTATTTTTGTGATATCACAAGTACAGGAAAAAACTTTGTAGTCCAAGTTGGTCGTAGTTCTTGAAAAGGGATTTTATTTAAACTAAATATCTCCCTTTGGAGTGGACTTCGAGATTTGTAACTTTGTAGATTTTTTAATGCCCAAACATACACTGACTAAAATTCAAAAAGTGAAAAAGCATAATAGGCCATAATAGGCTTTAAGGCCATTTTTTTTATTCAACTATTTTTTTTTTTTTTTAAGTAAACATTTAGTGCTTCCAGTGGATATATTATTATATTATAGTTTCTATATTATATTATGGTATATTGTAAACATTACATTTTAGTGAATGTTAATGATGTTTTATTTTCTTTAGTATTTATATTGAAAACACTGGAGTAATGGTTGCTGAAAATCCAATTTGAGTACAGTACTCTATATTCAACTTTGAATATATTTTAAAAGGTAATTTATTACTGTCATAGCACATAGAAAAGTAGTAAATTTCACAATTCATGTTTTTTGCTAGTTTTTTTTATTTGGATCAAATAAATTGGTAAGCATAAGAGACTTTCAAAAACATTTAATTCCATCATTTTTGTCTGTATGTGTATATAGTATAAACTTATGATTATTAGTGTATATTAAATGAATATGATTTTGCCTGTGCAGTCCTCCAGTGCGGCGTCAGCGTGGCCGGCGAGAGCGTCTGTCACGGCACCATCCCCCTCATGGGTCTCCGGGTGGGGGACAGGATGAAAACTATCGCCACCCTCTTCACCCACTTTCGCTTCATCCCTACGGCCAGCCACCATCTCACCCTCCACCCGGCCTTGATGAGCCCCGGGCCTTTCACCCCCCCACGCTCTCGCCACGGTTATTGCACACTCCGCAGCAGGGAGCCATGATGTTGGACCTCCATGACCAGGTTAGAGGGTTGGGGTAGGGTCTCTGTGGGATAATAACTGGGACCAAAGGTACCCTAATGAGGTTTCCAACGAAGAAGGTTAAGCAGACTCTTAAGATGTCGTCTTGTATCATAACTTTTTCGTGTGCGTCATGTACCCCCACAGCCCCATTAACAGGGCTCAAGGACCCCTTCATCAACCAAAGCAGAAAGGTCTTTATTTAAAATCTTATTATACTGGATATTATGTAGCATTTACAGATGCTTATTTCCACCATGGAAAAAAGGTTATTGCATTTTTTTCCCTCCCTCACAGTTGTGAGTTTTATTTTCCTTGTAATTTCTTATATCTTACAATTCAGACTTTTTTTTCCCTCAGAATTGCAAGTTTACATCTCACAAATTTGATTATATCTCAGAATTGTGAGATGTAAACAATTGTTGGTCACACTTTATATTAGGTGGCCTTAACTACTATGTACTTGCATAAAAAAATAAGTACAATGTACTAGGGTTGTGCCGATAGTATCGTGTATCGACAATAGTCAGAGATATCGACGATAGCAAATGTCTTTGTCAATAGTCAAGACGATATTAGGCTCATTCTCCTATTAATGTATAAAACTATTATTATTATTATTTGGCGGCCTATTATTATTGGGCTATCAAATTGCCCCGCTATTTCACCTCAGCGCTGCACTTCACACACACACGCGCAAATGAGGATAAAGGCCAAAGTATACTTCGGCCGTCTGCATCTTCGCACCGTCCGCATTGTCATCTTCGTCATCAAGATGGCTTGTGGACAGCCGCACACCCCGTCCGCGTGCAGGCAATTTGAGACCGCGCGGAGGGTCCGTCTGCACTCTTCTGTGACCGAGTATACTTTGAAAGCTGCGAGACGGAACGGAGCGTGGAAGTATACCCGGGCCTTTAGGCTTCTCTTCATTGGAAATGTTTTAAAAACGGACTCTAAAACTAAGCCCACGTCAAATTTGAACTGCAGGGTGATAATCTTTATTTACAAATTAAGTAACTGTTGCTCTTTAAAATAATTCTACTTTTTATTTTCACCGTGACTGATTTTTAGACCGATAACTTCCGCAGTGATGCGGCAAACTTGTCACAGTAGGACGTGCGATGTATGACTGCTGTATTCGAATATGAACTAGCGGTTTTAAATATTTTTGTATATAGTTTTTCAGTATGTTTGAAAGTATATTATTTCGGTTATTGGTAGCCTACTTCCAGACTCTCTCTCTCACGCAAGTTATATAACAGCTTATGACAAGTACAGAGAGTCTCTCTCTTGCCCCACCCACCCATGCACGATAATATCGTGTATCGGCGATCTCACAGGCTGGCGGATATGACGATATGAAAAATGACCATATCGCCCAACACTACAATGTACTTATTGTGTTCATATTGCAAAACACTTTTGCTGCTATTAAGGTGGGATATGGGTACGGTTGGGACAGGTTTGGTGGTATGGGGAGGTTTAAGGGTGGGTTAAGGTGTAAGGGATAGGTCAACAGTGTAAATACAGATTTAATTACATATAGGTATTTTTAAAATATAAGTACAATGTAAAAACATGTATGTACACAATAAGTGCATTGTATCAGATGATTAATTTAAATGTAAGTACATAGTAGTTAAGGCCACCTAATATAAAGTGGGACCAATTTTTTTTAATTCCGTTTCAGAATATATATATAAAAAATGGAAATAAGCTTCCATTATTATAATTGAAGCGACCATGTTTTTGGATGGATCATTAATAAATCCAACTCTTTATTCATAATTTTTGTTTCTCTGTGCGCATTTTAGCTCCCTCAGGGTACAGTGCCGGTGTCATATACAGTTTCTCCAGTGCCGCCCCATGGTCTACCTGCCCCCCTCTGTACAGGACAGCATCTCCCAGCATGCTCTTCTCAACAGCAGGTGGCCGCCTGTTCTGTGGTCTTCAGCGGACAGCAACACTATCCAATCTGTAGCATACCTCCTCCTGTAAGTGTATATCAGGGTGTGAAAAGCATAGCATCAGTTGATTTGGTTGTATCTGCTGCCCCCCAGTGGTGGCAAGTTTTTACCTTCCTGTTTTGACCTTTGAAGTGCTTTGTAGTGGCCTGAAACTGATAGTCCAATGTCTGTCTGTTTGTTTGACCTGCAGATGTTGCCGGCATGTTCAGTGCAGCATTTGCCAGTGCCGTACGCCGCATTTCCTTCTCTTCTCTCCAGTGATCCACCCTTCCTGCTTCATCCACCGCATCTATCACATCATCCGCCCCACCTCCCCACGCCTGCACAGTTCTTACCCTTCCAGACCCAACAGTCTCGATCTGTGAGTATACAATCATATGCCACACTGTTTTATATTTGACTAGTTATGTCATTAACATATAACCATATACCATTCGCATTTTTATGTTTATTAAAGAAGTCTCTTATACTCAACAAGGCTGCATTTATTTTAAGCAAAAATATAGTAAAACATTAATATTGTGAGATTACACCTGAAATTTACAACGGTTTTCTATTTAAAATGTTATTTTTTGTCATTATTAATGTTGAAAACAGTTGTTCTGTTTAATATATTGGAAACTATGATTTTTTTTCCCCTAGGATTTTTTAATAGAAAGTTTAAAAGAACATATTTTTGTAACATTTTGAAATGTCTTTATTTATTTTTTATCAAGTTAATGCATCCTTATTGAGTAAAATTTTATTGAAAATCTTACTACTTTTGAACTGTAGTTGTGGGTGGCTAACTATAGTAAAATATTTATATATCCATATATATATACATACATATTCACATATACACACACACATACATACAGCAGTGGATATATAAATATTTCACTATTGTTCTGCTACTCTGGACTAAAAGAAAAATTAGAATTTAAAATATTAGCATTAAATATGCATGTTTGTCTTTTTTGACTAGCCGCTGCAGAGGATAGAGAATGAGGTGGAGTTGTTGGGGGAACACCTTTCGGTAGGTGGAGGGTTTAACTATCCTCATTCGGGGCATCCTAGTCCTCTGCCCCCTTCCACCCCACTGCAGTTCCTCTCCCATGAACCCCTACCCCAGGAGCTCTTTGGAGTGGTGAGTGATCTTCATGCTTCATCACCTCTGCTCGCTACAATCTAAACAAGCTGATGAAGGTTTATGTGTTTCCTTTGTGTTCTCTCCAGCCGTATCCACACTTCATGCCTCGGCGAATCACAGGCAGACGTTACCGCTCTCAGCAGACTGTACCTCCACCTCCTTACCACCCAAGTCTGCTGCCCTACTTCCTGTGAGTTACACTTGCAAACATACACCAGAGTGTTGTGTTGGAGAGCCAACGAGCTGTAGAATAATAATGTCACTGTTTTGTTTCCATTTGGTGGGCCAGATCTGTTCTTCCAGTCCAGCCAACAGCAGTGGGTCCCACCATTAGCTTGGAGCTGGATGTAGATGATGGAGAGGTGGAGAATTATGAGGTGAGAGTCCTAGAAAACACAAACATATTTCTCTCAAAGACAGATCACTTTTTAGGCATACATTGGCATTCTGTTTTACATGTGCTTTTGTGTTTGAGTAGGCTCTGTTAAACCTTGCTGAGCGTCTTGGAGAAGCGAAGCCTAGAGGTTTGACAAAAGCCGATATCGAACAGCTGCCTTCCTACAGATTCAACCCCAGCAACCATCAGTCAGAGCAGACTTTGTGAGTACAATCTTAAAAACAAACTAATTATTATTGAACAATTTTTGTGACCTTATGATAATCAAGAGACTACATGTATACATGAATACTCTTAAAGGGGTAGTTCAACCAAAAATGACAATTGTCATTTAAGCTCAATGTCGTTCCAAACCTGCATTCTTTCTTATGTCAAACATGAGCTATTTTGAAGAATGCTGGTATAGTATAACTTTATTGTCCATGAGACCTGAGTGGAAAATTGTCTTTGGCTCACCAACACAACAAAATAACAACATGCATATAAGATAAAATCACAATAACTAGTGACGTACACACATAACATAAAAAAAGATATAGTTCAAGCCTTACTCAGTTGCTGAATTAATGATTCTAACTGCGTTGGGGATGAAAGACCTCTTAAACACATTTTTATTTGCTAGAGGAACTCTATAACGTCTACCTGATTCAAGAGCTCAATCAAACAGTTGATGGTCCCCATTGACTTCCATAGTATTTCTCAATGGTCAATGGGGACCAACAACTTTTTGGGTATTCAAAATATATAATTTTTTGTTCAACACAAGGAAGAAACTCATACAGGTCTGAAACGATATGAGGGTGAGTAAATGATGACAAAATCTTCATTTTTGGATGAATCATTCCTTTAAAGAAATTAGAAGGAAAAATGTATTTTAAATACATTTTAACAAATTCTTGATGTTGAAAAAAGTATTCTAGTAATATGTTCCCCTCTTTCCCTGTAGGTGTGTAGTGTGCATGTGTGATTTTGAGTCTCGGCAGCTGTTGAGAGTACTGCCCTGTAATCATGAATTCCATGCCAAGTGTGTTGACAAATGGCTCAAGGTAAGCAATCGTGCAAATGTACTTATTCATTTAATTTATTTTAATCATTTATTTTATTCATTCATAGTAGTAGTAGTAGTAATAATAATAATAATACCAATGTGTTTTTGTTATTATACCTTTGATAAATGATGTAAAGAATGTTCAGTGATTCTCAACCTTTTAACTCAAAGGTCCTCTTTTTAACACACTATTCACAGCCTCCCCGATATAGGCTATTTCTCTTATTTATTTCAATAATTTAATTGAGAGCAACAGATATTGAAAGGGGATGGGTGGATGATAGATGAATGCAAAATGTGTTATTGTGACGGCACCTTTTTGCAGATAAATTTGTCTAACCTACTGCTTGTCTTCAGTTATGATCTATATTAATCTTAGACCAATTTGACAATTTATCCTCATCTGTCTTCTAGGCTAACAGAACCTGTCCTATTTGCCGAGCAGATGCCTCTGAAGTCCAGCGAGATTCCGAGTGACACTGCTCACCGAACACGCATACACACACACACACACACACACACACACACACACACACACACACACACACACACTAAACACTTCAGTCATTCTCCTACCCTGTTACATTCAATTAACTTTCACATGCATAATTACTCCTTGCACACAGATGATTGCTGCAAAAGATTCATAAAAACTTTATGCATCAAAATCATCGTTTGATATTCATCTGTGAATATCCAACTAACTGAGACACACACATCCCTTTGGTTGTTTGATCACTAATTCTTTGAGTGGAAGTCCAAAGATTATGGCTCATATTATCATTCTTATGGTCTGAATCTGATATTTTGTTTTGTTTTTTAAATATAAATGTATATAGTTTAGTTCTCCCTTTGGGGGCGGGTGTTGGTATGTTGCAGTCTTATGTGAGTGAGTGTGTATGTGCACTAACATTCCCGGCTATGTGAGCACACTGTGGTGTGGTGGTCTTTACGAAGGTTAATGTTGTGAGCATGGGCTTTTATATTTTACCAACAAATATAGCTATATATAAATATGTATGTATGTATCAATATAGAGGGACAAATTACAAAATTCATGCTTTTTTTTTTCCTAAAAAAGAATTATGGAACTCTTTCTATTTCCAAAAATGGAACTAAAGATTCAATTTGATATCTATACATAAAACAGGGCTTTTGGGTGGGTCTTGCTCGATTTTGATTTAGCAGTCTTTATAGAATTGGAAAACTGTGAGGTGTGTGTGTGTGTGTGTGTGCACTTTTGTGTGAAAGAGAGTGTTTGTATTAGAATAATCAGTTGTTTGTTATTTATCCCATATGTATGGTACAGAACACTGGCTTGTCGCTTTCACTTTTATTCTTGTCTGGGATTGGCTGAGGATGCGCACTGACATGACATGTGATTGGTTTGGAGGGGCAGTGGAATATTCTCCAAGTTCTTATTAGATGTATCCTGCTGCAAACTTTTTTTTTCTTCAGTTTTCTTTGTCGCCCATCACGTTTGCCATCTACAAAACACAAATAACCTTTAAAAAAAACATGAAATATGTATTTCTGATCCATAGCCAGTCCTGCAGATCGAATCACCACTTTTCTCATTTAGCACTTAGTGTCATAGTTTACCCTAAAGTGAACATTTGTGGAAAATTGACTCGCCCTTATGAATTTTCTTCTTCTGTTGAACACAGCAGATATTTTGAAGAATGTTGGTAACCCAGCAGTTTACTTCCATGGTATTTCCCCCCAAACTATAGAATTCAGTGGCTACCAGCAACTGTTAGGTTACCAACATTCTTCAAAACATCTTCTATTGCTCACAACAGAAGAAACACTGACAGGTTGGCTACAACTTGAGGGTAATTCAAATTCAGAGTAAATGTAATTTTCTTTTTTTGTGAACTATCCATTTAAGACATGCATTTCTTAAAATAGTGATTCTCCATCAATTAAACCCAAGCTAAAGTTTCATTTTTGCGAATTAGTCATATGCCAGTGAACCTTGTTAACCCACAATACCCCCGAGTTTACCAAAATTAGCTGTCATTTTTAATTTAGGTCATTATTTGATTTCATATGCCTTAAAATGTAGTTATCAAGGACTCATGTGTATGCACATAATATCTGTTAAATGAGTTCCGAATATTTCGTAGCATTTCCTTTTCTTTAAAAAGGGAAACACACAGATTCTGCAGGACAAAATAGAGGGCAACACACACAGACCCCTTGCGAAATGCAGTGTTTTAAGTACCATCCCTTTATCCCTGCAAGGCTCTTGGTCTTAGTAAATGGTTTACGTCTCTTGTCCTTTCATTTGCTCTCTCACTGCCCTCTCGGTTCAGTTTTTTAAACAGCCTTCCAGTGCACCTACTCATACAGCCTCCATAAGGCTGTTATACCCATTCATAGCCATGTGCGTTACTTTATAATGAATGCCTGAGAAGCGTGATGACCTAGAGGGGTGTGTGTGTGTATGATTGTTTTCTGTCATGCATTGTTATGGTTATGAATGGATATAACTGCCTCTGTGTCTCATCATGTAGGCTCTATGACTGGTGTAGAAAGTGTCATATGATGAATGGTGATGTAGTCTCAGAGCCTGCAGTGTCTTAATGAGAGATGCCTTTAAACCATTCTCCAGTGTTGTCTGCTTTAGTGTCATACGTCAAATTCATTACCAGAAGATTATGAATTCTTTGTTCTTTGCAAACAACAAATGTGCATTACCTTACTTTGTCATTCTGTGCTATAGAAGTTTTATTTTTCCCTGCTTGGTACAATAGCAGTTACCTCAGTTTTACTATTTATGTTTTTTCCCCTTATTCTTTTGCAACACCAATAAGAGAGCTTATGAATTCTCTTGTATTTGTTTATTGGTTGTTTTAATTCTTATCATTAAAAATACAATTGTATCATTTAACATGTTGTAGTTTCATATGTATAATATCTGTAACCAAAATCATTTGAGGCTTGATATAAAACTTTTTAACAAACATTTGTATATTTTTTTTTCAAATGAGATATTACTAGTAATGCTTTTGAGACCCCTATTCCCAGTATTTTGGATTTCAAAGGGTGGCGCAGTAATAAATGTATAATGTTCTCTTCCTTGACCTTTTCTTTCTCCATTCATTCTTATCCCATCTCTGTAGTTTTCATTCTCACGTTCAGGTTTTACAGCTTGGTTAAAGGAGTATTTCAACCCCTTCAAAAATGGAAAAAATGCTATTTACAGTACACTAGGGAAAATTGCATTGAAACAATTTTTACTTATAATTTTTTTTAATTATAAGAACAAACAGCATGGAATTCTGGAAAATACATTTAACTTTCTTGGAAATCATGCTCTAATCTTTATTTACAAAAAGGGGGAAAAGGTTTTTAGTGTATAGTGAAATCTGTATGACATTATACTACAGGACACAAACATTTATAGCTGAATGTCCAAACGGAAAGTTAATGCAGGATTTAAGAGGCAAGGTTTTCAGAGAATAGCAACTTAAAGTCTTTGAATATGGTCCACTTTCTCTGTATGAAAGAGCAGCTTCTTTGGGGAGAATTATCCCTTTAACTTGTGATAGGGAGGGATGTACTGTATACATGCAGAAATGCATTTTAAAATGTCACACTCAGCAGATTAATAATTCATGGTTGCCACTGGTATCAAGTTTGACTGGACAAAAAGAGCTAAAAGGCTGCTCTATACAGAGGTTTTAATGCTGTATAAATTTGTTTATGCTAAAGTAAGTATTAGTTTTATTCAAGACGTCTCTGAATGCAGCATTTAATTTACACCAAAGTATCTGTGACTGTCTGCAAAATTGCTACTTGAAACCTAAATACATTTTTCAAAGTTATTCAGACTAGTTTGAGTCCAGTTAGATACTGATCTATAGAACAATTACAGGCAGCAGATAAAAACGGTTAATAAAAACAGCTGCATAAGTTTTGATGCATCAAAACAAGCATATACAGTCGTGGTCAGAATTATTGGCACCCTTGGTAAATATGATCAAAGATGGCTGTGAAAATTAATCTACATTGTTAATCCTTTTGTTTAAAAAAATCACAAAAATCTAACCTTTTATTGGAGAATAAGAAAATGTAAAATGGGAGGACATATCATTATGAAATGTTTTTCTCTAATACACTTTGGTTACAATTAACGGCACCCTTTTATTCAATAGAAACCTCCATTTGCCAGTTTAACAGCTAATTTTCCCTATAATGCTTAGAGAACACCTGACAAGAATCAGAGACCATTCCTTCATCCAGAAATCCAGATCCTTTAGATTTCCATACAGTGCTTCTTCTCTTCAGTTCACCTCACTCATTTCTACAGGGTTCAGGTACTGGAATGGCCATAGCAGAATCAGTGCAGGTTTGTGTTTGGATTAACGGTTGGAAGATCCAAACATTTATAAGATTTCTAACAGAGTCAGTCAATTTTTTTCTGTTGGTATTTGATAGAATCCATGATGCCATGTGTCTAAACAAGATGTCCAGGACCTCCAGCAGAATATCTACAGCAGTATATTTCATTGTACACATACTTTTTATCCCTGTGTTCACCAAACATCTTGAGTGTTTGCTGCTAAAAAGCTCATTTTTTTAGTTTCATCTGAAAAAAGAAGCAGTCCCTATCGTGTCTGATCTATGCTGGAGTTTGTTTTTGGATGAGCTAGGATATTTTTCTTGAAAGAAATATATTGACCATTTTTTTAAAGGTTTTCTGACCCCAAAACTCAACCTTTCTCTACAATTTCCAGCTGTGGTCCTTAGTCTTTAGCCAATCAAATTTGCATTAGGATGATATAGACACGTCCTCTTCCAGGCAGGAAAATTCTTAATTATTCATGGGGCTCTGGATAATTTCATGTTCATAATCCCCCCCCCCCATGTTCATAAGAGTGCTCAAAATTGTAAATATGAATGGGAATATACTTCAGAGATTTACTCCTAAGAATGTCTAGGGGTACCAATAATTGTGTCCAACGTGTATTTGAGAAAAACATTTATTTCATAATGAGATTTGCCCCAATTTTCAATTGTTTTAGTTAAATGAAAGGTTCGATTTTTGTGATAAAAAAAAAATAAAAGATCAAAATAATCAATAATGCAGGTTTATTTTCAGAGCCTTCTTTGATCATATTTACCAATGGTGCCAATAATTCTGACCACGGCTGTAGTTGTTCATAGTAGCCAACCATGTTTTTGTAATGTTTCCAGAGCTTGTTTCTGGATGCTGGATGTAGTTGTCCTCGTTCTTACCTCTATCTCATCTTCATCTTTAATATCACACCCCCATAAGCCCTTGGTCTGGAGTCATAGCATGATATTGAACAAGGAAGAAAGGAGCATTAGTTTACTGTCACTTGGTATACAGCACAATGTTTGCGCTAATTGTTGATTGTTTATTTCAGGATGTGACTGTCTTCATAAGTTAGAAAGTGTAGTCTCAGTCCATGTAAAGTAAAAATGCTGACTAACAACTGATTGGCCTCTGCTTTTGGGAATAATGGCACACGACATTCACAACAACACAATCCGCACAGAAAGTCATGCTCACAAGATGACAAGGTTGCTACAACAACCACCTCTAACTCTGGGGAAGGAATTTCACTGGACTTAGGTAATGTTTGCAAGATTTGTGGCATTGTCTGAGGCGAATACTAGCAGGTTTGCAACTGCACCCCCCCCTACCCCAAAAAAAAAAAAACTTCCCAGATAGCCTACCATCAACGAAGCATATACTAATTAATTCCTTACATTTATATAGTGCTTTTCTGGGTACTCAAAGAGCGCTTTACATAGAAGGGGGTCTCTCCTCATCCACCACCAACGTGCAGCATCCACCTGGATGATGCGACGGCAGCCATATTGCGCCAGAAGGCCCACCACACACCAGCTTATTGGTGGAGAGGAGACAGAGTAATGAAGCCAATCAGTGTATGGGGATGATTAGGAGGCCATGATGGTCAGAGGCCAATGGGCGAATTTGGCCAGGATGCTGTGGTTATACCCCTTTTCGTTTTCGAAGGACTTCCTGGGATTTGTAATGACCACAGAGAGTCAGGACCTCGGTTTAATGTCTCATTCGAAGGACGGTGCTTTTTATAGTATAGTGTCCCCGTCACTACACTGGGGCGTTAGGACCCACACAGACTGCAGGGTGAGCACCCCCTGCTGGTCTCACTAACACCTCTTCCAACAGCAACCTAGTTTTTCCAGGAAGTCTCCCATCCAGGTACTGACCCGGCTCAACTCTGCTTAGCTTCAGTGGGCAACCGGTTTTGAGCTGCAGGGTGATATGGCTGCCAGTAAATTGACATTTAGATAAATGGAAATTATAGAGTATAGCTTTCTCGTGGTATTGAACATCTCCTTGATAGAGAAATGATTGCTTATATTTAAAATATCATCTGTGACTAGATTTGCTGTCTGTCCCTATGTTTGTTCGTATAAAAATATTGAATTCAATTAATTTGTTAAAATAAGTAACAGGACCCAGGAGGATGGCAAAACAATATTCATTATTACGTACATGAAAATAAAAATTACTTCAACAGCTTCTTTGTCTGTTGCAGTAAATAAATGGATAATATTGCCATATAATAATAATAGATTTCCATGAGAGAGAGAAACACTTCCTGCAGAGGGCGCATGGCGACTGTGAAAAAACAAAATGTGACTCAGACCGCCAAAGCTGGAGTGTAATGACACCTATTGGTGATTTTTCATTACTGGTTCTGGGAGCACATGGCATTGCACATTTGGTATGCCTGTTTTTATTGACACACTCCATTCAGTTCATGGAGAAGCATTATCTAAACCAGGTATGCTGTTGAATAAGGGTGACATACAATATGTGCAGAGCTGTAGAAGAAGAAAAGAAAACAACAAGCAAACTCTTGAGCAACATTAGCTAAAAAGGATTAGCACCAGTGTTATTTTTAAATAATTGAAATACTATCATATTTTTTATTATTATTATTGTAAAATATTATAATTTCCTGTTTTCATTTCAATTAGTAATTTGTAAATCTGTTGCGTTTTTGTTGTTTTATTCATTTATTTATGTTAGTACAGTTTTAGGTTTATTTCAGTTTTAGTTATATTTAATTTCAGGTAATATTGATTTTATTTAAACTAACAAACAGAGCAGTATTAGCTCTAAAATTGACTTTTCCTCACTGCTTTGCCTGACCAGCAGATTTACGTTTAGGACATTGTCAGCTTGTGGACACTTCTTCCACCAATGCCCACTTTTCTTCTGCTTAACCCTTTTGTCAGCTTATTATTTCTTCTGCTTTTCTCCCCATTTTGAGTTGATTGCAGCACCACCAACTGGTTCATACTGTAAATTGGGGGGGGGATTTATGACCTTTGAACTTCATGGCCTAAAATCTAATTCAGGAATATATGTGTATTTGGCTACTCAGGCTGCAGCTGATGTGCTGTTTATGATATTCATAATTCTGAACAAAACCTTAACCGTAAAGTATTTAAATGTCTTCAATTCTGTCTAAATAATTCACAGACTCATAATTTCATAATTAGAAATGCAATAAATCTTTGGGGTTTGAAAATTGTGTTCTTTGTTATATTTATTTGCATACTAAATTCTAGGTCTTTTTAAAGCCACTTCTTAACATTCACATAACATAACTTAACATAACAGGTCACATTTACTGTTGTTTGGCGAATGTTTGCAGGGAAATTCAGTAATTTTAATAGAATCCATGCATTTTTGAAAGTGACTTTAGTGGGAGTTGTGCTTCATATATCGCTACAATAGACAATGCACCTTGTTTTGCCTGCGAAACTTCACTAATATGTGACTGTACCTGCAAAAATGGCACACTGTATAAAAATCAGAAATGAACAAGGGCTTAGGGCAAAAAGACCACAAACATTTAAAAGTGTGTGTGTGTGTGTGTGTGTGTGTGTGTGTGGGGGGGGGGGGGGGGGGGTTGTCAAATACAGAGCACTACATTCTGTTGATTGTTTAAATCTGTTACCTCATTTTTAATTTATAGGCCTAGTACTATATCTAGATAAGCTCATAAATTAAATGTATTATAGCAGCGTGTTTTATTGTCTTTCAATAAATTATTTACGGCTATACTATAATATGTGATGATTTGATTTTATAGGTAACCAGTAATCGAGTAGCTATTGATTTCAATTAATTGATTCAAGGGTCAAGCATTTGACAGATTAATTATACAGGGTGCGATTTTATATGGTTAGATTCCCCATTAAGGTAAAAAATTACTCTGAAAATCAATTCCAGAAGACAAATATAGCCTCTTATATAATTTCTGACAATGTATTGAGCACAGGAGCAGTCTTTTCTGTTTATCCATTATCACATGCATATTTCTAGAAATGTCTGTCTCCCTCTATCCATGGGATACAACTTTTCCAATTATGAATTTACCTAACATTTGTGCAACCATTCAAATACTGGTATTTCCTTTAGAAAGTGCAAATCTAGTTTTACTTAATATTAATAACTTTAGTGTACTAAATTGAGAGAGGATGAAAGACGATATATGTTTATTATAATATAATATAACATAACATTATATTATATTATATAACAGAGAGCGAGAGGAAAGAGGGATGTCTGGCTGTAACTGGAGCGGTAACGGAACTGCTCTATTGTTCTCGTTAAATTCCTTTCCCCCGCGGTCTCGCGCATGCCACAGACAGTCTCCCGTTCTTTAGGAGAAGAGACAGGGAGGCTGCTGCGCTTACGCATTGGCTGAACGGAGACCTCTGCTGTTTTTTTAGCTTATATTTTTAGCAGCGGAGGTCGGACTCGTATTGCATCGCGCGTGGTAGAAAGTGCAGTTCATCTGCAGTGCTGCTGAGCGCTGGAGAACCGCAGTGTGTTGCGCTGTGAACGCTCAAACTCAGCATACCGAACGAGTCCGCTGTACGGCGAATGATCTGAAGCAAACACGCAGGTCTGTCTGTTCGCGGAGCGCTGGATATCTCATCTAGGCTGTCTTGCTAAGCCCTTGTTTTGGAAATGGCCAGTCCTGGAGACGATTCGGCTTCAAATGCCCGTCCGGATCAAGCTGAATCTGCTGACGCTACCCCAGAGCCAGCGTTTCAAGAGGCTCAAAAATGGATCGAGGTGAGTTAACCGTACATACATGCTCACAGACGTGGAAGTAAAAAAATGTTTTGCATAATTGTAATCTTTGTTTCGACACTCATATAAAGGTAGCATTATGTTCTGAACAGCTTATAAATATTGCACCGTCACCTGTTGTGCGTGCGTAGCGTGTTTGGTTACAACAGCGGGCAATGGAGCCCAGCAGCGCGGGGATCATGTGCGCGGGATTCGGGGGCTGTAATCGGACTAGCGCGGCTTTGATGGCTCACCGATTTTTTTCTCTCACATGACAGCCATCAACCTAACGGTACTTAAATTAACTGCTGGATTTGATACTGCAGGTCGCATATCGAGTGGATGCTTTTCAACACAAAACATTATTAATTTTGAAGATGTGCAACAGAAACAGAAGGATGCACAAATAGTCTGCGAGCGGACACGCCCCCTTTGCTAAGATATTCAAGAGACACGCCCCCGCGTCCTTTGCAAACCACGCCCCTCATCGCGGCAGCGCTCAAGCTTGGTCAAACAGTTTTGTTTTCACCGAGCATTTGTGGCCTATACAGTATTTATTTGGCCTTCGTTTTATTTGACCTGATTCACTGTAAAGTGTAACGTGAATGTAGGACTAGTCCATCCCCAGAGATGTTACAGGTTTTAGGTCTTGGTATATTATGACCTATTTTATGGCTCGTGGATTGGATAGGGAGAATCTTCAGTCACTGATCTAGATTTGAGGTCGAGTCTTGTGCACTAGATGGGGTTTTCAGTATTTTAGATGCCATGGACCCCAGATGTGATCATTCTTGTGTGAGGGACCCCCATCATGGAGTCATTTGTCATTTCTTGTATAAAGAACCAGTTTATGAAAAACATATTTATAAATGTCTAAAATATAATTTAGGAAATATTTAGTTTCTATTAAGTTATATTACTCAGTTGTTTTCTGCTCATTATAGAACTGTGCTGTTTGATGTATTATTTACTCATTCCAATCCCATTTCTATTTATTTAGGTCATGGTTCCTCAAATCTTTCCCTGGAGGGCCAATCTGCTGCAGAGTTTAGCTCCACAAACTCACCTAGCTGTGATTTTCTAATGATCTTAAAGACTCTGATTAGCATGCTCAGGTGTGTTTGATTAGGGTTAGAGCTAAACTCTGCAGGAGTGGGCCAGATTTGAGGATGCCTGATTAAGGTTATTTTAATTGTATACCGTATAGCAGTGCTTCCCAAACCTGTCCTGGAGGACCCCCTGGCCTGCACATTTTTTATGTCTCCCTAATCAGACACACCCAGCTTAGTCCTTGCAGTCTCTACTAACGAGCGGATGAGTGGAATCAGGTGTGTTAGATAAAGGAGACATACAAAAGGTGCAGGGTCCTCCAGGACAGGTTTGGGAAGCACTGCCGTATAGCACTTACTTGTGGTCCTAAGTTTAAAAATGCCCGCATTAGCCATCAGTAATGGCTTTTTTTCTTTTTTGCAGAAAAAAATGGGACCATCAGTATTTCCTTATGACAGTATCGTTCTTCAAACTTACATAGCGACCCACATATAGCCACTATTATTATATTGCTAATTAGTTAGGAATTTATGTGGTTTTTAGTGATTTCATAAATCCCACCAAAAGTATAGACCAGGTTGCCGTACCATAATCCATTCACACTTTTTCTGCATTACTATTGGTCCATTCTGTCTGTCTTTCTGCCCATGTGTTTCTCTGGTATGCCAGTAATACAGGCAGGAGCTCATGCATTTTAGGACGATCAGTATAAATAGACAGGCTGAAATAGCCTAGCACCATGCTGCTCGCAAATAGTTTTAACTAAATTGGCACAGAGAGAGACATACTACTTCTGTCTCCTGCTAAAAAAGCTTTTTCCTTAGTGAGTCATTGAAAGAGCTAGACTAACATTACAGACCAAAGCATATGCAGACTGAAGCATGAACAGCAGACCGCAGTACAAAGATACATGAAGCTCTCTTAAAACACATATAGATTAATCTTCCCAGTAGTGCTCAGCTTAGATGGGGTCAATGTCAATATTTAGAAAGCAAGGTGATGGACAATATAATATTGAAATATATGTTACATAATACAACGATGAAACAAGAAACACACATTTGCAGAAAACAACACTACCCAGTATAAATATCAAAATATATTTCATGAAATTTACAAAATGACACAAGACACAAATAAGAATGTCAAAGATAAAGAAAATAAATTAAGGTAATGAAAATGTAAGTTTAAAATGCAAGCATATGTAATCTTTGCATATGTTTTCAAATGGCTTTGCTAAACTTGTATACCCTTTCCAACCAAATTAAATTGAATGTAATGCAGTTAACCAGAAAGTAAAAAGGTATAAAAGTAAACTGAATTATTATTTAATTTTTTTATTATTATTTTGTTTTTGTGAATGTTTTATCCATCCATCCATCCATCCATCCATCCATCCATCCATCCATCCATCGCAAATAATTAATTATCCATTTATATTATAAGAAATGTGAACTGAATTATCATTTTATATATATATATATTATATTTTCAAGTTTAAAGTATTATTATTATCATCATCGATGATTAATTTGAGTTATTTTTTTTTGGGGGGGGGGTGTATCAGATGACAATTTACAACCTCTACTTATCTATTATTATTATTTACCTTGACAAGCAATCATGAGGGTCGTCACCTCCATATGATATCATTTCCTGTTTTTTTGGTTGTATTATGTTACTTTTGATGTCTACATGTTTTGCTTTGTAATTTATAAATCATTTGTAAAAAAAACAATCGATTGGCCTGTAACCATATATCAGTCTGTCACTTCATATCTGTATAAGGATTGTTTTTAGAGAGTATCACATGTCCAGTCTTTGTTTTGATACCTCTCCTAGGGCTCATAGGTGTGTGCTGGATGAGCCACGTGACAATGTACGGAAACTGTATGAGGAAACACTCCCAGTGCACCTGTCAGTGTTAGAGACGGACAGCAGCAACCACATCGCATTACAGAAAGTCCTTCTCTGCCTTGGCCTATCATATTTCAAGAGCCCTAGAGTTCCTCTCCCATTGACTATCGGGTTTCAGAGCACTTCTCTCTTTCTCTGCCTGCTTCTTTCTATCCTACTATTTGACCACCACTGTCATAGTCACCATGGAGACCATATAGAACACGTCCCGTTGATTGCACATCAACTTGTGCTCCACTTTGATAGCATTTAGAGCATCTATCTGGCAAATCAAGGGTATGAGGTCAAGTGTGTGTGTGAGTGTAAGAGCTGGTACATTTGAGTACAGATGGCTCTGTCATATGACCTCATAAAGCCAGCTGTCACAGCTGTGCAGTCACATACGTACGGATTAAATGATACAGCTTACACAGTGACAGAGATTTGGGAGGCAGACACTGGCTGTCTACACAATTCACATTCATTTAATAGAGTCAAGAGCACAGGGACTCAAATCACAGACTAGATATGTGCTCTCTATTATGCCATTGGCTATGGTTTGCTTTCTAGTATTCAGGTGACCACTAAGACACACTTTAAGCCAAATGACCTTCAGTCCAACTGTTTCTATGACTAAGATCCACTCCAGTCTACTGTCAAAGATCTGGAGCTGTTCAGCATCAGTTCTGTGTGCCGCACAGCATTAGCAAAATAAATTATGTATCTTTTCGTAAAGGAACTGTTCTGCCTAAAGAAGATGGCATTACTTTTATAGTTATTGGGCTCCATACTAAAATTATGAGGGGCGCCTTGGGCTCCTACAGTTACACAAGTGATTTTTTTGGTGGACTAAGCTTAGAATTTCTCAATAAAAGTGGTTGATTTGAAGTGCTTTAGTTTTTTGAATGCATAGCTCTGCTTTGTGCTGTGATGAAGATACATTTTAATGTACACATTACTTTTCAAAAGTCTTGGGTCAGTATTTTTTTAAATAAATTAGTGCTTTTATTCAGCTAGGACACATTAAATGAATCAAAAGTGACAGTCAGAGATTTATGTTTCAAATAAATTGTACTTTTTTCTATTCATCAAAGAATCCTGAAGGAAAAAACACTGTCAGACTGCACAAAAATATTAAGCAACATTTCAACACTGATAATAGCAAGAAATGTTTCTTGAGCAATAAATCATGTGACGAGTCGATAATTTTCTTCCCTTAATTGACTCTGAAACAGAATTTGAAGTGAAGAATCAGTTATAAAGAATGCATTTCATATTATAATGGAATAAGAAAAGAACACTGTTAGATATTTTGGAGCTGTTGAATAAAAATAACAATCAGCATATTAGAATAATTTCTGAAGGATCATGTGGCACTGAAAGCTGGAGTAATGGCTGCTTAAAATTGACAGGGTCTAAAAAACAGGGTGTGTTATTTTAATGAGTAAAATTGTAAAATTAATTTCTATTTTTAGTAAAATGCAGCCTTGGTGAGCAGAAGAGATTTATTTTAAATACACTAAAATCTTACTGACCACAAACTTTTAAACGGTAGTGTAGACTCCAAAAATCAAAAAGTTCATCATCAGCTTCCTGACAGCCTGGTGGTGAAGCTGTCCTTCATGGCCTTCCGCAGTCTTCCCTGATGGTAGCAGTAAACAGAAAAGTATTGATGATTTTTAGAGCTCTGCTTTGCATAGATGTCCTGGAGGGAGGGGAGAGAGAATGCGCTCAGCTGCTCTCTGTAGACTATTTGCAGTCCTGGAAGGACGTTCCATACCACACAGATGCACTAGTCAGGATTCTCATGTAGAAGTGGAAGTTTGCGGAGGAAGTCTTTGTGCTTTCTTTAAGTGTGTTGGTCCAAGAGGTCCTCGGTGATGTTACACCGAGGACTTGAAGCTACTCACCCTCTCCACAGTGTTGATCAGAAGCTGCTGAACGAGTTTTGTAAATAAGAGTAGTTTGTTTGTGAATTGTCACCATTTTCAGTTGTGTTCACTACTTTGTGAGGTCTGGCTGTTGTTGTTTATGAATGACAATTGTGTTGAAAACTGAAGTCAACTTAATTTTGTCCAGATGTGTCTGGGTTGTTTTGTTCTTGTCTCTGACTATTCAAAGCACTTCTTGAGTGCTTAGTCTGAAGCAGATTAGATTAATCCAGCGCTCTCATCTTATACAACACAATTGTTAATGTTTTGTAAATGAGTCTTGTAGCTTATGTAAAGTAATGCAATTTTTTCCTGCCTCAATATCTCTCCAGCTTCACCACCCACCCTTGAGAGCACACACAATCCTGATTTAAATGCAGTGTTATATAACACTGCTTTTACTCATCTTGGAATAGGTTTTCCTGGTCAACGAATAATCTCCAAGAATCCATGGAACACTTAGCACAACACCCATAATTCAGTGCTGAACTATACAAGGAGAGAAGGAGAGATATACAGTAGAAATGCTATGAAAAGTATGCTATTCCAAATTCAGGCAACAGACAGTGTGTATGGCTGTCTGTATTTGTGTGTGTGGTAGTATTTGACCTCTGACCTCAGAAATGCCAAATGCAAATGCATTTTTCTGTCAGGGTGGCCAATTTAGTCAGCGGTCGTATTGGCTGAGGTCTTTGTTTATGCGCTGAAATTTTCAGTCGTGTATAGGTAACACTATGCCAAATAAAACAAATCTGGGCTTTCCAACATAACCATGGAGCACAGATCTAATATCTGCATGGACTATGAACAGTGTAGCACTAGCCTTTGTAAAATGTCTTTGTTTACCAAATTGAACAGCTCTGCGTGAATCAGAGTCATGCACCGCTCAATCCATTTGAATCTGACACCGAATTCTCTGTTTTAGACCTCAATGTGAACCCCAACATTTTGCTTTAACAATGTTAAACATTGTAAACAAGGACAACAGGAGAAAGCGATGCCATGCACAGACATAAAGGCTTTTCAATACACATATTTACTGTAGTAACACAAACTGTATTTGTGGCTTTCTTCAATAAATAAGAGCTGATAACTATCAGTCCCACTATCAAAATATTTTTGCTGATGTTCTTAAATGTTCCTTTCAGTGAACAGTTCATAAAAAAAAAAAAAATTTTTTCTTATTGGGAAGATGTTAAAAAAACACAAAAAAGAAATTAAGAACTTTTTCCACTATAAATAACATTTTGCGCAATGGAAAGATTCCTTGGATGTTAAAGGTTCTTCTTGGAGCTATCAATGCCAATAAAGCATTCTCAATCTCATTTATTTTAAGAGTTTAGCTGTAAAACATAATAATTAATAACGGTTTGTTGATATCATCAAATTTACATTCAAATTCAAAACCATGTTTTACTGTCAAATGTATCTTTATCACAAAAATAAGCATAATAATTGCACTTGTGTAGGTCCTTGTGGATCACTATTATTGTTTTTCCCTATAATTTTTCATTTAGAAAAAATCCTCGCAGATCTGCATGTTCGTGTAGACTCAACAACAAAACTGCATTAAGGTAGATTAATAGCGAAATTAATCAAAACAGTTCAGTCTTCCAGGAAGGAATGAGTTTATTTATGTGTGTGTGTTGTGTGTGTGTGTGTGTGTGTGTGTGTGTGTGTGTGTGTGTGTGTGTGTATTTTAATGTGCATGCATTTTCAAGCACATCAGCAAGTCTTGAGGTGGCATTATCTCATAGTGTCTAAGCAACCAATTAACACAGTGATTATTAACATGTGAATGAACTCACAAACAGTGAGAGATTGGCTGACAGAGAACACACACACACACACACACACACACACACACACACACTTCTGACATCTGAGGGGAATATTCTCTGAGAAGAAGGTAGAGCAGTAGAAAATATCTTCCACTGGATATATTCCTCGATGGGTGCTATAAATCAACAGCTATTAAACTTTCTTGGCCAGCAACCCAAATAAGACATGTTGTCTTTTCTAAAGCCATGCAATATGCTATCAGATAATTTCTTTATTCTGTTTCAATAAATACATTGTAATATATACACTTATTCAGGAATCGCTGCTGTTATTTAAAAAAACATTAGAACATGAACACCAATGATAGTAGATATAAAAAGGGTTGAAACTGATAATGCATCCAGCTTGTACGAGAATGAAATATGATGTTTTGAGCTGCGTTTCCTGTTACGGTTACAAAATTGTACTTTGCTAACCATAATTTCTGCCAAAAATACCATAGTTGTTACAGTTATTGCTCATGCAATAAAACCGTGGTTACTTGGTATTCACCACAACTGTCATTAAAAATATTCTGGAAGGACTTAGAATGAATATAATGTTTTTCTGTAGACCTAGAAACTATTGCAGTGTGGTATTTTGGTAGAAACTATGGTTACCATGTGGTTGCTTGATAAAAACATTTCTTCTGAAATCAGGAATGAATGTGAAACCATGAATGTTCTCTTTTTGACATTGCATTGTGCTTTCCTGTGTGTGCTTGGCGCCGCTGCCCCTGTCCTACATACACATGCCATTTGCTTGGTTATTTTAAAATGCTCCAGTCACCCACATTCTGTCCATCTAGATTTAGGGCCCCTACAGCTGTTCATTTCTTTTTAATGTGTGTGTGTGTGTGTGTGTGTGTGTGTGTGTGTGTGTGTGCATCCTTGTGTAAATGCATGTACTGACCCCGACAACCTTGTCTAACTTTGCACACTTCCAGTTCCCTGTTTATGTGTCCTTCTCTCTAGACAGTGATCAATGCTTCCATTTTTCTTTAGGAGCACTAATACATTTATAATTTTAGCAAAGTCAAAAACGTTTCTTATATTTTGACATTAATTATTGATACATGTCTGTCATTTTCTTCTAAGGCAGGTCACCCTGAAGGTGAAGAATCATTCACCCAAAAATTGCAAAGTGAAAAATGTACTTAACTTTAGGCCATCCAAGATGTAGATGAGTTTGTTATTTCACTGGAACAGATTTTGAGAAATGTAGCATTACATCACTTGCTCTCCAATGGATTTTCTGCAGTGAATGGGTGCCGTCAGAACAGCCGATAAAAACATCACAATAATCCACAAGTAATCCACACGACTCCAGTCCATCAGTTAACATCTTGTGAAGTGAAAAGCTGTGTTTGTAGAAACAAATGTATCATTAAGACTTCCTAATTATATATGAGTTCTCTATCCAAAACGTTGCTTTCTCCAGTGAAAAAGTCATGCCTAAATCAGCTGAGAAATATGCACAAATCAAGCACCATATACAAGCAAAAACAGTTGATGTCAGAGAACAACAGGTGAAAGACTTTTTCACTGGAGGAAGCATTATTATGGAGTTGTGTTTTGGCCAGAAGCGACAGTTTAAAGATAAAACATCTTAATGATGGATTTGTTTCTTACAAATACGCAGCTCTTCACTTCACTCATATGGATTACTTGTGGATTATTGTGGTGTTTTATTAGCTGTTTGGACGTCATTCTGACGGCACCCATTCACTTCAGAGGATCTAATTGTAAGCAAGTGATGTGATGCTAAATGTATCTGTTCTGATGAAGAAACAAACTAATCTACATCTCGGATGGCCTTAGGGGGAGTAAATATTTAGAAAATATTAACATTTTTGGGTGAACTACTCCTTCAAGTGTGCATTAATAAGATGGTTAATTAACTAATTATAAATATTTATTATGACTATAAGTGACTGAAAGGAGGATGGTCACAGAAGATGACCGTTCTACGTATTCATGGCCTAATTAGTTTTGATCAGTACTTTTGCACATTGGCACACATTTTTCGTTCACAAATTCTGATAAGGATCACATTAATTAAGCAAATGGATAGAATAGCATAACATGTTTAAATGCTTTTGCACATGTATTATCCGTTGTTCTTTTACAGCTTTTAATTTTCCTATAGTGGTGAGAGAGCGTGCTTTTTAATCCTGTTTGTGTCTTTGTCTGGATGGATGATCTGGAGTTGTCTATTTCTAACAGCCCTAGTCAGGTGGCCTATTTTCAGATGTATTTTAAGCGTCCTGAGAGACATCATCGCGTGTCTGTTTCTGCCTCACTGAGAGGCTTTCTGCTGCTGAGGCCGTTGCTTAGGTGATTAGAAGCAGGAATAGCACTCATATACTGCTATATTTGTCTGTGTTTAATGTTGATGTCATGGGGCAGATTGTCAAACATGGTGTTTTTAAGTGTAGATGTAGCAACAAGGCACTAAGGTCAGCGTCACACTATAGAGTGCATTAGTACCCGCCCACTTTTTAAGTGTGCAGGTTCCGGAAGTATTTTTTTCCATTCATTTTTCCCATTGGTGATTTAAAAAAAAGTTATTGTTAAAGTGGTATAAGCCATGAACTAAACCAAATATACATATATACTATATATATTATATACTGTTTTGTGTGTGTGTGTATATATATATATATTTTTTTTAAAAAAATAAACTAATACAAATGTCAAAAGCAAATGTATATTTATGTATATACTGTATGTATATAGTAATTTTAGTACTTCAGCTTCAACGTATTTAATTTAGCTGCAAAGGCAACATTTATATTTTTTCAGTTTTTTTTTATTTAATATTTATATTTGAGTTTGTCTATTTCTATGTAGTTTATTTCTATTTTATTTCAGCTTTATTTCAATTACCAAAATTCTAAATCTTTTATTTTTGTATTAATTTTATTTAAGTTGTGGTTTAGTTAACTGTTCAGAAACCTTTTTTCCCAAAAAGCTAAAAGCCATGTATCACAAAGGCATTTTTTTCCACTACACAATCACATACATTCAGGGTAAAGCTAGTGTATGAGTTCAGTTTAGTACAATAGTTAATGTGCAATAATTTAGTTTAGTACAATAGTATGTTAGTTATGTTTTGGTATACTCCTGTTTTTGTTTCAGTGAGATTCACATTGTAATATGTGAGTGTGACAGACTAACAATAAGCAACATTTCAGCAAAAACTGCAAAGGTGAGATATTGTCAACCAAAATTAAAATGCTTCGAGTCAGCTAATGGTAGGCTGCCTTTAGCAACTCATGGTTTTCTTGGCTCCGGTGTATGGCATCTTGGCCATTATGGTGAATTATAGCCTCTTACACAACTGCACTGTAGTGGAGCTGTTCCTGGGGGATGTTGACTGGACTGTCACCAGCAGATGTAAGTGTGTGTGTGTGTGTGTGTGTGTGGTGTGTGTGTGTGTGTGTGTGTGTTTGTGAGCTTGGCGTCAAGGTAACGGAACTGCTTGTCTGCAACCAGAAGCCTTTTTGGTTCTTCCTAAAAATGTTGCCATCAATCAGCTCTTTCTCTATCTATTACTGTCCATCTGTCTCTGTTCATACATGTATGTCCTCTGCCCTGTATGAATGAATTAGGCCATGTGTATGCAGGACTGGCTTTCACAGTATTAAGAGCAGTTTCAGATGAACGTTTGCCTGAAAAACAGCTTACCTGTAATTTATGTGTGTGTGCTTGTGTAATGAAGATAGTGTAAAGACATAAGGCGGAGGGAGAGTGAGTCGTTCTGACAGTTAAAGACAGCTGCAAGGGATTTCTCGAAGAACTGTGTGATTCTGAGAGAGTGAATGTGTCACTCTGCATGTGTGAAAATCAGTATGCGAAGCTGTGTCCTATTCCCCAGTGCACTATATTTGCAATACCAACACTATTTTGTAGTGTTGAGATTTTAAAGAGATTTCATTCCATACATATTTCACTTTTTATACTCCGCAAGCATAAAGTTTGGTATATACAGTACCCTCCAAAAGTATTGGAACAGTCTGTTGGCTGTGGAGTCAAGACATTTACAAATATGATTAAAAGATGAATATGAGACAAAACTACAGAATGTCACATTTTATTATTGGGTGATTCAACACATAGATGTTTTACCAGCTAAGAGGTTATTTTAGAGTTCATCCCCCTATCTGATGTGAGCATAAGTATTGGAACAGTTGCCTCACAGGTCTTTCAAAGTGATCAGATGTGTCCTGTTGCAATCATTCTTCAGATATTAAAAGCAGGGAATGTGTTGTATCAGTTATATCCATTACTTCTGCATTCTGAATCTTGCATTCGATGATGACGCACAAACCAGGATGAAGACGAGGGAGCTGACTTTGAGAGAAAAGCAAGCAATTCGGATGCTAAAAGAAAAGAGGAAGTCAATTAGAGCTATAGCAAAAAAAAGGGCATGGAGAAATACAGATTTTGTAAACCACCAGCGACACCAGCAACCAACAACAACCTGATCGGCCGAGAAAACAACAGTAGTTGATGACAGACAAATCATAAAAGCTGTGAAAATGAACCCTAAAAGACGTGTCTGTAAAATCACCAACAACTTCCAGAAAGCTGGGTGATGCTCTGACAATCTACTGTCCTCAGGAGACTTTGACACAGAATTACAGATGCTACACAGCAAGATGCAAACCTCTGACCAGCACCAAAAATAGAAAGGCAAGATTAGAGTTTGCAAAAAAAGCACAAAGGTGAGCCAGAAGAGTTTTGGACTGTGTTTATGGATGAGACAAAGATGAACCTTTATCTAAGTGACGGGAAAGCAAACGTGTGGAGATAAAAGGGAACTGCAAATGATCCCAAGCATACAGCCTCATCTGTAAAGCATGGTGGAGGTGGTGTCTCTGGAACAGGCCCGCTCATCTTTACTGATGACTTAATGTATGATGACAGTAGCAGAATGAATTTGGAAGGGTACAAAACCATCTTGGCTACCAATATTCAAGAAAATGCCACCAGATTCATTGGGAAGTGCTTCATATTGCATCAGAACAATGACCCAAAACACCCTGCCAGTTCAGTCAAGGAGTTTATAAGGGCAAAGAAATGGAAAGTCTTAGATTGCCCAAGTCAATCTCCAGATTTAAATCTGATTGAACATGAATTTCACCAGCTGAAGAGGAGAGTAAAGGCAGAAACTCCACAAAACAAGCAACAATTGGAATTGGCTGCATTAAAGGCTGGTAAATGTATTTCAAAGGATGAGACCGAGAGTCTGGTGATGTCTATGGTTTAGACTCACTGCTGTGATTGTGCGCAAGGGATCTGCAACTAAATAATATATTTTAATCTTTTATATCTGCCTTATGTTTAACTGTTCCAATATTTATGCTCACATCAATGAGTGGGATGACCTGAAAGTGCTGTTCTTTTTATTTGGTAAAACATGTATGTGTTGAAACAGCTAATAATAAAATGTGACATTCTGTAGTTTTGTCTCATATTCATCTTTTAATCATATTTGCAAATGTCTTGACTTCACAGCCAACAGAGCACTTTTGTCTTTACTGTTCCAATACTTATGGAGGGCACTGTATATATACATGCTACCGTTTAAAAGTTGTAAAGTTTGTGGAAGAAATCTTATGCTCACCAATGCTATATATTTGATCAAAATATTGTCTAAACTAATATTGTGAAATATTATTGCAATTTAAAATATCAGATTTCTGTTTTAAAAGATTTTAAACAGCCTCTTTGCAAAGCAAAACTATCTATGCTGAAATGTGCAGCTGCAGCACAAACTCTGAAGAACTGAATAAAAAGGATTGAAAAATGTGTTAAAAATAAACGTTGTTTGGCATTCTTCAGAAGCATATGCAGAGCAACATGTGCTACACACATCTAGGAAGAGCACAAGATTGTTGTTTAGGAATAATCGCATCTATCTGGGTTTATCCTCATTACCTCAGAATGACTGGGTGGGACACATTTCTGATTACTTAATAGGTGTCATATACATTGTTTTATTAAGGCAAATTTGATTCATTATGATGTGAGCACTTTAAATAAATTATCTTCATAATAAAGATAATAATGACCGCCTCTTGGTTTTAAACAAGTCATGCTGTAATGTGCAACACATTAATAGAGGAGAGAAATGAAGATGTAAAGAGTGATGCATCTGGTTAGCTGCGTTGGGTAATTTAGAAGATGAATGCAGTGTTAAAATATGAAAATTTGCAGAAAATGTATTCACCCTCAGGCCATCTATGATCTAGATGAGTTTGTTTCTTCATTGGAATAGATTTGGAAACATTTAGCATTAAAACACTTGCTCACCAATGAATCCTATGCAGTGAATGGGTGCCATCAGAATGAGAGTCCAAACAGCTGATAAAAACATCACAATAATCCAGTCCATCAATCAATTAATGAATGTCTTGCGAAGTGAAAAGCTGCATGTTTGTAATAAATCCATCAAGACATTTTTAACTTTGAACTGTTATTTCCAGCTTGTAAATCAATAATATTGCTTTCTTCAGTGAAAAAGTTGTCTCATCGGAATCAGGAGAGAAATATGCACAGATCAAGCACTGTTTACAAGCAGAAACGTTCCAAAACAGTTATAAACAAATATGTCATTGGATTTTAATGTGAGACTTTTTCACTGGATAAAGCATTATTATGGATTGATGCACTTATATTTTGGCATCTTGTTGAATTTGTTTATTACAAAACAGTTTTTCACAAGACATTAATTGATGGACTTGAGTCATGTGGATTATTGTGGTGTTTTTTCAGCTGTTAGACTATCATTCTGACGGCACCCATTTACTGCAGAGGATTTATTGGTGAGCAAGTGACATAATGCTACATTTCTCCAAATATGTTTAGATTAATAATGAAACTCATCTACATCTTGGATTGCCTGAGGGTGAGTACATTTTCAGCACATTTTTATTTTGGGAGTACTGTTCCTTTAATGGTCCTATGTGACACTCTTTTTGAGCTTTGAGTGATGTACTGATGTTTCCTGCTCTGAGAGAAACTGTGTGTTAAGGTTTAGGGGGTAACAGGTTTATGGGTAATAATTTTATGTGTATAATTGCAGGTTTTGTCTTCCAAAGTGCTTTGCATTATTGAAAATAATCTTTATTAATCTCAAAAACGTGGTCATGTACTTAGCCTCTTGGCAATAGAGAGTAAATTAACATGGCATCGTGGATGTTAATTTAGGACAGGTTTTCATTATGTTTACGTGGATGTTAATTTGCACATTAAATGCACACATACTAGTGTCCTATATATCACTCTCACAGTTTACTTGAATACATTCATACATATTTATATACTCTGACCATCCCCACACAATTGTGCCTTTGCACACATACTCCACACAGTGTCCTATATAATCACTCTCACACAGAATACATTCATACATATTTATATACATATTTGTGTATAAAAGAAAACAGCTGACCCATCCCCACACACATTGTGCCTTTGTGAAACTCGTTTTGTCTTTTTTTGGTTTTTAACTTAGAAAGAGCATTGGATGTGTGAACGTACATATTATAAAAAGGAAATCTCAGATTAATACATGAAGCATAAGCTTTAAGGCCTCCCTAAAGAAATATAAAGCATCTGTTTTGTTAGCATTTAGAGAAAAATCATATAGAATTAGAAGGACACATTGGTTACTAAACAGATGTGACTGCATTCAAACTGCTCCAGTCATATTAGCACTCTCAACCTCTTCATTAAAACATTCTCAGTTCTGTTTGACTTATTTTACTCTTTTCTTGTTGCTTGACAGGAAGTGACAGGAAGAAGTTTCGGTGACAAGGATTTTAGAAGCGGGCTGGAGAACGGCATTGTGCTCTGCGAGTGAGTTTTACATACGTACACTGTAGATGTAAATGAAAATTCTTAAAAAATGTATTCTGATTAGGGTTGCAAAGGGGCGGAAATTTCCGGTAAATTTCCATGGGAACTTAGTCTTGGGAATTTTGGAAATATTCCAAGTTTGAAACTTACCAGGAATTTATGGGAATTATTTGGAAATATAGGGAAATTTATCAAACTATTATATACAATCATAAATATAAACATTTTATTTGATCATAGGCTCGCATGCAAAGTGCAAATTACTACAAATTAGGAGGGGGGTCTGTGATGATTTTTTCAGGATTTATTGATGAATAAAAAAAACAGTGAACAGTGTTTATTCAAAATAGAAATCTTTTCTAACAATATAAGTCTTTTCTATTACTTTTTATTAATTTAAACATCTTTGTTGAATAAAAGTATTTATTAATTTAAAAAATGAGAAAAGATACTGACCCCAAACTTTTGAATGGTAGTGTATTGTTAAAAAAGGATTTCTACTTTAAATAAATGCTGTTCTTTTTTTATACTCTTTATTCATCAAAGAATACTGAAAAACAATCACAGGTAAAAAAAAAAAAAAATATTAAGCAGCACAACTGTTTCCAAAGTTAATTATAAATAAGCATATTAGAAAGATTTCTGAAGGATCATGTGACACTGAAGACTGGAGTAATGATTAAAAATTCTGCTTTACATCACAGAAATACATTATATTTGAAAGTATATTAACTGAAAACTATTATTTTAAATTGTAATACCAGTATTACTGCACAATATTGCTGTTTTGTTCTGTATTTTTCAAATAAATGAAGGCTTGATGAGCAAAATATATGCAATGTTTAAAACATTAAAATAGTAATGTTTCCAAACTTTTGACCAGTACTGTACTTCTGTATGATAACAGAAAACTGACTAGCAAAAGGAGCATCACAGCTTGAGCTAGTTTATAAATAGTCAATCAAATAATTCTAACTCTTAGATTTTTCATATCTTGATTTTACTAGCTAGCTAGCTACTGTATAATAAGCAACACTTTTTGGTATTTACTAGTTAAACTTGAATCCCATAATCAAATATATTTTGAATATCAAACAGATGTAGTCTTTGGGCTCAAATGCAGCAAGTGTGCTTCAGAGAAAATAGAGGGAATCCCCCTCTTAGGTGACGAGAGGGGATTGTGTGTGGGGGGAGGGTCATCTATAGACTCACCTAAATGTGTGTTCAGTCAGTGTATTTGTTTTTACAATGGTATAGCCTAATTTAGTTGCACAGTATATTACACACAGCACAAGGAAGTAAAAAAAAAATGTAATTCATGTAATTTACATGAATACTTACCAAGATGGACATTTTGATATTTTGAGTGCAGGATTTAAGAAATGATCTGTGCATGTTATGGAGGAAAGCACAGTGCATGTAGGGGGTGTGGCCTCAATAGCCCTGCAGTAAACAGTGTGCTGTGTGCATGTGATTGAGCAATATGTAGGGTAGAAATTAAACTGAAATTGCATTAAATCTGGTTGTTTTAACCAAGATTATGCTGTAAGATTTAGTTCTCAACTACATTTAAGTTCCCAGTTCCTGCAATTGTGCAAATTTCCAGTTTCCCATATATTCCCATTAATTCCCAAAAAGTTTCCAGTCTTGAAAATGTCCATTATTGTGCAACCCTAATTCTGATTAAATGCAGATGCTACAAATGCACCAGTATGAATACCAAATTAAAACTTGTTTGTATAAGCGTCATTTAGGCTACATCTAGCTACATTTATGTTACAGAGGACAAATAAAATGACACCTGGATAAAACCACCTGATTATGATCACTACACTACTGTTCAAATGTTTGGGGTCCGTTTCTTTTTAAAGTCGATTTTAATATAAAATGACATCAAAATAGATTTTTCAGCATGCATTACTCCAGTCTTTAGTGTCACATGATCCTGCAGACATCATTCTAATATACTGATTTGGTCATAAAATATTTCTTATGATTAATGTTGCAAACAGTTGTGCAACTTCTTTTTATGGAAACTGTGATACATTTTTTTTCACGATTCTTTGGTAAATAGAAAGTTCAAAAGAACCGCATTTGTGTGAAATAGATTTTTTGTAACAATGTAAAATTCCGTACTGTACTGCCAATAAACTGAATTGAGTTTAATGCAATAAATATGAAAAGTGTTCATTTTTATAAAAATATTTGCCTGACCCCAAATTTGTGAACACTAGTGTAATTATTAAAAACAAAATAATATATTTATTTGATCTTATTTTTTTATATAATATGCATGTAAAAAGATACAAAAAAGGAATTAAAATAAATTACTGAAACCTTTTTTTTACGGGGCCATGAGTCATTTTAATGATGTTAAAGTTAAATGTTTGAGTCAACCCACATATTATGGTACTCTAATATAATATTCCTCTCTTTCCCTCTCTTTCATCATGTGATGTATTAGGTTGCTGAGTTCAATCAAACCAGGCCTTGTGAAAAAGATCAATAGACTTCCAACACCCATTGCAGGGCTGGTGAGTGTGGTGTGTGTGTGTGTGTGTGTGTGTGTGTGTTGTTGTGTGTTTGTTTTCCATGTGTTTGTGTTGTTCTGTGCCTGTTCGTGTCAGGCCAGTCTCAGCACTGCTGTCTCAGAGCAAATCCAGAACTGTCCCAGTTTGTGCGTCTATCTGTGTGTGTGGTAGTTATTGTATGTTTATGCCATCACAATATCAGATAATTACAGCCCCTAATGAGAGAATCAAGTGAAGCTTATCAGTGGTTTATAGTTATAGCTCAAAAGCAGTCGTGTGACGGCTTTAGTTTAATTGGATACAAAACCCCTGGTATTACCATAGTACTTTATCATAAGTGTCATGGCAAGCTATTTTGTGCCCCTTGCAAAAGTAGAAGAAAACTGCCTAAAACACATTCTACACAACTTTAGATGCTTGTTCTTCAAATAATGAGATCCTTTTCCTCACTCTGGATTAATAACATGCCGCTCAAACATAGTGTATACACGTGGCCTGTAATTGCCACATATAGTGGGGAGCAGGTGCATAATATGTAATAATATAATATTTCTTCTCATTAGGATAATCTGACCGTGTTTCTGAGAGGATGCGAAGAGTTGGGATTGAAGGGATCACAGCTGTTCGATCCCGGAGACCTGCAGGACACGTCGATACGAGCAAACTTAACGTATGTGTGTGTTTGTGTATGCATGAATGAACAGACAGTATAAGGAGGAGCAGGAGACTGATTATGTGCAGAAAAATGAATGGGGTAAATCATAATTAATTTTGTGACTATAGAGGACATCTTGCATTTTACTCAATCACAGCAGCTCATCTTTTTCCTCTTAGAGCATAGATTTACATTACCTAACCAATCTGAAAAAAGCTGTTTTAGCGAAAGAAGCTATATTTTAGTTTTAATTGGTGATTTTAACCCTCTGGCCCTCTTCGTTTAGGAGTCACACTTGCCTCCTTCGCGGTCAAAAGTGACCGAAGCCTTGAAATGTAACTTCTTTTTTTCCAGGAAAATCAATGTAATATATTTTTGTTCAATAATATTTTTTTATTATTATTTATGATTTTGAGGGAATTTTATGATACTATTTATACAATTTTAATGAGCTATTTTCTTCATTAGAATTAATATATATTTGTATTTCTTTATTTATTTACTATTTTTTAATAAATGCAATATTTAACATTAAATTAGAGAGAAGGCATTTAAACTGTTGTTTTAACTCACATATAGATATGTACAGAGCTTTTGAGTTCCTGTTGATTTTTTAGACATAATTTCTTCATTTTATTCATTTTTTTTAGGTTTTGCATTTAGATATATATCTAGAGATTCTAAAAGACAAGGTTTAAATTTTTGGTTAGAATATGGTTTTACATTATGACATCTTGTTAGAAAGGGAATCACTAATACTTAGTAATCTTAAAAACACAAAATAGGAATGGATAGTGATAATAAAAAAGGTTCAAAATGGATATTACTCTTCAGAAGGAACAGCAATTTTGGTTAACAACAAAAGGAACACAATTAGGAAACACAATAAACTACACAATCAGTAGATGTAAAAAATAGGAATAAAAATGTCATAATTATAAAAAAGTAACTGTACAAACTGTAATTATTTTATGATGCACATGACAGTTGTGCAGAAATAAGATCAAACAATCATTGACACCCTTCAAACAAGGAGGAATAAAATAGAAATAACCATAAATAAATAAGTAACTGTTTACACAAACAGTAATTATTACACATTGCAAATGCAACAGAAGCTGGCTGCCATTCACAGAGTGCTGTATCCAAGCATGTTAACAGAAAGTTGAGTGGAAGGAAAAAGGGGACCAGCCATTGAGAAAAAGATGCACCACAACCAACCGAGAGAAGCCGCAGCCTTATGAGGGACCAGCCATTCACGAGCCGTCACGAGCCAAGCAAAATCAGCATTGGAGGGACCAAGAATTTGGGTGAACTTGAGGCACAAGGAATGGACCAGCCTGAGGCACGCTGGGGTCAAGGCATCAAGAGCCACCACACACAGACGTGGAGCCGTGGAGGGACCAGCCGCAGAGGAATTTAGCTACAGCTATTGTCGTGGAGGCAGAGGCAGTCTTGGAGCACCACCTGGGCACCAGCTGAGGCAAGGAGACCAGAAGAAGCCGCTGAGGCACCAGCCGCTGAGGCACGAGTGAGGGACCAGCTGCAGAGGGACCAGTGAGGGACAGGTCCTAAAATTTGCTCTGTTGCAGTCCTCTTTGCGCGTGTGCGAGAGCCTCTTTTTTTTTTTTTTTTTTTAGTATCTTGATTTTATTTCACACATTTTCAAAATTTGCTCTGTTGCAGTCTTACCAGTTCATTTTTGTGTATATATATGTATGTGTGTGCGTGTGTGGGTATCTATTTTGCACTCCTGATATTCTAGAGAGTCACCCCTTGATTGCTGCACACCTTTTTTCTGACCAGTGGCTGATTTGTAGTTTGTACCACCAAAAGATTCACTGAGTTTTCAAAATTTTTTTCATATTTCCCATTAATTTCCTATGTCGGCCATTTTTGACAGTGAAGAAGTCAAGTGTGACTATTTATTTGAATCCTTTTAACATATCTGAATTATGTCCATGATTTTTTTGTGTGTTCATATTGCTAATGTGACAAAAGTCACCAAGTGTCATCTCATTCTGATGAAGCTACGATTTTCAAAATGTCAAAATATACAATTTCTCAGGCAAAAATGACCGAAGAGGGCCAGAGGGTTAACTGTTCAATTGAAACCTAAGCTAAGCCAGCAGTTTTTTTGGAGAATGTTGGTAAATCCCTATTCAAATAGGTATTAGCTGAACTTTCACTACCGTTCAAATTAAAGTTTGGAGTCGGTAAGATGTTTTACGATTTAAGATGTAACATTCAGAAAGGATTTATTAAATTGAGCAAGAGTTAGTTTTACATGGGCAAAGACTTACATTGTTACAAAAAAAAACTATTTCAGATAAATGCTGTTCTTTTGACCTTCCTATTTATCAAAGAATCCTGAAAAAAATGATCAGTTTCCACAAAAAAATTAAACGCACAGCTGTTATGTACATTTACAATAATAATTTTTTCCTTGAGCTTCATTAGAATGATTTCTGAAGGATCATGTGACACTGAAGAATCTTACAAACTCCAAATTTTCAATGGTAGTATATATATTTTGCTTAGATAGAAAACGGCTGTTTTCTCTCTTTTTTTCTGCTGTAGGGGCTCTGACTGCAGTAGAAAGCTGAAGAATGTAAGTACACTGAACAATTTTCATAATCTTTGCATGTCAGTTTGTGTTTGATTTGCATTTTTGCTGGTTGTTTTAAATTCTCCTGTGTTTTTGAATGATTAGGTGCTCATAACCATATACTGGCTTGGTAAAGCTGCTAACAGCTGTGCAACATATAACGGCCCCACACTCGACCTGAAAGAGTTTGAGGAGCTTCTTTCCATGATGCGAAAGGTAAATCAAATCTTGCCAACAACACTAAACCTTTAAAGGGGTCATCGGATGCAAAACTCACTTTTACATGTTGTTTGAACATAAATGTGTGTTGGCAGTGTGTGTGTACACAACCAACCTATAATGATAAAAATCCACTTAGTGGTATTTTTTTAATCTCTATAAATAATATCCCCTTTTTGAAATCAAGCCATTCTCAGCTTCTTGGCTGTGTGACGTCACACAGACCCAGGCCCTCGCACGATTGTTGTTTGACACTGCTGTCTTACCGTAGACCTGCCCTGAGTGAGCTGTAACAGTCCGACCACCATTGTTTCTACACCGGAGCAGGGACGTAGACAAGAATGGCTCCTAAGCGATTGAGGTGTTTTTGTTGGATGTAGTAATGAACGTAGCAGTCGTCATTTACTCCCGATATCTGAGCTGCTGAAGACACAGAGGATTAAAGGATTAGTTCACTTTCAAATTAAAATGTCCTTATAATTTACTCACCCCCATGTCATCCAAGATGCTTATGTATTTCTTTCTTCGGTCGAAAATAAATTAAGGTTTTTGATTAAACATTCCAGGATTTGTATCCATATAGTTAGTTTCAATGGACTCCAAACGGTTGAAGGTCAAAATTACAGTTTCAGTGCAGCTTCAAAGGGCTATACATTTTAATTTGAAAGTGAACTAATCCCCTATTTTCGTTTTTGAGAAGAGAGGTGCGGGGTGAGAGCTCATTGGCTTTTAAAGGGAAATGCAACAAAACGGGTTGCTGTGACGAGCTGATTTTAACAAGGTAAAAGGGTGTTGTTTTACACTACCATTGAGAAATTTTAACCGAAGTATGTTACAGACTTTTCATTAAGACCATAAAGAATCATAACAACTTGTGAAAAATGGGCATCCGATGACCCCTTTAAAACAGCCTGATAAATACAATAATCGATACACTACTATGTTTTTCATTATCTTTTTGTATATGTATTTGGTGTGCAGGAGTGTGTAAATGAAGATTTAGACTCCCCTAAGCGCAGTATAAGGGACAGCGGCTACATTGACAGCTGGGAATCAGAGCGCTCTGATTCGCTGTCTCCTCCGAGGCATGTTCGTGATGATTCGTTTGACAGTCTCGACTCATTTGGCTCACGATCACAGAACACACCCTCCCAGACACAATTATTTGCTGCAACAGTGATGGTATGACTTACTCTTCTATTTATTTTTTGTCATCATGCTAGATCATGTTACGTCAGGCAATATTTTCAGTAGTCATGAAATATTAATTGTGTAATAATATATCACAATACTACTGTTTTTGCTGTATTTTTGATCAAATAAATACAGCTTTGGTGAGATTAGGAGATGACATAAAACTTTAAAACGGCAGAGTATATATATCTGTTTTACGGAATTATTTATTTATTTATTTTACTGTTTGAGACATTGAATTGTTAAAGCATTGAAAATATAACTTCACACAGGATTCCTATATCTTATGCACACACACACACACACACACACACTCACACTTACGTCAGAGTCTCCATGTCTGTCCTGTCAGCAAACCTTCATGCAAGAGCAGCTGGGGGTAAAAACACACTCGACACACAATCATGAACTCCGGACTCAAAGAGAAGAATAATGCATTCCCACATATGTGTAGCGGGGGTGTGAGAGTGCAGCTGTTGTACTGGACAGACATTTAAACACTCATCCGTGAGTGTGTGAGAGGCTCGACATGAGCTGTATCTGATTAGTAAATCCAGACGGACAGACTCAAAACTGTGACTGAGAAAAAAAACATAAAAGACCAAGGAGCTTCTAAACTGTGTGTGTGTGTGTGTGTGTGTGTGTGTGTGTGTGTGTGTGTGTGTGTGTGTGTGTGTGTGTGTGTGTGTGTGTGTGTGTGTGTGTGTGTGTGTGTGTGTGTGTGTGTGTGTGTGTGTGTGTGTGTGTGTGTGTGTGTGTGTGTGTGTGTGTGTGTGTGTGTGTGTGTGTGTGTGTGTGTGTGTGTGTGTGTGTGTGTGTGTTTTAAACAAGAATTAGCAACCTTTTGACAATAAGTGAATTTTTAGCTATTCTTGATTACTATATAACACAAAGTTTTTATTTAAGCCAACAAGTTAAATAATGATTAAGGTGAAAATAAAATAATAAAACCACTTGTCTAAAACAAAACAAAGCCACTTGACAATTGGCCAGTAACTTTATTATGCACTTGAATATTAGATGGTTTATGTGAAAATGTAGAAATGAGAAGCTGACCCTCGCTGATTAAAGCAATGCAAGCTATTCAATTTAAAGACAAACAAACCATCTACTAAAGAAAAATCTGTTGCAACTTACATTTTAGTACCATTATAAAGTTGTTTATTGTGTTTTTTTTATTAAATGAGTATAATTACAATAAAAAATAAATGTAATATTAATTGCTGACCTTTTTTCTGCTGTAGATACTTTTGTCCCACATTATTTATTTAGAGTATTTGACTTTAAATAAATAAAGACTGTGTGACAGTGGAAGTACTACTGCAAGAGGCTTTTGGTATGTCGATGTTAGCAAAAACTACATAAAATAAATTCATATAATATGCTATTATGGACCCTGATGTAATCCGCTTAGACAAGCTTAAACACATTTGCACTCAAATACATGCACTTACTCACAGCCACTTCACCGCATTCGACTCTGATCTGGATGATGGTCAGATGGCAGCATCAAACCCAACACACAATGTATGAAATATTAATGCTGGTTCTCTGTAAACACTTAAAAATATGAAATGCTAATACTAAATGCCAACACATTTTGACAATAATAAATAATAAGATAAAAACAAAGCATGCTTTTTATCAATATGTTCTTCTGACAGACTCTGAAGGTGATGCTGGACATAGAAAGTTGCCAGACGTGCGTAAGGATGACATGTCTGCCCGCCGCGTGTCCTACAAAGAGCCTCGCGCAGCTCTACCCTTTAATCAGTATCTGCCAAACAAAAGCAACCAGACCAACTACCTTCCTGCTCCCCTGAGGAAGAGGAGGAGCGACAGAGAGGAAGACGGGAGGAGTCTGAGCAACTCAACATCTCCTGTAGGAGGAGAAAGACCTCTCAGGTAATCAAAGCCACTATGATAAACAGCAAGTGTTTGGTTTATTTGATTTCTCAGGTTGTGGCTGGAAAGCCCACTTCTGACTGCAATATGGCTGAGACACATCATACATCTGAACAAAAATCAGTACACAAGCATCATCTGTTTCATCTGTCTGAGTTTGTTTGATTCATCCTGTATTATCCACAAGTGTGTTGGTGAGCGCTGTGAAAATTCCCATTGCTCCCCACAGACAAGAGTGCTTAGAAGTGTTAAAAGAGGGGGCTGTCGTATCTCGAAGCCTTGCGTTCCAGAAAAATTCCACCTGGGTGAATGAGAAAGGTGCAGAGCTAGAGGAGGCGGAGCTTAAGAAAATGAGAAAGCTGGAAAAGGCGGGAATAAAAGTATTACCTGCCTCTGTGCAATATAACAGGTCAGCGGTTGAATGCATGTGTATGCAGAGACTAAAACTGCTAACTAGTTGTGTGTAGGGCCTAGTAGCTAAAGATTGGTGCTGGTAACCACAAAGCTTGTGTGTTCAAATCCATGAGTTGTCATCTAACCCCAGGCTGCTGTGTGGGAAATGTCCCTTTATACTTTTGCTTTGAATTTGTGCTGCAGAGAATTGTTTCGGCTACATTATAGCATGGCGTGACACGGTTGTGAATTAGCTTTAGCCTTTTTAGCTTAGCTAATATTTTGAGTTGATGTCAGCGGTGTAGTGCAAAGTTACACTGACTTGTTTTGACAGCTTATGAATGAACTGGATGTGATTCTGACTAGCCTGAATCTGTGCTAATTTGTGATGAGGAGAATATGTGTGTGAGTGTGACCTTTTATTGGGTTGAGCATATTATGTTAGTTATGCTAATTTGGCTTATTCTGAAAGCCTGATGTCTGCATCAACTCCTGATATGGAAAGACTAACATCTTTATATTATAGAGTGCAACAGTCCCATTTATTTTCTTCATAGGGGAGTTTATTTTAAGTAATAACTTTTAAACCATGACCTATTGTGGGCTACAATGTTGTTAATCGATGAAATATCAACATTATTTCAACTTATTCTTAAATAATCATGTTCAGCAGTGGAATTCCTGGTCAAAAACTACATTACCCATAATTCTGCACAGAAATATCCACCAATCAGAGAACAACAAGCAAATCACGTTAAAAGATTTATTTAGTGCCTTGGATTTTTTTCCACACACACAAAATCAACATCTTTAAATCAAGAGATTTACATTTCTTGTTGTTAACTTGATAATGTCATTAAGACATATGGAAAAAATGAATGGGAAAATACTTCCGGAACCAAGGCCATTAAAATTGGAAGTGCACAGTTGCACTCTGTTTTTCTAAAATATATTCAAATGTTGTCATGGTAAATGTTTCTCCTCAGTCCAATTGTGAACCCTGTGGAGGCCAGTAAAGTTAAACTACCTTCACCTGACATCATTCTCCGTCGTGACAATGAGTTCATGCGCACCGCTGCTCCACAACAGTGGGAATCGAATGAGGAAGAAGATGACGAAGAGGCAGAGCGGAAGGTTCCAGATGTCCAAAAGGATGATCTTGCGTCTCGCAGAGCACGAATGAATCAGTTTAAACCCAGCGTGGCACATCACTACCTGCCACGCTCTTGTAGCTGGAAGGACCAAGAAAAATGGGAGGGAATCAGATTGGCATCCCAGCGTGCCGTGTTGGAGAGGATGGAGAAGATGGAACAGGAGAAAAGAAGGTGTGCTTGTGACAGAGAGTGATGGGGTCTCATGCTCAGGGACTAGTTATATTGGCTTTACAAATCTAACACAATGTTTTTGGACAAATCTGGGTCAGGGTTTTTTCAAACTCATTATCTCACAGACTTGCTGCCATAGTTTGCTAATGACACTTTGGGAGAAACACCCCAGAACTGACCAGCAACTGCCCAAAACATACTGGCTAGTGGCTAAAAAAGCTTACAGCCCTTCAAACTTCAAATCTCTCTTCAAAATACCAATGTTTTCAAAGTATACACAGCTGATATAAAACAAAATTGAACTTCTTTCTTCAAACTGCCCAGTGATTCAAAGAACATAAAGACTATATAACCTTAAAACAAACCTTCAGTTTTAAACTTCCGAGTGAGACTTTGTCAAGCCAACAAGTTTGTCTTCAATATCTTTACTTTTTGTAGTATAGTGTTGTTCCATTTCCCTCTGTAGCTCTAGTATCTTTTCTGATTACAGAGTTTGTCCATACATTACATACCATACATGTGGTATTATTCATTGTGCATAGAAATGAGGTGTATACCATTATAATTGGTAACGGTCTGTTGTCAGTATTGGGATTGTTGCTGTGTTCTGTGGGATTATGGCTTAATTTTTTCTGTTTCTTACAATGCTACATTTCTACCACAGTCAGGCTGACTCCGCCTCCCCTGAGGTGCCAATCATAATTCGTAAGGAGAATCCTTTCCTGAATCCTGAAAAAGGCAGGGGACAAGAGGGGAATGAGGAAGATGAGAGAGAGGTAGAGGGGAAGATAGTTGTTCCAAACCCACTCAAAGATGATCTAGCCAGGAGGCGGGCTGGGAGAGGGCCACACCCTCCCAAATATCCTCATCAGTCATTGGTCCAGACTTCCATCACTCAGTCAGACCTGGAGAAATGGCAGAGGCTCAAGATGAATACAGATACCAGGTGCCTCAAAACAAACTACTTTTTTATGCACATTTGACCGCAGGGTCAAAAATTAACACAAATAATGTGCCTGGTGAGTAAATAAAATGGTAGTTATTGGTCAATTTTAATAGGAACAGTAACATTATACATGATTTAATTTTTGCACGAAGACCGTGATCCTGGAAGTGACTGAAAGTATGGAAGAAAAGCTACTAAAAATAAATAATTTGTAAAAAAAATAAATAATTAACAAAAAATGCAAAATATAGTTTCAAGGTTGAAAAAAATTTCCAATATTCTTTGAATATCAATATTTTATTTTTTTATGTCAATGTTTAAAGGGTTAATTTACCCAAAACATTTCAATTCTGTCATTAATTACTCACCCTCATGTCTTTCCAAACCCTTAAGACCTTCGTTCATCTTTGGAGCACAAATTAAGATATTTTTGATGAAATCCAAGAGCTTTCTGACCCGCCATAGAGAGCATGTTAACCCTCGATAATGGGGGAAGACGGTCACTTGGAAGAGAAGAATAAATTGTTGAATAATATTATTGTTGAATAAAGTAATTATTTTAGTTTTATTTATAAAGCTATATTATTTTAAAGTATTCTCGTAGCTTTCTAAAATTATGGTTGAACCTGATGTCACATGGACTATTTTCCTGATGTCCTTACTACGTTTCTGGGTCTGGGAACATTTTAGTTGCATTGTTGACTATGCAGGGTCAGAAAGCTGAATCAAAAATATCTTAATTTGGGTTCGGAACGGCATGAGGGTGAGAAATTCATCACAGAATTTTCATGTTTGGGTGAAGTAACCTTTTAATATCTACATTTAAATATTTAAACCATATATTTAAATTAATTTGTTATTTGCATGTGGCAAAAAGCCATCCTCCTGCTTAGCTCAGTGTATCCTTTATACTGATCTACAGTGAGTCTGACTCCACTCCTGCTGAAGTGTCAATCATAACTCGCAAGGACAACCCCTTCGTGACTCCTGAGAAAGACTGTGAGAGTGAGCAGGAGAAGGAGGAGGGAACAGACAGAGAGAAAGGGGCAAGGGTGGTGATGCCTAATATAAAGACAGATGACCTGGCTAGAAGGCGGGGCCAAAGTGTGCCTGGCCCACAGAGGGACCCCCGGCAGTCATTGGCTCAAACAACCATCACTCAGTCAGACCTGGAGAAATGGCAAAGACTCAAGATGAATACAGAGAGCAGGTGCCTGACATGTGACCTTTACCTTTGACCCCTGACATAGAATGACTCTTCAACACGCTTCAAGACATTTTAGAAGTTTCACACTGCTGAAACTTTGAGCTTATTACTCAAATCGTATGTTTTCTGTGTTTTTTTACACATTAAGCAGAAGACACAGCTTTCTAGAAGAAAATAACCTTATAATTTTAATTTTTTCAGATGTCGAACTGATTTTTTTCAGATCGAACACTGTGTCCTAACCAGATATGGTACAATAAAGCAACATACAATAGAATATTTTCCATGTAAATACTATAAATGTTTCCCACTGAGTGGTCCCACTGTACCACTCTTAGCTTGCTCAATAGTTGTAAGAAACAAATGCTATTCAAAATACATTGCCATTTACATTACATTACTACAATACTGTTCAAAAGTTTGGGGTCAGTAAGATTAAAAACAACTTTAACTTTGTATTCATCAAAAAATCCCATATTCCACAAAACTATTAAACGACTATCAAAACTCTTTTTAACACTGATAAGAAATGTTCCTTGTGTACCAAATCAACATATTAGAATGATTTCTGAAGGATCATGTGACACTGAAGGCTAGAGTAATGGCTGCTGAAAATGCAGCTTTGCTATCACAGGAATAAATTACATTTAAAAATATTAAACAGATATTTAAAATTGTGCTAAAATATTTCACAGTATCCCTGTTTTATAGTTTTTTTTATCAAATAAATGCAACCTTGGTGAGGATAAGAGGCTTACAAATTAAAAATCTTACCAATCCCAAACTTTTGAATGGTACTGTAAATTCAAATTATATTGGGATATTTGGTATTAAAAAGGTAATGTGTTAACTGTTACATACTATGAACAATTATAACTATTTGTTTATTTGTTTATGTAAATATTATAATAATTTATTGTGCCTTTAAGACAATGTCAAAGTGTCAAATGCCAGCAGTGCTATCTTTCAGTGTATATAGCACACTTTCATATAATTTATATTATATAACATTTTTAATATAGCAAACTTATAATCGGGTCAAAAACGAGACATCTCCATTTTGATGTCCACATCAAATTAAATTTACAAATGTAATTTAAAAAACTTAAATAACATGTTAAATGCAAGTAATGTGTCAAGTTTCGTATTTCAAATAACTTTTGTGAAAATAAAATGTCAGAGTAGTGGGGAAATAATGTTCCAAAGTGTAAAAACTTTAATGTCCTGGGCCTTTGATTTTACCATTACAATTTTAAATAAAAATATATAAAATACAAAGTAAAAAAATATATGTCTTTTAATTTGTCATCAAATGGTTCTTGTTTAAAATATGCTCAACAAGATTTATCGGTATATAAATATTGTTACACTTAATGACATCATAGTGGGTGTCTTCTGTAAATCATGGTAAATAATATATGATAGTCAATATTTTTTGCTCAGAAAAACAAAGTTAAACAGTATATATGGGGAATAAAACTTAATTTAAAGCTGTATTACAATTGTACTTTTTTGATGCTTGAAACCCCGTTTCGTCTTTGAGACAGCTAATTTTCACACGCAGTATAAATAAGTCTGCATTTGCCACATATGGCTGCATTTATATTTTAAGAAGGGTGTGTGTTCTTTAAATATGTTTTGATTGGCTGTGATTGTGCGCCATCACACTGACAGTGTAGACAGACAAATTACTTGTTGCTGGTAAAGTATTACGTCTGGTTAAGACACAGTGTGAGCCTAAAATATATTTAAATCAGTCAAGGCTTACAGCCAAGAAGCTTGGTCTGTCTTTGACTTGAGTGCTACGTAATAGGGCTCTGTCTTGTTACGCTGTTGTGGAGATGTTTGTTAAAGTGGGCCTTTGTGAGACTCTAAATTCTGTTAGCAGAGGGAAGCACCTCGCTAGCAAACAGACGTCACCAAGGCAACTATTGAAACCAAGAGATGCTCACAGAGAATGAGGGAGGGAGCATGTGAATGTTAGATGACATACTAAACTGTTGTAGAAGAGCCAAGGCTGTGTCATTCCTTCAGTAATTTCCCTTTTGTTTGTTTCAAAAGGCCATGCTTGCATCAGTGGGCTTATTTGGATATCACACAAATTCCTGTCCAGACAATCCATTGATTTGACTGTCAGACTGACGTGGACTTTCTGCATTAGTATATTTTAGTTTTCACTATTTCTTTCCCTCGCTCCTCTAATTCTTCTCTCTTTTTCTTGTTTACTCACGTGTCGTGTATGTGTGTGCGTGTGAACAGCGATGACCCTATTGTCCCTCTGTGTCAGACGTGTCTTGAGAAAGGCTGCCTGTCTCTTTCCTCCAAGATGATGATTGCCAAGAACGACCTGGCCAGTTGCCAAGAACGTTCCTCCGGTGAACGGCAACGTTTTGTGACATTTGGGGGTGTGACAGAGATGGAGAGTACTTCCTGGAAAGAGGAGGAGGAGGATGAGGAAGGGGGAGAGGGACAGGGGGACGAGGAAGATAAGCTTCGATATCTCCTCTCGATGGCTCCTGTTGCTGTGCCCACCATAGGACTGGGCTCCATACTGACAAAGAGAGCGGTGGGCAGGTAGGGAGAGAAAGAAAGACAGAAAGAGAAGGATAGATGGATAAATATGTGCATATTCAGGCCCAACTGACCAAAACGCGCACATAGAGGGTCATTGATAATATTAGTCAAGAGGCTGTTGTACACCTAAAACATAGTATAGTATAGTACTACAGTACAGTAATGTGTATAGTATCGTATAATATATATTATTACATAATATATGTGTATATATAAGTAATGCTTAATATATATTGCACCTGAAATGGTCATAATATACTTTCTGATGACCATTTTCTACTGTCTTTCCAACCAGTTAGAATTAACTGTCCCTTTAAGTCTTCTGTGTAAGTGTTGTGAAGATGAGGATCACAAATGCAATAATATAGAAATATAAAAAAATTAAGTATATAGAAATATATTTTATGTAAATATCAAATATATATGTATATGCGTGTATATATGCACACTTATATTTATCAATAAATTATATAAAAATATAAAATAAAAAGGTAATATAAAGTTTAAAATAAAACTTCTGATATAAATTTGTTTATTGTTTAGTGTATTCCAAAAAGACTGATATAATTTTTCGGCTTCGTTGCATTCATGCCATATTGAAATAACTGAAATTATGAGATTCCAACTTGAAAAAAGTGTTAATGTCCTCTTAAACCTCATAATTATAACTTGTAAACTTTCAACTTTTTGAGAGCTTTGACTCAAAAGGCAGCGGCTTCAGTTGTAAACTGTAGTTAAGCTCTTTAATATTCAGTTAGTCTACAATAGTCAAAAATAGCAGTTCCTATAATTGATTATTTGTTAATGTCATGATACAAGAAAAACTACAAATTAACGAAAGACAAAATTTGATCACAGAGTTGAATAAATAGCTAATGTGCTGCTAAACTATAAGTGTATTAAAGATGTATTTGCATAATGACTTTTTCTATTGCACTTTTGTATATTGATCACACACATTCATTTTGCCGTTTATAGACACGGAGAAGCAATTCTAATTCTGAGGACGTGAACGGCTCTGAATAACATCCAAGTTTGTCATCTAGTAATTATGGTAGTTGTGAAATGGCACAGCAATGAACACACCATTAGTTTCCATTTTATTTTATTGTTTACTTCAAAATATGACCCCTTTAGACACCATTGTCTTCTTAGAATCAAGCAGTAATATTTGGTCCTGTGATGTGAAGTATACCGACACACTATTGCTTGTTAAGGACCGCCTGAACATACATGCAGAGACTCGCCCTCATGTGTGTTGGAGTTTGTGTGTAGTGATCTTAGCAGTGATGCTGCATTTACAGGGCATGTTGGTTTCATCTCACTGGGGTTTATGAAGGAGGGCTCATGCCTTGAGAAAATGTTAGCATGATGCAAGTGACTGTAGCACCACTGAATGAATGATGCTTGAAACTGTTATTATTTTGGCTTGGAGGGCTTATAATTGAGGCTGTTAGCATGATGCTAACAACTGTAGCACCCCTGAATGATGCTAAAACTGTGCTTTTTTGGCCTGTTTAGGATTAGCTGTGAATGGCTTAGAGTAAGGCGGTTATCATGATGCTAGCAACAGCACTCATGAATGATACTTGAATCTGCTCTTGTTTGGGCTATTTAAGATGGAAATTAGCTGTGAATGGCATGCAGTGAGGCTGTTAGCATGGTGCTAACATCTGTAGCACCCACAAATTGTGTGAAAATGAACTTTTTTGTCCTGTTTAGGAGAGAAATTAGCTGTGAATGCCACAGTGGTGATGTGAACTGAAATTTTAGAGTCTGAAGAAACAGGAAAATATATGAAATATGTGTTTGTGCTTGTGTAAGAGAGTAATACAATGTGTTTCTGTAGTTTTGAGTAACTTTAATGCAGTTGCTTTGGTTCCCACTGGACTGCATCTTGCATTGCCTGTATCGGCATTCTCTGTCCTCCCCCCTAATTTTTTCTTTTCTGTCTCTGACTCATTGTTTCTCTCTTTCCTTCCACACCTCATACATTATGAACTAACTTACTCAGTGGAGATGCAAACCCTGAGCCTCCTCCCATCATGCCCCCTGAACCTCCGAACCCTGTTATGTTTGACCTTAAAAGGCCTTTTACCTCCACCGAGCGCAGAGTGTTGGAGGAGGAACTGGCTGAGAAAGCAAAGAATGAGAGTGAGGATGATGAAGAGGATGAAGAAGAAGAGAGACAACCAGATATAGAAAAGGATGACATGCTAGCTCGTAGAACAGGAGCATTTCAGAAGCCAGGAAGTGGGACTTATAACAGATTCCTCCCGCAGCCGAGTTCCAAGAGAGAGGGGGCTACAGCGGCTTCCTTAGCCCAGAAAGGAACGAGTGGAGAAAGAGATCTCCAATACCTTGAAAGAAGCATAAAGACAAAGAGAACCAAGATTGGACAGAGGTGGGACAAGAACAACTAACTGCCAGTCTCAAACGTCTCTTTGTTAATAATGCATGAGTCTAACATGCTTTGTGCCGTGATGGAAAATACTCTTTCCTTTTGAGCACTATATTAATATTTTAGTAGTGTTGTCTAAGGAAAGCATGATTTTAGCTTGTCTCATACTTGGTTAGGGAGTTACTGCACCATTTGGACAAAAATCATCATGATACCTTGCTGATGAGTGGTTACTAAGTGGTTGAACATTTAATATTTGTTTGAAAATTCTGAAGATATGATCAGCCTGATTATTTCCAGGTACATAAATGCAATGAGACCAGGCAGGAATTTAGACATCATAACATTATATGATGTATAATTTGCTAAGTTGATATTTTGAGATTTGCTAAAGATTAAACGATGTTAAATTGTTCATGTTTTTAAAGAATAACTGCAAGAGTTACATAACATCAAAGGTAATCAAAATATAAATATAGAAGTAATTATTTAAATATCACATTGATTTATGGGTTGTAGATATAAATAATTAGCAAATTAAATATCCAGTATTGACCAATACTGATAAATAATAAAACTCTTATGTTGGCTGATTACTGATAGTACTTATACTGTAAAGTGCATCACTAGTGTTTTGCCTGGCGGACAATATATTGGGAGAAAAATATAGATTTACACTTAAAGAGACACAGAGTCTATCTAGAAACCAAAATGCTTCGGCCAGTAAACAATCTTTCAGAATTCCTTAGAAGCCAATTTGCAATAGCAACCACCCAGAACACCACAGCAATGAGCTAAATATCACTCAAAACATCTCGCAGAACAGTTTATTTTTTCTTCTTAGGGAAGTGTTTGTAGGTGTGCATTTGTTTTTTACCTGCTTGCATTAAATTTAGCCTTGGAGAGTATTGCGTTATATCAAACAGAGTTTAATTTTCCAAGTTAGTTATCAGCATATGCTGTTTTGACAGAAATGAACCAGTCGAACAAGTAACAAAGACACCTGTTCCAGTAGTCACAGAAAAGAGCCCCGACATTGTACGTTCATCTGCAACTAATGCCAATCGCTCTGGCGGTGATGATGATGATGAATGTGGGGATGACGATCAACTGGCAGATTTTGAGAAGGATGACATGCTTGCACGAAGGACCGGATCTTACCAAAAGCCAACTGCAGGACAGACTGTTAATGCTTTTCTGCCCAAACCTGGTGCAGTCAAACATAAAATCACTCCTGTCAGTGGATCGCAGTCATACCTCAAGCCAGGAGAGCAAGAGACAGCCCTGTCTCTGGACAGGTTAGGACCCTTTGGGAATGAAGCGTTTGCCTGTGAATGCTCTGAATGCTTCTTTTGTGGTGTCCGTGCAAAAGGAGTTTGTTTAAATTGTTTAAATTCGATTTTTAGATTTGGATTTATGCTTGTTGTGTGTAGTCGATTTTCCGAGTACAGTGAAGAGATGAATGTCTTGTGCATCACTGATTTTTGGTGGCTATTGTCTGTTTACTAATATATGTGACTGGCTTGGAGTTTCTTCACAAAACGTAATTATTCTCTTTGTTTCTAATCTTTATATATATATATATATATATATATATATATATATTATTCTGGTATATTGTCTACGTGTATATAATTCAGTCATCAAAACAAGTACCTAGTTACCAACACTTACATTTTTGCTCACTCTGTTCTTTGCTCTTGTTTTCTCTACTCTCTCTGGCGGTTTGTGTTTTGTAGTCATAAAACAGAGCCTCAGCCTCCCTTTCACTGCGCTGCTTTGCTTTAGTAACCATGGCAAATTTCTCAGCTTCACCCTTAGCTCTGTGGCCCTGCCCCCAAGAGATGCTGAGGACACGTCTAGGAAGTGCCCTCAGATGATGGACAGGCAGGAGGCGGGCTCTGTGGGTGTGGTGGGACATGAAAGTCTCATTAAAGATGAGACTATTACCAAAAGCCCCTCCCCCAGATCTCACCAACCCCCACGTCGGCCCCTTTGGCAGGAAGACGATGATCTCCCCCCAATGTGAGAAAGCACTTTCAGGAGCAATTTATTACTTTTGAAAACAGCTTTGATTTAAATTCATTTTTGTATTTCTGCATGGAAAGAGATTGTGTCCCATGCCTGTGTCTCTGCGTTTTATCACTGTTTCATTTTTACTTTGCTCATTGGTTAAATGATTATCCTTAAAGGGTTAGTTCACACAAAAATGAAAATAAGCCTGTGTTTTCTAGGATCCTTGGTGGATGTGATTTTCTTCTTTCAGACGAATCCAATCGGAGTTATATTAAAAATGGTCCGGGCACCTCAATGGGTTAAGCTGGTGCTTTTTGTCAACAGTTCAGAAGACGTGAAATAAAGTATGTCCATCCGTAATAAAACGTGCCTCACACGGCTCCGGGGGGTGAATCAAGGCCTCCTGTAGCGAATCCATGCGTTTTTGTAAGATACATTTCCATATTTAAAATGTAATAAACACTTTTTTCTCACTGCTCAACTGCTGACAACAAACACCTGCTTACCCCCATTGGGGGGCCAGGACAATTTTTAATATAACTCCGATTGGATTCGTCTGAAGAAGAAAGTCATATACACCTATAGGATGCTTCGTGGGCGAGTAAAACACAGGCTAATTTTCATTTTTTTGGGTGAACTAACCCTTTAAATGTGCTGTAAGGGATTTGATTAGTGAAAAGCAGGCTTTTTTTAAAGAGTTTAGCTTTGCTTAAATGTGTATTAGAGGGTGGGATTTTGGATAGAGCAGGTGGTTTAATGCAGTGACTGGCCTTGGGGGTGGGGGTTTAGAAAAATGGCTAACATCACTTACAGCACCTTTAAACGTCAATATGAAATTATGTTGAGAACTCATTTTACTGACATGTTTTGTGAAACCAGATTAGGAAAGTACAGGTGCATCTCAATAAATTAGAATGTCATGGAAAAGTTCATTTATTTCAGTAATTCAAATCAAATTGTGAAACTCGTGTATTAAATAAATTCAATGCACACAGACTGAAGTAGTTTAAGTCTTTGGTTCTCTTAATTGTGATGATTTTGGCTCACATTTAACAAAAACCCACCAATTCACTATCTCAACAAATTAGAATATGGTGACATGCTAATCAACTCAAAACACCTGCAAAGGTTTCCTGAGCCTTCAAAATGGTCTCTCAGTTTGGTTCACTAGGCTACACAATCATGGGGAAGACTGCTGATCTGACAGTTGTCCAGAAGACAATCATTGACACCCTTCACAAGGAGGGTAAGCCACAAACATTCATTGCCAAAGAAGCTGGCTGTTCACAGAATTCTGTATCCAAGCATGTTAACAGAAAGTTGAGAGGAAGGAAAAAGATGCACAACCAACCGAGAGAACCGCAGCCTTATGAGGATTGTCAAGCAAAATCGATTCAAGAATTTGGGTGAACTTCACAAGAATGGACTGAGGCTGGGTCAAGGCATCAAGAGCCACCACACACAGACGTGTCAAGGAATTTGGCTGCATTTGTCGTCAGAGGCGTCTTACCTGGGCTAAGGAGAAGAAGAACTGGACTGTTGCCCAGTGGTCCAAAGTCCTCTTTTCAGATGAGAGCAAGTTTTGTATTTCATTTGGAAACCAAGGTCCTAGAGTCTGGAGGAAGGGTGGAGAAGCTCATAGCACAAGTTGCTTGAAGTCCAAGTTTCCCACTGTGATGATTTGGAGTGCAATGTCATCTGCTGGTGTTGGTCCATTGTGTTTTTTGAAAACCAACGTCACTGCACCCGTTTACCAAGTTTGGAGCACTTCGCTTTTCTGCTGAGATAAGTCCTTTCTCATCCAGGATTTAGCACCCCCACACTGCCAAAAGCACCAAAAGTTGGTTAAATGACCATGGTGTTGGTGTGCTTGACTGGCCAGCAAACTCACCAGACCTGAACCCCATAGAGAATCTATGGGGTATTGTCAAGAGGAAAATTAGAAACAAGAGACCAAAAAAATGCAGATGAGCTGAAGGCCACTGTCAAAGAAACCTGGGCTTCCATACCACCTCAGCAGTGCCACAAACTGATCACCTCCATGCCACGCCGAATTGAGGCAGTAATTAAAGCAAAAGGAGCCCCTACCAAGTATTGAGTACATATACAGTAAATATGAACATACTTTCCAGAAGGCCAACAATTCACAAAAAAAAATCTTATTGGTCTTCTGAAGTATTCATCACAATTAAAAAGATCCAAAGACTTAAACTACTTTAGTCTGTGTGCATTGAATTTATTTAACACACGAGTTTCACAATTTGAGTTGAATTACTGAAATAAAGGAACTTTTCCACGACATTTAAATTTATTGAGATGCACCTGTGTATATATATATATACACACTGACCAAAATTATAAACACTACACTTTTGTTTTTGCCCCCATTTTTCATGAGCTGAACTCAAAGATCTAAGACTATTTCTATGTACATAAAAGGCCTATTTCTCTCAAATATTGTTCACAAATCGGTCTAAATCTGTGTTAGTGAGCACTTCTCCTTTGCCGAGATAATCCATCCACTTCACAGGTGTGGTATATCAAAATGCTGATTAGACAGCATGATTATTGCACAGGTGTGCCTTAGGCTGGCCACAATAAAAGGCCACTCTAAAGTCTGCAGTTTTAATCACACAGCACAATGCCACAGATGTCGCAAGTTTTGAGGGAGTGTCCAATTGTCATGCTGACTGCAGGAATGTCCACCAGAGCTGTTGCCCATGAATTGAATGTTCATTTCTCTACCATAAGCCATCTCCAAAGGCGTTTCAGAGAATTTGGCAGTACATCCAACCGGCCTCACAACCGCAGACAACGTGTAACCACACCCCAGGACCTCCACATCCAACATTTTCACCTCCAAGATCGTCTGAGACCAGCCACCCGGACAGCTGCTGCAACAATCGGTTTGCATAACCAAAGAATTTCTACACAAACTGTCAGAAACTGTCTCAGGGAAGCTCATCTGCATGCTCGTCGTCCTCATCGGGGTCTCGACCTGACTGCAGTTCGTCGTCGTAACCGACTTGAGTGGGAAAATGCTCACATTCAATGGCGTCTGGCACTTTGGAGAGATTTTCTCTTCACGGATGAATCCCCGGTTTTCACTGTACAGGGTAGATGGCAGACAGCGTGTGGGGGAGCGGTTTGCTGAAGTCAACGTTGTGGATCGAGTGGCCCATGGTGGCGTTGGGGTTATGGTATGGGCAGGCGTATGTTATGGACAACGAACACAGGTACATTTTATTGATGGCATTTTGAATGCACAGAGATACCGTGACGAGATCCTGAGGCCCATTGTTGTGCCATTCATCCACAACCATCACCTCATGTTACAGCATGATAATGCACAGTCCCATGTTGCAAGGATCTGTACACAATTCCTGGAAGCTGAAAACATCCCAGCTCTTGCATGGCCAGCATACTCACCGGACATGTCACCCATTGAGCATGTTTTGGATGCTCTGGATCGGCGTATAAGACAGCGTGTTCCAGTTCCTGCCAATATCCAGCAACTTCGCACAGCCATCGAAGAGGAGTGGACCAACATTCCACAGGCCACAATCAACAACCTGATCAACTCTATGCGAAGGAGATGTGTTGCACTGCGTGAGGCAAATGGTGGTCACACCAGATACTGACTGGTTGTCGGACCCCCCCCCCCCCCCCCAATACAGTAAAACTGCACATTTTAAAGAGTGGCCTTTTATTGTGGCCAGCCTAAGGCACATCTGTGCTGTCTAATCAGCATCTTGATATGCCACACCTGTGAGGTGGATGGATTATCTCGGCAAAGGAGAAGTTCTCACTAACACAGATTTAGACAGATTTGTGAACAATATTTGAGAGAAATAGACCTTTTGTGTACATAGAAAAAGTCTTAGATCTTTGAGTTCAGCTCATGAAAAATGGGGGCAAAAACAAAAGTGTTGCGTTTATAATTTTGTTCAGTGTATATATAGAAACTTATGAGCTATCATCATCTATATTATCTCTCTCTCTCTCTCTCTCTCTCTATCTATCTATCTATCTATATATACAGTATATAAACAATGTGTGTGTAATATAGTAAGACAACGTTTTATTTTGAGGGGTAGGCCTAATACAAAATATAAAAATAAAAAAGTGTGTAATTAGTGTTTTATTATGTCCAACCATTTTGTTCTTTAAAGCATAACTTTAATTACATTGTTTTTTATCCATTAATGCTCTAGATTCAGAGCTACTAGTGTTTCTGACACAGAGTAAGTTTCTTTTCTCTGTATTTCTTACTGTTGCTGCAGAACTGAGCAGTTGCATGTACTGTAAACACAAGCATTCAGCAGTGTCTCTGTTCACGTGCAGATACAACCATTTTCTAAACTGACATGCTCTCTCTTGAACTTTGTGCATGTATATACAAAAGTCAAGCCTGCCCCTACACATGCATGTAATAACATATGTTTGAATCTTTCTCATAGTTTGCTGTGGTGGATACTTCAGTTCCCTGCATTAGAGGAATATTCAGCAAAAGAAAATTCATTAATTTACTCCTCATGTCGTCCTAAATCTACATGTGACCCTGGACCACAAAACCAGTCTTAAGTAGCATGGTATATCTGTAGCAATAACCAAAAATACATTGTATGGGTCAAATCTCTGAAAATAAATAAATAAATCTCAGTTTAAAAAAACTGAACCATATGACTGGATTTGTGGTCCAGGGTCACATATGACTATGTGAGGGAGAAAAACATGAATGTGCTACTCTCTCTTTTCTTTTCCATGCATTTATAATAAATTGTAGTTTACAAGCTTCTAAAAGATGTAAACATGACTCGTGTGCACGTATTTTACATCTAATGAAGTCAGCTGATTTGTATTAAATAACAACTAAAATTGAATATGGTATTATGATAATATGGGTTTTGAACAACATGAGGGTTTCTTTAGCAGCAAGAAATAATGTTGTCAAATTTTACTTGTAGTTGTTCTGTTTGTATGTGTTGCTCTTGCACTAACATTTCTTCCATTTAACCATGTCATTCCTCTTTAACATCATACTGTCATTTATATATATATATATATATGTGTGTATGTATATATATATATATATATATATATATATATATATACACATGTGTGTGTATATATATCTTTTATCAAGAATTTTCTATTTTCGTGCCTTCAGGTCTCCAAGGAAGAGATGTGTTGTTATTTTCGATCTGGTATTGATTGCACCTTTCCTTCTTCAGCTAAAAGCGTTACAGCACTTGTAAACATGTCTATTTTTGTTTGTTATTCAAAGGAGTATGAGTTTGATTGACATGCGTGATGAAGAGGATGAGATGGTCTTCCTTCAGCCACACAGCCAATCACGACATGAGCACCTACACAACCAGTACAACAAACTCAAAGAGGAGGACCAGTGGCAGGACGTGAGTCATACAAACCCACACAAGCACGTGTTTAATGAGCTCACACGCATAAGTGTGTACATTCTCTGGCTTCTGTGTGTAGGACTTGGCTCGCTGGAAGAATCGGAGGCGAAGTGCATCTCATGATTTGATCAAAAAGGAAGAAGAGAGGAAGATGATGGAAAAGCAAATGACAGCAGATGGAGGATCTGGACATCGCAAAAAGAGCATCAAGACATACAAAGAAATCGTAGAGGAGAAGTGAGACAAACTGAAATCTCTATACCCTCCTGATGTTTAGTGCATTTGAAAATTGAGTGCTTTTTAGTGAAACTGCCTTTTAGAATTGATCTAGGCTTAGGGTCACTAGGTTTGACTAAAATACACCGTTTGGATTAAAATTAATTTGGATGAAGAATTTTAAAAATGTCAGGGCAATAGTCATGATATCATAATGAAAAATAAATCTTTCACCAAATCAGCATATTAAAATGATTTCTGAAGGATCATGTAACACTGAAGACCAGATTAATGGCTGCTGAAATTTCAGTTTAGCATATTAGGAATAAATTACATTTTAAACTTTATTTTCATAGAAAACAGTCTTGTTGAATTGCAAAAATATTTCACAATATTACTGCTTTTGATAAAATAATAAATAATACTTAATAAGCAACAGAGACTTCTTTTAAAAGCATTAAACATCTTAAGTAGTGTAAGTAGTAATAATCTTGTTATTTCTTTGAAAAAAAAACTATATTTGAGAGAACTTTTGTCCACTTAATAAAACTTATGAAGTGTGACCAACCTGCAAACCCTTATGACTGAATGTCAAGGTCAGTAATTATGAGATAATTTTTGACAATGCAGTGTTAAACTTTTTTATATTTCAATATTTATCATGAATATATATTAATTAATTAATGAATTATCACTCTAATATGTCATTGACATTCTATTGATCTCACTCTCTCTCTTTCAGAGAACGTAGGGAACAGGAGCTACATGAACAATACTGCAAGGCCTCCACCTCAGAAGAGAAAGCAGCTGTGCTTCAACGCTATGCTCTCCGTTTCACCATCAGCGATGCCATACTGGAGAAACTCCAGCTCCCCAAACTGCCTTCTGCTGCTCCACCAATGCACACGTCCCCTCTTCATCAACCTGAGAAGAAGCTGACATGCACCCCCTTAGTAGAAGCAGAGATCCCAGAGCCTGAACAAACTACCCAAACACACCACAGTGTCCATATAGACCAGAAGACTGCACAAAAACAGGCACCGGCACAGCCCAAAACCCCTGAACCATCACCTTCTGAGACCACCAAAGCTCCAGAAGTCCTGTCTGCACCCACTCGAGTTCCTCCGGCTCCATCAAAGCCTGTACCCCTGATCACCCCAAAACCCTACAGCCAGCCCAAATTCAGCCAAGGCCTCCGCAAATCAGTGAAGGCAAGAATATCTTTCCTAGGACTGTACCCTCTCTAACAAATTCATTTAATAATGGCAAAAAATCTCTGCATATAAAAACTGGGTAGGACGGCTAGAGATGCTGACATTTTCAAATTGTTTGGACCTCCAAATGGGATGATCTTACCAAAGTGATTATTGTACTATGTAATGATCTTACAAAAATATAAAGGCAGTTCTAACCTGTTAATATTGTATGAGAAAACACTGCTATTATAAGACAAAATGCTTTTTACAAAATTAAATAGTTGGCTTTTAACATTTAAATATTTAATTATTATACCTGAAGCCACAGCAGAATTATAAAATTAAATAAAATAATTAAATCAATTAATTAACAAATTAAAATAATTTACTTTGAGTTAAGTGAATGTACATCCATTTCATATAATATTTTTGATAAAAAAATTTTTTTTTAAAAATTCTCCAATTTTCCACAAGTCTCCAGACCCATGTTTAAAAACCCCTAAGACAATGTTTTTCCAGGACAGTTCACCAAAAAAATACTATTCTGTCATTACTCTCCCTCGTATTGTTCCAAATCTATATGACTTTCTTTTTTTGTTGTTGCGTAAAACACAACAGAAGTTATCTTTCATAATGTCTTCTCCACATATTTAAAATGGATGAGATGAGACTAATGAGAGTTGTGGTTGCCACTGGCTTCCTTTTGTATGAAAAACACCAACCTGGACATCTTGCTAGATAGCTCCTTATGTGTTTCACGCAAGAACGACATGAAGGCAAGAAAATGATCTTAGATTTTTGGGTAATAATAATCAGCTTAAATAAACGTGTGTTTGTTTTTATTACAGTGTGATGGGCTGATACGTGTGAACTGTGACAGCACCCAGCAGGAGAGCAGAGAGAGGGATGATAGAGATTCTATGTCGTATCCTCAAGTCAACTTCTCTTCCTCACCTCCAAAGCCAGATACTCAAAGTCAACTAAATGAGGAGCTCATTGTTTTAGAAGCCTCAAAACACCAGCAAATCTCACGGACCTCCATTTCTGACAAGGGGAATGAAGTTATAAAGGAGGAAGAAAAGTGTTCTCTTAATCCTCAGGAAGAGAATAGCAAAGAAGACACCTCAACTACACTGTCGGTGTCAGAACCAGAAGGTTGAGAATTATAATATTAGCCATAGGTTTCAATATTCAGAATATATGTGGAATATATACAGTCAAAGTCAAAAGTTTACATGCACCTTGCAGAATCTGCAAAATGTTAATTATTTTACCAAAATAGGAGGGATCATACAAAATGCATGTTATTGTTTATTTAGTACTGACCTGAATAAGATATTTAACCTCAAAGATGTTTACATATAGTCAACAAGAGAAAATAATAGTTATATTAATAATAATTTATAACAATTACCCCATTCAAAAGTTTAAATCTTCAAAAGATCAATCTTTACACACTGAGGACACTGAGGGACTCATATGCAACTATTACAGAAGGTTCAAACGCTCACTGATGCTCCAGAAGGAAAAATTATGCATTAAGAGCAACTTTTGAACAGAATGAAAATGTGTACATTTTTCTTATTTTGCCTAAATGTCTTATTTTTTTCATTTAGTACTGCCCTTCAGAAGCTACAGAAGATAATTGCATGTTTCCCCGAAAACAAAATAAGTAAAATTTACCCTGATCTTCAAATTTCAAAAGTTTTCACCCCTGGCTCTTAATGCATCGTATTTTCTTCTGGAGCATCAGTGAGCATTTGATATATCTATACATACAATGTCCGAAAGCTGAAAAATGCTGTCTTCTGAGGAAGCTTCATAGCCTGTCTGTTGAGATGCCTTCATCCTATTTTTGAAGGCAGCATAGATATTTCCTGAACTGCCTTTGATATCCCACAATCCTGTGCGTCACATTTTGTGATGGTTGAGCTTACAAAATATGGCACCTGAAAGTTGCGTTTGATGGTTAGTTTGTGTGTAAATCTATGTTTCTGACCAACTTTTTGATGTTACTTGTAGTAAGAAATCAGTATTATAGTAATTAAATAGTATCTTGGTTATCACCAAAGATTGTCCTATTTAGTTGTAGATCATTAAACTGTTACTTTGCCTCAGACGCCTATCCAAAATCAGTTTTGAGAGGTGCCTTTGAGCACAAACTCTTCCTGATAAGTCATTGCCTGATATGGCAGCGAGGCAACAAGTCTGCAGCCTAAGCTTTCAGACACAGCCAATGGTCAATGGGCTACAATGTTGTTTGGTTCCCAACATTTTTCTAAATCTTCCACAGAACAAAGACATGCATACAGGTTTGGAATGACAATAGGGTGTATAATTAATTATATAATTTTCCTTTTTAGGTGAACTATCACTTTAAGTAGTGAAAGTAGTAAAAAAAATTAGCAGGTGATTAGCTTCAAAACATTTCACATCAGCGACATCCATTAAATTAGGTGTTAAAAACTTAACCCTTAAGTGCAAATACATACAAATTCTAATTCAGCAAAAATAAAAGTATTAAACAAAGATACAATGATACGATGTGATTAATTTAAAGCAGAGTTAGACTGAATCGTTTTATATTAACTTTATAGTTTCCTATTTCATCAGGAACGCAGCCAGTGCCTGACACAATGACGAAGCGCAGCTGTGTTGTCACAACAACCATAGTGACAGAACTCACTCAGACACACCCCGTCCCACCAACTGATGCGCCCAGCACCGAGCAGGTGGGCCTTGATTTCTCTCTTTTCAATTTTTAAGAAAACATGTATTCAATGATTTTCAAATACACCAGCTGATTCCTAAAGGTAGACCCTTGAGCTGGCTGAAAGTAAGCGATTAGTTAAGAGTAGTCATTATTATTTTGTACGACATTATCTTGTTTGCATCTTTGAGCTTGATACTTTATTCTGATTGGTCAGTGTCTTTGCATTCATGACTACTAAACTGTTTAACTGACCCAAATGTGTAATTTCATATATAGTTGCATTATTTTTATTTCCACAGTCTTATAAATTAAAAATTCTGAATAAATGTGACCCTCTCTGTAAAAACCAGGCTAAAGTCTACAAATCTAATTCTGAGATAACGAGCATCAAAGTTTGATTACAAGCATTAATTTAACTGATTTCAATCTTTGACATGGCCTTACTCAGTTAATATTAAAGATACCGATAATATATTTTTACAGAATGTTCTTTACAATATGTAGGATGATTTTATGCAGAAAATAGTAAATCTCAAAAAAACGACTTTAGCTGGGTTTTCACAGAGAGGGTCACAAATCATGAATAAAAAAACAACAACCAGTATTTCATAATTTGCCATGTAATCATTTTCTGACTGTATGTATAGCTGACTGTATATTATGCCTTATTTAATTGTAACACAGCTAGTTTTTGTCAGTCTTTTATACCTTAATAGCATACCTTTAAAAATGGAGGTGAATGTGCTACTGTGTATTCTATTGGAAACCTGCTTTTATTTCCATTTTGACTGTGAAAATAGGACTGGTCCCCTCAGCTCGATTCAGTCCATAGTTCATTTGATGCGAGTTCAACTGCCGAGTCAAGCAAGGCTGAGCAGACTTCACACTCACTCTCAATGACAGGTAATACAACCCCACATTATTCTCTCATAATATGATGACCAAATTAATCCCTGCTCCAACTTTCCCACTTTTAGTTATTCGTTTACCTCCTCTAAATCCCATTTATTTCTGGTTTGTTTTTCTACTTATTTCTCTTGCTTTTTGTCTCTTTCATTGACTACCCCTGTGTCATTTGGTGTGCGTGTGGGTCTGTTAGAGTCCTCACATACCTCTAATAGCTCTAGGTTACGCTGGGAGTTCTTCACTCCAACAGGTACAACCGATAGATGAATCGCACAAGGTTTCCTTCCCCATGAACGGCAGATGATCCATCTGCCCATCGCTGATCATCTCTCGTTTGTCAGCCTCCTTTGACTTCTCTTGTGGAGGTGCATTGTATAGTAAATGCTTGTCTGCTGAGGGCATTATGAGGCACTACAGACTTTTTAAACTGGTTTTTGAGTGTAGAGGAGAGTGGAGTAAGCTGTGCCACTTTACCTTTAGTTGTCATAAAGTTAAGGACAAAGGAGACAGATGTAAAACATTATATTATATTTATTGACCAATCTCAAATAATATACATGGTTATACAATTGCAATTTACCAGTATACAATATATGATATATAGTTATAGACCAGGATAAATTTGCTTTGACTTAATTTTAATTTCCATGTAGAAAATGTACGTTGACTTTTGTTTACTGGTCTATATATTTACTAGTATCTTACCCCACACTTTCCTCATCTTTCCTTCTAAACATAGAGTTGTGTGTCATTTTGTCCTCATCAGGCACCTGTAGCATGGACATATGTCAGCACTTCATGACTATAGATTAGATTTATTTAGTCTGGTCATTGTACGGTCGTGCACTGAAAATAAACATGTAGAAATTAAGATGCTCTGCGTTATTGCTTTTCATGTCTAGATTTACAACTCTCAGAGAATAGATCTTTCTTGTCTTTGCCTTATACCAGGTATTCATATCCATCTCAGGTGATAGAATCACAAGTGCGTAGCTACATAAAGGTGTAAACAGGGTCCAAAATCATTGATTGAATCCCTCAAATCATGTTTGGAAGTGGTGAAGTCTATAAATAAACCTGTCAAAATCTAATCATAATTGGATACAGGAGAACAATTAGGAGATGCTAGTGAGTAATAATAATAATATAAATAGGGATCACAAGATGGATGTTAGTACCAGGTGTAAATAGAGAAATCCTGTCTCAACACTTCTTTTTTTCTGTCATTTTAATGTTTTATGCTTTGTGTATCTGTGTACCGGTTTGAGCTCCTATGGTGCTATTGCTTTCATTGGCACATGAAGAGATTGAGTATATGATGAGTTTCTAAAGCCACTGTTCTTCTCTTCTTTCCTCCACAGAGGGGATTGACTACTCCACTGATTGTGTAAGTACTTAAGTTGTGCCAAAGTCACACTCACTCTTCCTGAATCTCTCCTTATTTCCTCTTTTGCATTTCTTTTCACTCCTTTTTCCCTTTGTTAGTCATTCATTGTAACTAGGGTTGTGCTTTTTGGTCATTTTGGCTGCTAGAGTACTGGCTTGACGGGAACAGATTGTATTTGGCATGTTTGCCGTTGCAACTGACGTTTCAGTGTATCGCACCAATAGCTTTATGCTTTCAAGACAGCGTGTCAAGTTACAACACAAATAGTAAACAAGTGTTCATGCATCTAAAAAACAACATTCTGTTCCATTTAGTTGTATCAACTGTAATACTATTTATTCATATTTTATAAGAGCTTTTATATTTTCAGTTTTAGTAATTTTATATATTTTGTCTTTTTTATTTATATATAGTTTTGATTTATTTTTATGTCAGTGTTTAGTACTTCAACTCAAATATTAGAAATGTTGTCTTGGCAACCAACTGAGATAAAAATATTTAAGTTAATTTTTTAAAAAATATATATAAATATATATATATATATACACTATATTGCCAAAAGTATTGGGTCACCCCCTTCTAATGAAAGGTTTGACTACTTTAATAATTTCCATGAGTACAAATCTTAATGTTTAAGCATATAATGATATTCTAGGGAATTGTGTGCTTCTAATTTTATAGCAACAGTTTGGACAGAACCTTTTCTATTCTAACATGACAGTGTCTCTGTGTATAAAGGCAAGGATTCAAAGAGAAATGATGATTCAGTCAGTGTGGAAGAACTTGACTGGTCTGCAGAAAGCCAAGTCCTAATCCCAGCTGAACACCTCTGGTGTGACTTTAAATGCAGACCTTGAGCCAAAAACTCATCACCAAACACCAATGACTTGTACCACAATAAGTACATTGTACTTATTTTTGATGCAAGTACATAGTAGTTAAGGCCACCTAATATAAAGTGTGACCAAACATTTTTTATTGTTGTTTTTAACGGTCTGAACAAAGGTTTAAAATAACCAGTTGAAACAAGTTGCTGCCCACACCTGCAAAGTACCATTCAAATTGTTACTGTAACAAATCATAAAATAAAAAATTAGGCCAAATTGTGGCAAGCTGAACAAAAACATCAAGTTACACAACTGAGTTTTAATAACTGATCATTACTTTCTAGTACTCATGCTCATACCTAGTTGGAACAGCATAGATGCACCCTGTCTTCTTACCTACTTTCCTACTTTTTTCCTTTCTGCTTCTGTGTTTGTGTGTGTGTGTGTGTGTGTGTGTGTGTGTGTGTGTGTGTGTGTGTGTGTGTGTGTGTGTGTGTGTGTGTGTGTGTGTGTGTGTATGCGCGTGAATCAGATTGAAACCCCAATGTTGAACCTTGCTAAAAGGGTTGATCACTGGACATGGGATCCTAATGAAGAGCGTAGACGACAGGAGAGGTGGCAGCAGGAGCAGGAACGCCTGCTGCAGGTACAATAGCCAGCTTGGGGTTTGTCTGAGAGAAGTGAGCACCTGCTGTTGGTAGAGACAACTTTCTCTGTTGTTGTGTTCTGGTTATCATTTTACCATCTGTTCCTGTCTCCCTTCACATTCTCTCAAATCTATGATTTTTTTTGTTGACTTTTGTATACCTGTGAAATACAAAAGGAGTAATTTTGAAGAATGTGCTGATCAGTCTTGTCAATGCAGTAACAATAAAAGAGGACTGAAGTTTTCAATTTTCATAAAGTTCACAAAAAGCAGTTGTGTATTTATGTTGGCTTCATATCATATCAATAATAACGCTACTTCAATTAGCACTGCTTTATTCATAACTTTATTAATTACTTGAAAAACACACATAAACCATATATTGTATTCACCAAATTCATTTCCACATAAATAATAAGCAACTTTAAGTTTTCAACATTTATTGTAGATAAATTACAAAAAGTACAAAATATTGTCAACATTTTTTACATTTCATAAATATCAAACTATTTTCTTAGAGATCCTCCATTTGTCCTGAATAAAGTGTATCATAAAAATATGATTCCCATTCATTGTTATTGCTTAAAGGGCAACCAGTCAATTTTTCTGAATTTCTCCTTTTGTGTTCCACAGATAACAGTAAAGTTATGCCATAAGGTTGAATAAATTATGACTGAAGTGAACTATACCTTTAATCCCTCTTTTTCTGCAGGAGAAATATCAGCGAGAGCAAGAGAAGCTAAAGGAGGAGTGGGAGAGTGCGCAGAGAGAAGTGGAAGAGGAGGAGAGGAGACACCATGAAGAGGTACGTATTTTAACTGTTTCACATGAGATCTAATTGGTTCTTAATGACCACTAATTAGCTCTAAATCAACAGGAAAGGCAGATACTGGAGGAAACCGCGACCCCACTGACCCCTCGCACCTCAGGTTTATCATCCAGTATGGTGACAGAGGCTCCGTCCCTCACCCAGCCCTCAGCCCCACAGGACACCATTGTCCTCTCCTTGGCTGACTGGGAAAAGAAACAGGAAATGTTGGAAAAACAGGCGCAGACAAACCAGAGTAACGGACTCACACACAGGTGGAGTACATGTAAAATCCATTAGAAAAAAAATCCCTTTTCCACGAGAATAATGGTAACTTGCTATAGTAACAAACCCTACAAATCTTTTTAATTACAATTTTAATGTCAAATGCTATTTAATTCCGTGTTTTTGTGGTATTAAAAGCTGATTTTGATGTACTCTGGCAACCTATCATTGAAAAAGGTGTAATGTCAAGTACAGATGCAAGTGTTAATATCATAACTCTGCATACAGGATATGTCTAAATGGATGTTTCAATATTAATATAACCTCTCTAGCCCTGATCAAGTAATCACACCAGCTCCGCAGAATGGTCAGGGAACTGAACCTCGGGAGAGCCAAACAGCTACACCACAACTGCAGTTTATACAGGGTAAGACACTAACACTATCCCTGGGTCAAAATAGATGTCCTAAATGACTAAATGTAATTTATCAAATAAATATTTTTAAAATAAATTATTATTATAATTATCATACTCATTAAATATCATGACCTTGATTTGGAGGACGAGGTTTTTAGAAATAACCAATCTTATAACAACAACATTTTAGATATTTTTTAAATGTAATATTAAATAAGTAATTAAAGGGGACCTATTATGCAAAAAAATCACTTTTATACAGTGTTTGAACACAGTTGTGTGGCCTCAGTGTGTGAAAACAAATAGCCTGTAATGGTAAAGATCCACCCACTAATTTATTTATAATCTTAAAAAGTCTCCCAGAACGAGCTGTTTCAGATTCTCCCTCTGTTCACGTCACCGAGGGGAAAAAGTCCCGCTCATTTGTGACGCTGCCCTTTAAACATAGACACAGCCCTGAGTGAGAAGCTGCGGTCCGCCTTTTCCATTACTGATTACTTGCTGCAGCTGCTGGAGATATACAATGTCAGCGCCAAAGAGGCTTTTCAAGAGTTGTGTTTTGGGATACACCAATCTCCGTAGACTCCCTCCACCTGAGCCGCTGAGGACACTGTTGTTAAGTTTCATTGTCTAAGGAAATGTCCCGGAATAAAATAGGTAAATTCCCCAATACGTGTATGAATCAATACCAACGCTTTGTATGCGAACGTCAGCTCTAGACAAAGTAAGTATCACGCGCTTTTTTTTCCCAAATTGCCCTTCTGAAAGAACTTCTTGGCACTCTGTAAGGCTAATGATGCTAAAGCTACCATTGTCTCTGTCTGTTTTCACTGGTAATGTCTTCATGAATGAATCGTGAATAGGAATGTGATAGTTAAAAGTTGCATATGAAAGCAATGCGAGTCGATCGCTTGAGTTTGTTGAGCTCATAATCACGAGTGGGACTTATAAAGTTTGTGATAGCATGCCATGCATCATGAGACCAGCTATGTTGTTATTTTTATCGCGCTGTGCTCCCTGTCTGTGTAATTCATGTGTTCTTATTACAAATGTATTATGCACAGTGCAATCAGATGACTGACTTTCAAACGGAGTACGTTTTCTGTAAAGATAACAGGCTTGTACTAATCGTGGAATGTTTATTTGCAAAGGCTAGCACTGCTAATGCTCTTGAAGCTCCGCCCTCTTCTCCAGGAGCAATAGTTAATTTGCATTAAAGCAACATACTCAAATCAGAGCGTTTTGGCTCATACCCTAAAAGTGGCAACTTTAACAAGCTATAAAAAATTATCTGTCAGGTATTTTGAGTTGAAACTTCACATACACACTCTGGGGACATCAGAGACTTATTTTACATCTTGTAAAAAGGAGCATAATAGGTTCCCTTTAATAAATTACAATGTTCATATTATTCAAAATAATAGCGATAGTTTTATTATACTACACTCTATATAATTGTGAGTGTGTGTGTGTGTGTATGCATATGTACAGTATCTCACAAAAATGAGTACACCCCTCACATTTATGTAAATATTTTATTATATATTTTCATGTGACAACACTGAAGAAATGACACTTTGCTACAATGTAAAGTAGTGAGTGTATAGCTTGTATAATAGTGTAAATTTGCTGTCCCCTCAAAATAACTCAACACACAGCCATTAATGTCTAAACCGCTGGCCACAAAAGTGAGTACACCCCTAAGTGAAAATGTCCAAATTGGGCCCAATTAGCCATTTTCTCTCCCCTGTGTCATGTGACTCGTTAGTGTTACAAGGCAGTGTTAATTTTGGCAGCATTTTTGCTTTAGTCTTAGTCTTTAACTTGAGACAAAAATGCTTAATAGTCTTAGTCCTATCAAAAAAATAAAATAAATAAAATAACAGGAGAGTTTCAACGTGGCTTATTGAAACACTAGTGTGTTAACTTTTTCCTACCACATGACAAGTTATGGTTGTCAGCATTAAAGGGTAATTGCTGCTTTTTGCTGTGCAAATTTAGTTTGAGATGAAAATAACAGTTAGGTTTAGGATTAGGGTTTGGCTTAGGGTTACTTGCACGTAATTATGCATAATTTATTGTTATTATAATAGTAAGTACGTGTAATGTGTAACAAGGACAACTTAAAATAAAGTGATGTAAAAAACTCAATTAAAACAGCAAATTAGCAGACACGCATGCTTTTTCTCTTTGTGTTATTACAGATGGCTCTTGGAGCTGTAAGTCTAAAGACAGACAAGAAGATTTGAAGAAAACTGCCTCACTGGATCGTAAACAGAGTCCACCTCAGAGCCAGACCACAAAGATAAGGAGGTGCGTGCGTGCGTGCGTGTGCGTGTGTGTGTGTGTGTGTGTGTGTGTGTGGGCATACATGCTGGCTTGCATACACACGTGTGGCAAAATGCTGCTTGGCTTTGCTATGAGTGGCGGATGTTTTAAAGATCAGATCATATACGTTTTTTTTTTTTCTGGTACATGGAACATTTCTGCATATGACTTGCTTTCACAGTTGTGTGTCTCTATGCTTGTGTGTATGTGTGTGCGGCTGCTGGCAGGACTGGGTCGTGTGAAAATGTTTTAGGGACACACCCATCAAAATCACCCACACCATCACAAGACACACCACCTCCATCACCCAGCAGGTATGAGCCTATCCTCCAACACATACTCAATCACATGGAGATACATGTGTGTGTATGTGTGTGTGTGTGTGTGTGTGTATGTGGAGCATTTTAGTAATAGGCTTCGAAAGCATTTGTGCGCTTCACCCAGACACAGTGACTGTCATGATGTTGAACTGGCCTGTAGGATTTATTGCATTTAATTTAAATGCAAAAGTATTGGTTTAAAGGAACAGTTCGCCCAAAAAAATTAACATAGCTGAAAATGTACTCATCCTCAGGCCATCCAAGATGTAGATGAGTTTGTATCTTCATCTGAACAGATTTAGAAAAATTTAGCAGTACATCACTTGCTCACCAATGAATCCTCTGCAGTGGGTGCCGTCAGAATGAGTCAAACAGCTGATAAAAACATCACAATAATGTACAAGTAATCCACATAATTTGATTAAGAAACAAACACACCCACATCTGGAGGGTGAGTGAATTTTCAGCATATTTTTATTTTTGGGTGAACGATTCCTTAGTTTAATGCATCCTATTTGAAATGCGAAACTGTTGATTTAGGTTCAGCATATGATTGAAGTTGTGCCACCATGATTATAAGACATAAATGCTTTCATTTCAGGAGTTACATAATATTGCTAAATGCTGTTGCGCACAATCCATTTATTTCAATTGCATGCCTGTATTGCACTTGTTACCTCTTTATAGTTTTTTTTATAATTATTGCTTTTCATCCAAGACCTGACAAGAAAAGAATGTTAAATGATAAAGTGTTTTACATTAATATATGTATTTGTGTGGCGCCCTCTGCAGGTCAGTAAGTGGAAAGAAGCTTTGCACCAGTTGTGCTCATCCGTTGGGTAAAGGAGCAGCTATGATCATTGAAAGCTTGGGGTTGTACTTCCATATTCAGTGTTTTAAGGTAATACTCATATACTTTTGCCTCTGTGTGTGCGTAAGAAACTTGTGCATCCTCTTAAATCATTATGTGGTTTGTTCTAGTGTGGAATATGTAAAGGGTTACTTGGAGACACAAGTGCTGGAACTGACGTCAGAATTCGAAATGGACTTCTTAATTGTCAAGAATGCTACATAAAATCAAGAGGTGAGGCTTAACGTGTTTTAATTCTATCTTAAACATGATGCCAAATGTGCAGGTTATTGTAATTCCCTTTTTTCTGTATTTTGTATCATAACAGGAAAATCTGTGATCAAAATCTTAATGACATTAGCTTTTAATTATTTTTATAATTTCTTCTACTAGGGGGCATGTTGACTTTCAGGAAAATGAACTCTTAAAACACTTTTTTAGAGAGTTTTCTATCAAGTTTTCACCACATAATTCACCACTTAATATTCTGTGGTGGAAATAACACTGTTTTACAGAATAAACTCCTTTGCTTTGCTTAGTCTAATTTCATAGCTAGCATTTTATTTATCCTAAATACACAATTAAATGTGATTATAATATGTATTTTAGTAATATAATTACAATTTAATAAGATTTTCAAAATGTTTACATAATTTGAGAAAAATATAGAAATAGTCCATTAAAGTATATTTCATATCAGTCAGTAATAATTTACCATAAAATATATTTTATTAAAGTAAAACTGTATCATAGTTTTATACTATTTTTATGTTAAACTATTTAGTTTTTTTCCTTATTTTAAGATAGAAAATCTGGGTCTAGTACAAGGGTAAAACAATCCTAAACATATTTTCAGGACATTTTTAATAATCTTCTTCCTTGCAGCTGCTGGCCAGCCAACAACATTGTGATGCCTCTGCAATTCTGACAAAGAAATGGAACTGAAATCAGGTTCAACCGACCCAGAACCATACCCAAGAAGAACGGATTTTACATTAATACAACATTTCCAACTGTTTTCCTTACAGCACAATCAAGCATAGACATTAAAGTCAAAACTGGAATCATGGACACGTGATGGGTTTGTATCCCCGGACTTTCTTTGACTGTCTTTGTGCTCGCTGAAAGAACGACTTTATCGCTTACATGATAAAAAGTCCTTAAGATATTACTGCGATTACAGAGATTACAGCGAGTCTGTTCATACTGTTAGTTTTACACTTTAGAACGAGAAGAAACGGTAGCACTCTAACTCACAGTGGCCATGTTACACACATCTCAAGAGCAATAAGGCCAGAAACATACTTTACACAAATGCAGTTCTAAAGGTTGTGATAGAGATGAAGTCAAATGCCTGTGCCATCTAGGTAGCTGTATACACTCTCAAACACTTGTCAGTGGGGCAGTACCTTTTCAAAATGTACTAATACACACCATTTAGGTACTAATATGTACCTTAAAGGTACTAATTATTTTTGAGAGTGTATAAACAATATAAAATCTAAAATAAAGATTCTCTTAAAACTTGTTTCATGACAGTAGTTTGCCTAAGAGAGAAAACTGATTTGTAGAAGCCAATGAGCCAAGGCTAACTACATCATTCTGGGAGCAAAAAGCATCTTTTGCATTGACGGCCATACAAAAGTAGCATTGTATTCTGAGTAAATGAGCAACTCAAGGCTGTAAACAGGTCTTAAACATTAAGGGGGGCATTTTTGGAGGGGGTTTGTAATGTATTTTTATTTAAAGGAATTAAATAATTAAAGGATTCTTTAAAAAAAATATGGGAGAAGGAAAGACGAAATAAGAAAAATAATATTTTTGTAAAAAATATATAAAAATAGTAAAGTTATAAATTAGAGCTGTTTGCAAATAATTATTATTTAAAAAAAAAATCAGATATGAAAAAATGCATAATGGCAACATAATTTGAAATGGCAAAAATACTAATAAAAAACCCCACTGGATATTTACTGTTGGTTGTTTAACATTTTTATGTTATAAAAATGTTTCAAATATTAAACGATTAGCTACTTACCTTGCACTCTTTCACTGTTCGTTATCTTGTACAGTTTTGGCTCTGGTGGTTACGGCACTTAAACCATTTATAAATGGTAGATATTACATTTTCATGTTTTTGCCAGTGACTTTTTTGATGCCTCTTATAAGTGAAATTGACGTCATAGTTTAGTATACTCACTACTGAGGGTGCATATGTAGAATTATCTACATTCACATACTTATTTAGAGTATGTTTTGGGCCTAACGCCAAATGACATGGAATTATAAAATCCACAAATTAACGATCGACTACATGTTGTTCATTACTCATACGTAATTACATTGTAACATGGGCACTGTAATGTAGAGTGAGACTGAATCCATTTCCATTATGAGGTAGCACAAATGTCCAGTTTTCATTTAAGAAAATGTTGCATTAATAATAATCTCAGTTTTGTAAAGGTCTTGCAAGTGTCACATGATTCTTAAATGTTCCACTAACAGACGAACGCATAATATGCGACTCTTAGGCCTAGCTGATTCGTCCTGATGCCTTAACTGACAACATGAAATAAATACAGATAAGATTGTCCATCACGTTTTCATTTATGTTTTCAAAACACGTCTTCATGACCTGGAGTGGTTTTGATTGAAATGTTCTGTTCCTTCCTCCATTTCTCATTGTTTTATCTTGTTTGATCAGTGAGGGGTTTGATACTTTATTCTTGCAGTATTGTTTAACAGCATGTTGCTAATGGGTGGATCTTACATTTCCATTCGATTATTTTTCAAAATGTGTTATTAATATTTACGTTTTGCTCTGCAGTTGAATAGTAAGAAGCTTGCATGATCCCCGAAACTTTCCTTAATTACGCTTTACATTACAATGTCCATGTAACAAATACATTACGCACTACTAAAATGAATGACTAAAGTAATAACATTAACTGTGCAAAGCAGCTCCTCATAGTCAGAAGTATATTATGTAATAACTTATAAACACTGTAATGTAAAGTGTATGCCTTTTCTTTTAGTGTTTTTTTTTTATTCCGGTTAAAATCGGTTTTATGTGTCCTGTTGCCTTTCTCTCTTCTGCAATGTTGTGCCTTAGAAATGCGCTCCTAGATAACGTCTAGTGTCGGCCACCCTTGCATCCAAAGCTTCAAGTTACCAATGTGTATTGGTGAGAGTATTATGCATATGCACTGAGCACTCTGCTTTTACCCTTGTACTTTATTAAAACACTATGAATGTGCGGACAAGAGATTTAAAAAATGAAACGAACACCCTCTGTATGCTTTTCACTCATTTCATGTGCATTTAGAGATGTAAAATCGTTAAATATATCTATATTTATCTAAATCAACTGGAAAGGATTGCAATCCTAAATCTCACCAAAATATCAAATTCAACTAGGGCAGATTGTATTAAGCAACACTAGCATATAATACCTGCTTTTTAACTTCTGCTTAATATTTGAGATTAAAAGACGTTGCCATTTAGATGCGGGGGGGTTTGATTGTTGCTCGTTTGTTTTATTTTGTGACATTGTAAGAATATGAACTGAAACCGAAGTAAGGCAATAATTACTGTAAAGAGTAGCCAAGGATGAGTGAGATGTGTGTGACAAATAACTTCATATTCTGTATTTATTATACCCTTTTAAAAATGAGCGATATAAGACAACCTACAAGACGCTGAAATGCAATGGCTTTTATAGCAAGTGTATGTTTTTAAATAAACTGTAATAAACTATTTTAAATGCACTAGCATTTGACCCACATGCTTCTGTTTGTGACCGTATGTATAGGAGCCTGAATGAAGTGGTAAATAATTTTGTCCAAGAAAGGATGTTACTCTGTGTGCATTTTATGGTAAATAATGTTAGATGTAAATCTAAATATTTCTTATTATAAATAACTGGAGCAAACCTCTCGTCCAGAACAAAAAGGTAGTAAAAGATTACATATGTACACTGATTATATGACACTTTTCTATCCACTTTCTTTATTTGCATTTTAATCAAATCATTAAAAGAAGATATAAATCAATTATCTCTCCCATACTTGTACAAAATGTAAAAAAAAAAAATCCCTAAGCATTATAGGTTTTAGTTGTCAATGAATAGACCAATGCATTATTAATTTCCTATTTGCATGAGATCCTAACAGATAAATAACATAAATGAGATAAACAAATGGCACTATAGAGACCTAGACAGTGGGTTCAGACGTTTGAACTGGCACATCATGTCTTTCACTGCTCAGCATGCAGGCAGTAGTTGCACAGTGAGTTTGGTGACCTCTTGACCTCTGTGTTTCAAGAGAAGAGACCCCCAAACAAGGGCAGTTCGCCTGGAGCCTGATCCTCTCTGAGCCTGCTGGTGTCCCGTTTGTGGTCTGGGTTTAGGGTAAGAGTGGGTTGTGTGCTGTCTGGGTCAGGGACTGTCATTGTTTTGGAGCTGTCATGGGAAGGTGAACTGTTCACTTTGGAAGATGACCCGGTCCATGTAGCTGCACGCTCCTGTTTGCGAACTTTAGCGCGTCTGTTCTGGAACCAGACCTAAATAAAATAAAAGAAACCCATTTAATGAATAAGTACTTCAAAATGCACCTGGCCTAATTAAATCCAATCGACAGATACACTATATTGCCAAATGTTGATTGGTTTTTGAGGACACCCCCTTCTAATGAACTTGACCCCATTCCTAATGAACATTGTGTGACTTTATGACAGTTTACTTTAAACGCCTCTATTTCAAAAATAAATATGAGTAGAACCCCCTTCTTTACAGTTTAAGCATGTGAACATGTATTTCCATTTATGGCACAGTTTGTGTCTAAAATGACTGTACACTATATGCTGTAGTTTCATAGCGAACCGATTTGGTACATGGACCCATTGGGTCTCCCGGATTTTACAAATGTTACTGAAGTGACCGGACTCAATGTTAATGTAGGTTCAAAACTTCGAATTAAGCTGCTCTCATAAACCGATCTCAAGCGGTCTTCCGTCAGAGGTTTGGCACAGTTCAAACTCTGTCGTGTAAAATAATTATAAGCTGTGAGGTACAATTCATATTTGTAATTTTACAAACAAGTAACTTATCAAATAATTTAAAAGTTCTCCGCGAGCTCTCTGTCTTTCCCTCTCGTAATTTTACAAACAGCATGCTTCATATCACCACTCCGCGCGTCTGCACTATAAACAGCTGCACACTGCAACTGCACAGGAATTGTGCACACTAATCACACATGTGCATCATCACTGCCAGAAACACCTCGTGTGCTCTCCAGTGTGCACTCTCAACAATTGTCCCATTGTAAAAACAAAAATACACAGCATGATCAAACATTTAATTACATGTTGTTGTTTTTTTTTTATTCCCCCCTCCACCACTCAAATAAAAAAAATCCTCCCTCCCACAAGAGTCACTTAAGAGGGGAATTCACCCCATTTTCAAAATGAAACTGAGGACCAGAATGAATGTCTGTAAAAATCCTGAATCACTATAAATAAGTCTAAGTGTTAAAAAGAAGCATATTTTATCATGTAGATTAAAACAGAGATAAAAAGGTCCCTCTAAAACATAGAGGGACACTCTCTGTTAGGAGAAATCACTCCCGCTCCCTGAGAAAGTCAATATTTAAATTTTCTTTAATAAAAATAGCTAGAGATGCCAGAATTCTCTATTACATTCTGTTGTGTTCATGTGCACACGATGTTCAAATATTTGTGCTATGGTATGCTGAGTAAATCTCTCTCTCTCTCTCTCTCTCTCTCTCTCTCTCTCTCTCTTTGAAGGGCCTTTTTATTAAAAAAATGTGCTTTATATGCCTTTTTCTGTTTGCTTGGAGGCATTTGTAAACTGCAGTAATAAAATAACTTGAAATTTTCAACATCTTTTTACATCATTTATTTTTGCATCAAATTATAAATTAAAGGTGGTGAAAATTTGTGGGGCCCCCACCGCCCAGGGGGCCCCACAAAATCCAGGAATTATACTATATAGGCCCATGTTCTGTGAATAATTCTAATATTTTATTAGTTGTATAACTGCGATATTATGAAAACCACAAAAAAGCATGCAATTCTGTTCCATGCTTGTATATTGTACAGTATATGATATGTGTGTGGGTGGGGGCCACATCAATATTTTTTCAGGGGGCCCCCAATCCTCTAGATACGGCCCTGAATTATAGAGAGTAGTATGGATAACTGTATTGATAAGTATCATATCAGTATCGATAAAATGTAAACGATATCCATCCCTACCCCAGAATCGATCGCAAAATCCACCGAGGGGGGCCCCTCCGGGAACACTTGCTGAGGGCCCCCAAAACACTAAACACGCCCCTGCCTATATGTACAAGTCATTGGTGTTTGGTGATGAGTTTTTGGCTCAAGGTTTGTATTTAATGTCACACCAGAGGTGTTCAGCTGGGATTAGGACTTGACTTTATAATAACATAACCTTTTCGGAAAGGTTCAGGATTTGTTAGCCTAGTGTAGTTTGTGTTTTGAGGGCAAGCAGCTAGAACACATTAATGTCAGATACACATTAGTCAATATTAGATATTTATGAAAACATTTTAAACGAGAATAGGCTATCACATAAATACCTCTGAACATGTTAAACAAAGTGGTAGTCAAAACTGTAGTCTGATGTTGTCTTTGTAATGTACGTCTTGTTTGTATGACTATGAAGGGGATCTTGATGTAGCCTATCTTTGAACCCAAAAAGAACACAAACAGTGAGGAATGCTCAGATACCTGAACTCGAGCTTCAGTAAGATGGATCTCCAGCGCGAGCTCCTCTCGTGTGTAGATGTCTGGATAATGAGTCTGCGAGAACACGCGCTCGAGCGCTTTCAGCTGCGCGCTGGTGAAGATGGTGCGGACGCGCCTTTGTTTGCGTCTCTCCTGGACGCCTCGTTCGTACGCCAAAAGATTATGATGAACTGGAAATTGAATGACATTTGAATGAAACACAAATATATATGTTTTATATTGCAGCAACTGTTTACACCCTTTAAAAAAAGGCTCTTATGCTTGCCAAGCCTGCATTTATTAGGCCATTTTAAACATAGGGTACAGTAAAAAAAAAGCAATATTGTGAAATATTGTTACAATTTAAAATAACTGTTTTCTATTTTAATAGATTTAACATTTTAATTCACGTGATGGCAAAAATAGATTGTGCATTTATTATAGGCCTAGGCTACACTTTTCAAAATGAGCGATAAGACAACCAACAAGAAGCTAAAATGCAATGGCTTTTTAGCAATAAATGCATGTTTTTAAACAATATACATTATTTTAAATGCACTTAAACAGCATTTGGCTCACATTCTTATGTTTGTGACTGTAATTACACTTTTTTTCTAATAAAGCATTAGGCTAATCTTTGAAAGTAATTTCAAGAAAGAATGTTGCTCTGTGTGCAGTAGCCTATGTTGGTTTTAAATCTAAATAATTGTTATTATAAATAACTGAAGCAAAAAAATACATTCAATTCTACAACGAAAAGCAGTAGGCTAATTTACACTGTTTTGACTGATTTTCTCTCCAGCTTCACGATCCTTCCGAAATCATTTAAATATGCTGTTTTGCTGCTCAATCATTTTTTTTTAAATCCTCATAAAGGCTAACATGGATACATTCAGTTGATCAAAAGGGATTTTTGATCAATTAATCTTCATCCTTGCTGAACAAAACAGATTATTATCTTTAAAGATAAATATATTAAACATTTAATTTTAAACAGTTTTCCCTGTAAAATGATTAGCTGTCAAGTTTTAAATCTTTCCCAATGCAAATAATAACAGCCTTAATAAATTTGATGTAGCCTACCAATAAAGGTGATGAAATCAAACCTGTTATGTAGTGCGAGGGTTGGTGAGAGCCAGGAGCAAGGAAATGGCAACTGCTTGTGTTTCCCAGATTGCACCTGTTATATTGAAAACTGAAGGGCTGACTGCAGGAGCTGAACTCCGTGGAGCGGCTAGAAGCTCGGCCGGTGTCCATCCCAGACTCGTGTGCAGTAGACGTCAGGTAGCTGTACTCCATCACGACTGCAGCTCTCGCAAAGTCTCTCTGATGTCCTCGGAACTGCTCTCATGTGAGGGTTGTGTGGCTTTTATTAGCCCTGGAGTTGAGTTGATTAAGTCGGTTACTGACACGTGGCGGTGGGTCTCATTGTATTATGCTTTTGGCATGTCTCTCCATCATCTCTGCCTCCACCTGCATCACATCAGCCAGCAGCCTATAAATGCATTACCATGGCATGTTACAACTAATATATATATATTTTTTTTATTTTGCAATATTGCATACACAAATGTGTTTTTGAGTTGAAAATAAAAAAACACATTTCCGCACGTTCTGAAGCCAGGTGAGATTTTTTTTTTTTACTATTACCGTTATCTGAAATATGTTTGTAATTTTTGTCATTAATGTTGGTGTTATTAAATTTGAAATATTAAAAATTACAATTACAATTTTTTTTACAACAATTTATAACGTTTTTTTGTATAGGCTATACACGTTTGATGTATATAGCATTGCCTTTATGTTACACACATTACACACTAGTGTAAAATTAAAAGATTTTCAGAAAACAATTAGCCTACATTATGCATTAGTAGCCTATAATATAGCCTACTCGCGATGACAATGTAAAAACAGGCTAATTAGAGAATTATCCACGTTTATTATTAATTAATTACGAATGGAATGGAATAGAATAGAATGGCATTTTATAAAAATCTGATAAACCAGGAATTATCTGCTTGCTTTTAAAAGTTTAAGTTTCTTGTATCCTTTCTTCTTGCTTCTTAATGCACATTTTCGTGGTTTTATGCCGCTTCAGATTTGGTTTTTGTGCCGCCATTGCTTTGTAGTCTGAAGCTTTAGCCGTTTTGATTAGGCCATATTCACATTTAGACTATTTGTTCTTACTTACTTTGAACATTGCATGACATTTGACTTGAACTAGGTCAAACCGTTATTGTGTCTAATAAGTGTATATGTAGGTGGAAAAGAGAGACAGGAGATGATAGAGTGGGTTTTGATGCAAATATCCACGCGTCTTTGTGCTCAACAAGCGAGTATCACGTTGAGCTGCTCAAAGGATTGGCGAGTGCGCAACCCATCCATCATAACGTTATGAGAGCAACAGGCCTACACAAGAGCACCAGCTGAACAATAAAATATACAGCGCTGCTATTAGTCGGGTTTGGCTGGTACCATTAGCCCACCAGCGCTTTTAAAAGGGACATCTGCGAACATGTGAATTTGCCACAGGCGCATTGCAGCTTAACAATAGCTTTCCAATAATATCAAATAATAAATCACATTATTTTTTGTTACAGATTGCATGAAATTATGATCCATCAAAATATGAATTGCTGCACTGAAAAGAGGAAACCAGTCTGGTTGTTTAATAAACGTTTAATTTGCTTAATAAATCACTTTTCACACACTGGGTTGCCAAAATGACTTGGGTAAAAAAAGCTGATTTAAACGTTTCGACTAAACGTGGATGGGTTAAATGACACAACATGTTTTTTTTAAACAAATCTAGGCTATGTTTGAAAACTCTATCCTATAAAACTATCTATTTGTGGTAAAAATGCAGAAGTGGTTGCAAATAAGTTGACAGATGTTCTGGCAAAAATCATATCCTGGCTCAATCAGTGTCTTCTGAAATTAAACGTGTCAAAAACTGTCAGTCAGTTGTTGGAGTGCCCAGTTTAGCCACCAGAGGGCACTCTCTTTGAGTCATTGTTTGTGTGTTTTGGACTGCGTTTCCACATCACCCTTATCACCCAGCACTCATTATTGGTTCATTACTGCCAGCTGTTTATCATCGACCCATTAGCCTCACCCTATGTATACCTTGTTAATTTTGTCTTTAGTTGCGTCAGTATTGCATTCTGTTCCTGTGCTGCTTTCTTTGTTTCCTGTTTTTGCACATGTGGATTTTGTTTTTTGGATTCTGAAAATAAAGCTGCAAACGCATCTTTTTGTGTGAGCATTCCGTGACAGAATACTGACACCATCTACAGATCCAGCAGCTAGACCAGTGGTTCTCAACCTTTTTGTGGACCATGGGCCCCCTCATTATCCACGTCCTCTTGCTTTGAAGGCACCATCGGAAAGCTAAAACTTAGGATTAATTGATCTTCACTGCAACCATAAAGTGGGTGGATTGGCACAGACTTTTTGGACATTGGTGTTTATAATGAGGACTGTTATTTTTACAGTACCATTCAAATGTATGTGGTCATTATAATTTTTAAGAAATTAAGTTAATTTAAGGATCCATTGAGTTGATCAAATAAGACAGTGAAGTAGGCTCTTTTTGAGATGGAGAGTCTTAAAACTCTAAATTGACTTTTAGTTAAATTAACGATCTAATTTACCACAGTTTAGTGATGTCATGTCGATTTTTATCTGAGCCCACTACAGTTGCTCAATGATGTTGAATCTGCCATATACCTTGCCTCCAAATTTAAAGAGGATAGTGAAGCTTCCCTATCTTGTTTAGAATATATCCAGAAGGAAGGGCATTAAAAAATATTTTAGTTTGTTCTTCTGTTCCTGGAACTCTTGAACACCCTTTCACTGCTGTAATATGTATGGATGTTTTCAATTAGCTTTCAGTGAAAAATAACAATATTTATCCCTTGGTTTTAGAAAATACCTTTCCTTTTTTTCTAGTAGACATGGTCATTTTGGTGGGTAAACCACATTTACACTTGCAAATGGAAGAAATATAAGCCCTCTTTTCGAGTCTTTCATCATTCTGGAGGACCTGACTCAGGTGGTCCCAAGTTTGGTAATCTTGGAGAACCTGACTCTGGTGGTCTGAAGTCCAGTGGTTCTGGAGGACCTGTGATTTGTTAGTGTTCTCTTTAATTTGTATTTAATTGACAGAAGTACAAAGAAAATATTTCCAATGTTTTTGTTGATCTAACATAAATGACTTTGGTAATGCAACACACTCAAGTACAGTGGTCCTGGAGGACCCGATGTGGGTGGTTCTAGAGATTGCCACAGAAACCGCTTTAGTCATGAAGAGGTTAGAATCCACCTCGGAGCCTGCTCCAGTCCAGGATCAGTCAGATACCACTCCAGAGCTCATTTCAGTCTGTGAGTCTTCAGAGTCTACTCCAGTCGAGGAGTGTTCAGAGTCCACTCCAGAATCCACTCCAGTCTGTGAGTCCTCGGAGTCCACTCATGAAATGCTCTCACTGTGGTGTTAAATTGCCACATGGGCTCAAGAGTCACTCCAGAAAACCAGTCTACGAGTCCACTCCAGACACTCCTCAGGTGGCGGCTTCTGCTGCAGAACCTCCCAAGGCAGCGGTGTCCACTTCAGTTCCTCTCTGGGTGGTGACGCCCACTCCTGAACTCTCAGTCTGCTCTGTTACGGCTAAATAGACTGTTGAACTGTCTGCCTGCCCTGTATTGGTCAAGGAGTCGATGGCAGAGTTATCTGTCCATCCTGTTGCAGCCGATGAGGCTGTTATTAAACTCTTTGTGCTTTTCTTTGCAGTCATGATGGTGTCGTTTGGAGGTCTATCAGTCGGGTTAAGGTGGTTATCGGTCTCACCTTTGCTGCCGGCTCTGCCCTGGCCCTCTTGCATCACCGGCTCCGCCCTGGCCCCCTGCTCCTGCTCTGCTGGCCCACCATCCCTCCCCCTGATCCACCTCTGTTTCATCTCCCTCCTGAACTTTTTTTTTTACTTTTTATGAAGCGCCTGGAAGCCGCTCTTTAGAGGGAGCGTAATGTCACAATCAGTTGTTGGAGTGCCCAGTTTAGCCACCAGAGGGCACTCTCTTTGAGTCATTGTGTGTTTTGGACTGCGTTTCCCATCACCCTTTACGTTCATTATTGGTTAATTACTGCCAGCTGTTTATCAATGACCCATTAGCCTCACCCTATATATATATTATATATATACACACTTTTTTAATTTTGTATTTAGTTGTGTAAGTATTGCGTTCTGTTCCTTTGATTTCTGTTTCCTGTTTTTGCACATGTGGATTTTTTTGGGATTCTGAAAATAAAGCTGCAAATTGATATGGTCTTTCTTTTGCCATGTGAGCATTCCTTAGTTATTAGATCAAGACAATGCCAGGTCTCATTCCGCATGTTCTTAAAGGACACATTTTGAGATAAAACGGGATATTTCATTTCGGGAGAGAGATTACAGGTTGTTTCAGTATTTAAATATTTAGGGGTTCATTTGGACTCGTGTCTTAGTTTTTAAACGCAAAGTATGAAAAATTCAATTTAGTTAATTTTCGGTTTATTAGAAACTATTTATCAAATGAGGCTGCAAAGGTATATTTTCATTCTATGATTCTCTCTCGCTATATTTTCATTCTATGTCTGACAAGTTGGTCTAATACTGCTATAGTTCTAAAATAATTGGAATTATTGTACAAACAAGCACTTACAATTTTAGATAAAAAAACTCGTTTCAATTTCGTTTTCACCATTGTCATATTTTAAATACGCATAAAATAGCCGGGAAAATGCCTCCAAATTTTAAAAAGTTTGTTTAGTTTATAAGATTATGCATGATTTAGCTCTCCCTCCTCTGGTTGATTTTAAGTTTAAATATATTGAAAATCGAGTAACTAGAGGTGCAACTAAAGCTGATTGCGTAATTCCATATAGAAAAACCTTGTTTGGTCAAGCGTTTTTTTTTCATTCAGAGCATCACATCAGTGGAATTCAATACCGCAATTCAATTAGAGAATGTACATTTAAATAATTTAAGCATCATTTTAAGAAATGGCTTCTTCATAAACAGCAATGTGAACATTAATGTTTATATATCTAAAGCTGCTTTCTATTTTAAGTTAATTTTAATACATATATCTTTATTGTCAGGTAGCATAATTAGTTTAATATTTGGTAGAATTTCTTTTTTTTTTCTATTTTTTGGCCTATATAACATCTGGCAAAGAGACTACCGATGAAAACTAACCGTTGGGTTAATTTGAGTACATTTACATTCATGAATGTTGATTAATGTACACTGTCCCTTTTTGTGACGTCTGTCTGTCTGTCTATCTATCTAATCTCGTCATCAATGTTAGGCCTAGCTGTTTATTGTTTAGATGGAATAACTAATAACTTCCATCTATTTCAGTGTCTGATCTGTGTTGTTGAGCATTACCTGGCAGTGGTTCAACGTTTCTGAACTGAAAAAAAATCAGAATAAGTACGTTTATCACATGTATAATTATATATAGCCTAATAATTATATGTATATATTTATACATGTATTTAATTTTCATTCACATTTTCTTTTTATTTGTGCTTTTGGTGGAAGAGGAAATTTCAAACAACGGGACCTGTTTTTATAACTACTTTCAGTGAATACGCAAATACCGTGCGCCACTGTTACACTTACGTCATAACAGTGCGCAGGTTGTACGCTGAATGAAGCGTGAGAGCATGCAGTGATAGATCCAGTTGTGTATTTGATATTTTCAGGCTGTCAAAATGAGGGATACTCCGCTGTCAAACTGCGAGAGGCGTTTTCTTCTTAAAGCTATAGAAGAGAAAAAAGTAAGTTACACCATGTGAATATAATTTAGATGTGATATCGTTAAGTAATAAAAGGTTTTAATTATTGCCATTCTACAATCCACATCTCAATTTGACCAGCTAAACCATATTTCTGTATTCTGTAGCGCTTAGATGGGAGACAAACATATGATTACCGTAATATTAAAATCACTTTTGGAACTGATTATGGCTGCTGCATCGTGGAACTTGGGAGAACAAGGTATCAGTCATACTTTAACATTTACAGTGTGTACAAACGACGTGCTTCCCTACACCGCTGATTTAAAGGCACAACAAATAACCACTTGCATGATAAGAGAAGATAATACATTTTGACAGGGGTACTTCATCAGAAACCCCACTTTGAACACGTGTTTTTCCTTTCAGGGTGTTGTGTCAGGTGTCTTGTGAGTTGGTCCCTCCAAAAGATTCACGTCCCACAGAAGGCATCATGTTTTTTAGTTTGGAATTGTCTCCCATGGCATCACCAGCCTTTGAGCCAAACAGGTTTACACTTATTTACACACAGTCTTGCAAATTATTCATACTCTCTCTCTCTCTGTCTGTTTTTTATATCCTAAAGCAATGTGTTTCTGTGTGTGTTTTGTAGGCAGTCAGAGTTGTTGGTGGTGTTAAACAGACAGCTTGAGAGGTGTCTGAGGAACTCTAAATGCATTGACACAGAGTCTCTCTGTGTAGTTTCAGGAGAAAAGGTAATATGCACACCTGTCATGTAACATATATAAAAAATAAATTATTAAGCGAGGATGTATTAAACTGATCAAAAGTACACTGACAGTAAAGACTTTTAGATTGTTACAGCAACATCCATATCAAACAAAAACAGAACTTTCCTTTCAATAAAGAATCCTGAATTATATATATAAAAAAATGGGTTTCAACAAATATATTTAAGCAGCACAACTGTTTTCAACATTAATGATAAGTGTTTCTTGAGCACCAAATCAGCATATTAGAATGTTTTCTGAAGGATCATGACTCCGAAGTCTAGAGTAGTGTAAAATTCAGCTTTTAACAAGAATAAATTACATTTTTAAAGATATTAAATATACAAAAGTTATTTTAAATTGTAATAATATTTCACTTTATACATATTACTGTTTTACTTTTATTTTTGATTAAATAAATGCAGCCTTAGTGAGCATTTTGAACAGTAGTATAATTTCTTCTTGTACTGAAACAACCATAGCAGATAATTTATCCCATGTCCCACATGCAATGGCCCTTCACTCGCTGTACCTCTATTATTGATAGGTTTGGCAAATACGGGTTGATGTCCATGTGTTAAATCATGACGGAAACTTGATGGATGCAGCAAGCATTGCTGCCATATCTGCTCTATCACATTTTAGGCGGCCGGATGTTGCTATTCAGGGACGAGACATCACTGTGGTGAGTCTTAAAATCGCAGTCTGTGTCTGGCAGGGTTTTTATTCTGTATTAGTTATTCATACTATACATTTTTTAACAGTTCAGTCCAGAAGAGAGAGATCCTATTCCACTGAGCATATATCACATGCCTATATGTGTCAGCTTTGCGTTCTTCCTGCAGGGGTAAGAAACATCACATGCACAAAATCTCCCACAACGACAACTTTTACTGATTTTATTCTGCAGGCAATTAGAAAATCAACTGCACTGGAATTTGTTTAGTTAGTTTTGCTTGTTTATAACTGACACATTTGGCAACATTGACACTGTAATTGAAATAGATGGAATCAACATTAAACTGACTTGAGCTGAATATCGACACACTGTCTTCAGTTGAGCTGCTTACTGCTGAAGTTAACTTGTATTATTGAACTGAATCAACACTGAACTGACTGGAGCTGAATAAAGAGACTATTGTCTTTTTAGAGCTGCTTTACAGCTGAATTTGCTTTTGCCTTATATTTGATTAACACTGCATCTTGGATTTTGTTACTTCCCTATTTAATACTGTGAAGCTGCTTTGAAACAATTTATGTTGTATGAAGTGCTATATAAAAAAGGTGACTTGTAAACACTACTATGTATTGAGTTGCATTTTGAACTTGTCTTGCCTTTTTGTTCTATACATGCTGTTGATTATAGTAGTTGCTAAGTTTTCAGTTGACATAAGAAAAATGTTTTTCTACATTCTTTGTTTACTTATTATACCTTCCTAAGCTCGTATTTGCTTGTGGACCCTTGTGAACGAGAAGAGCGAGTGAAGGATGGATTATTGGTGATAGCCATGAACAAACATAGAGAGATCTGCTCCATTCAGTCTAGTGGAGGGATCATGCTTCTGAAAGACCAGGTAAGAGTGTGTGCTAATAATATATTTTTAGCCTAATTTGACTCATTTTCGGTCTATTTTATTGATTTATCACATAACACTAGGATGGGCTTTTAATCTTGACAGTTTTGCACTGTGCACTTTTATGCAGTGTAGTAGTCACAAAACATTTTGTTTTCATGCAGGTTTTAAGATGCAGCAAAATAGCAAGTGTGAAAGTTTCTGAAATTACAGAGCTCATCTACAAAGCCTTAGAGAATGACAGAAAAATCAGGTATGTTTGTAGTTAAAAATGATTTTATATTTGAAAGCTTTTTCATAAAAAAATAAAAGGCCTTTTAACATTCTTTCTGTTTTATTACAGCAAATATAAAGCAATATAATAATTTACATTTATATTAAATATGAAATAATTTACTGTTTTATTCTTTTTAGAAAGGAGGGTGGAAAGTTTGGCTTTGCTGAATCCATGCCCAAAGAGCGAATCACAACCCTTAAGAGAGAAGAAGCCCCGGTGGAGATGACAGATGTCAAAGAGACTGCCAAAGAGATTGTGAACAGAGCAGAAACTCCCACAGAAGCGTATCTATTGGCCCATACAGCACATTTAAAGATGGTTTTAGAAGAACTCCTGTTGTTTTAATATCTTGTTTAGAAATGCGGAAAAAGACGAGTGATGTCTCAGAGGAGATGCATGAAATTGAAAGGCAATATAGTCTTATATATTGTATTGCTGTGCCAGGTAAATTATTTTACCCAAATATTACTCCTTGACCCCAGAGCCAGTGTTTCCTCTCCTGTTCTTGTTGCAATGGGAACTGCACAGGTAGGTGAGGGCATCGTGAACTCATGGGGACTCGATGAGGACGAAGAGGATGAACCTCAGACAGAGGACACAAAAACAGGTAGTGTATGAACTTGTGTGTTTTTGGGCTACAGAGTGATTGTAAACAGACTTTATATATCTGTTATGAAAAAGGAAAACAGCTTGTTAACAATACTAAATTGTGTTTTGTTTTTTGGAAGGTTTAGGGTTGGGGGATAGAAATAAATATTAAATTTGTACAGTATAAAACATGTCTATGGAGAGTCCTGATGAATCACAAAAATCCAATTTGTGTTGTGTGTGTGTGTGTGTGTACACATAGATGAAGTGATGGTAATCTCAGACAGTGAAGAGGAGGAACTTGTCATTCTTAATGAAGAAGCCCAGTGAGTAAAGTCACTAAATCTGTCCTCTTATCTCAAAGTAAAAGTAAAACATACCAACATATTGCAACTTATACAGTGTGATATAATTCTTTTTTTTAAGGAAACCCACGAAGCCTTCTACACAAAAATGAACTTCGGCACTGCAGAGGAAAGAGATGATCATATACCATCCCATACCACTGGACACCAATTGTTCCTTTTTGTATTGTAAAATAAAACATGAAAATATGTTATTCTTTGGTTTTTAATTACTAAGGAAAAGTTGTAGTGGATGTGAAAAAGCTTAAATAGATGTGAAACATTAAAGACCTGCGACTTCTTCCTGCGCGACTTCAACCGAGAATGACACTGGCAACAAACTTACCTATTTTTAACTCTTACTTTATTTATTTCCTCTTTCCCCTACTATCCTCTTCTCCCCACCTTTATCATGTGTTTCCAATACATTCCGGTTGTCTCACAACAACGCTCTCACATCAAACGCAGACGGCAACTCAATCTTGCTCACCTGCGTCCTATCTGCACCTCTTCTTCTTTACCCCTCTCTTCCTCTATGGGCCTCTGGAACTGTCAGTCTGCGGTCAACAAAGCAGATCTTATTCCTGCTATTGCTTCTCAAACTGCACTTAACATTTTGGGCCTGACTGAGACCTGGATTCGTCCAGAAGACTCGGCAACCCCTGTTGCGCTCTCTAACAACTTCTCCTTCTCTCACACCCCCCGTCAGGTTAGGAAGGGTGGAGGTACTGGTCTTCTCATTTCTAACAATTGGAAATACTCAACTTATACTCCCCTATGCAATAATCACTCATTGGAATCTCATGCTATTATTGTAACGGCTCCGGTAAAACTCCATGTTGTAGTCATTTATCGCCCTCCTGGGCAATTGGGCACCTTCCTAGAAGAGCTGGCTGACCTGTTGTCCTCATTCCCCGAGGATGTGTCCTCTCTCCTCCTGGCCAGCACGTGCTGCCCCTTCAAACTCCTGGCTATCCGATGTTCTTCGTGAGCATCGGTCCGAACTCAGGGCAGCAGAGAGAAAATGGCGCAAATCAAAAGATCCGTCAGACCTGAGTATCTATCGGTCTTTGCTTTCATCTTTCTCTGATGAAGTCCACACTGACACACAAGACAGTACTTCATACACAACAAGATCAACAGCACATCTGACACACGCAATCTCTTCAAAACATTCAACTCTCCCCTCTGTCCCCCTCCACCACCCCCCACCACAAAACTGCTCGATCCTGCAGGTTTGCATTGCACAAAATCAGAAAGATCAGGCCCTTCCTTACACAGCATGCAGCACAACTTCTTGTCCAGGCCCTTGTCATTTCTAGACTGGACTACTGCAATGCTCTTCTAGCTGGACTTCCATCATGCACAATCAAACCTTTACAGATGATTCAGAATGCAGCAGCACGACTGGTCTTCAGCGAAACCCAAAAGGGCCGATGTCACACCTCTCTTTGTCTCCCTACACTGACTCCCGGTTGCAGCTCGCATCAAGTTCAAGACACTGATGATTGCATATAGAACAGCCACAGGCTCAGCACCCACCTACTTCCACTCACTGTCGACAATCTACATCCCCTCCAGAAGTCTGAGATCTGCGAGTGAGTGATGCCTTGTGGTGCCATCACAGAGAGGCACAAAATCACTTTCCAGAATGATTTCATTCACCGTTCCTGGCTGGTGGAATGAACTTCCCATCCGGAATGCTGAATCCCTGACAATTTTCAAGCGATACCTGAAAACTCATCTCTTCCGTCTTCACTTGACGACTTCTCCTTCATAAAAAATAAAATAAAAAATACAACCCTTTGCTCTCTTTCCTTAACCTCTCCCTGTCTAGCTAGTTTAGCTCTAAACAATGCCTGAAATGTTGTATGACAAGCACTTCCTGTGACTGTTTGCTTCTTTATATTGTATTGCGTATTGTATTCCTCAATTGTAAGTCGCTTTAGATAAATGAATAAATGGAAACAGGTAATTAACCCATTAGTCACGTTTAACAGATTTACGCATCTAGACTTAAGATTTCCAAGACCTTTCACGTGTGAAATCATAACTATTTTGCTGACAAATTCATAAATTTACGTTTGGCCAGTACGGGGATCGAACCCGCGACCTTGGCGTTATTAGCACCACGCTCTAACCAACTGAGCTAACCGGCCAATTGCAACATATTAAAGGTAAATGAGCTAAAAAAAATAAAATTAGTCCAGCTAATAATTTGTATATGAATAAAGTGCCACAGATTTGGAACATTTGTCTTGAAATTATACTGTCCCAGCCTATCCCCTTCGTGGCTACTAACTCAAATTCTTAAATATCTAATTTGCTAACTTCGAGCATGAATTTTGCCACTTTACTGCGCATGCGCGCCACCCTGGCCCGCGCCGCTTGACAGGCATCAGCGGCGCGTTCCCGACAGTAGAGAGGGCGCGCCCGCAGACGTTGCTGCTCAGGCTTCAAGATGGCGGAAGCCCTGACAACTCAAGAGGAGGTGGTAAGATACCTAAATATTTCCACTAAGCCCTTCGTAAATTCCTTGGCACTTCACGCTGAGCCGCCACCAGCTCCTTTGTAGCAAGTATTAAGATGATATCCCATATAATACAGTTAATATTTTTTTATTAATAGAGATGTTAATGAGAATCGCGGCCCAGTGGCTGTTTTTGAGGTAGCTGAGGTAAATGCTAGCCGTGTTAGCGAACTATCGACGCTCTAGTCTACAGGGCATTACACACGCATAACGGTTTAATAAATATGTATTGGCTGGTATGATTTAAAAAAAATTAGGAAACCGGTATATAGCATTGTAAAATAACTCTTCGGTTTGTTGGATTGAACACAAGCTGTCTAGCAGAAAACTAAGGTACGTTAACATTAGGTTGACATACAACGTGAATGTGGTTCGCGCTCTGTTCACTTTAATATTATTACAGCATGACTTCATGAAATAAAAGCTATTATAACAAATCTGCATCGCTGGCCTGTCATCCTTAGGAATTTATGAATCTCCATGTCGCTGTTGTTAACTCAGCGTGTCTAATGTGCTCCTGTGTTGGAAAATGTGAGACAGCTCTCAGTTCTGTCTGTCTTACCTTGAGAACACTCATATCTAGTGCTGGAGGTGCCATTTGTTCTGACTCGTTGAGGAAACGGTGTAATGTGAGAGTAGCATAACGTCTGTCAGCACGATCCGTCTCTCTTTACAGCTGTCAGATCATCCTGCTTATGCACATGCATTTGATTGAGGGGTGTCATCTTAAGGTACTCTTTGGGAAATCGGGGTTATCAGAACAACGCAGTTTAGATCAACTGGTACATTACTAGTGCATTAAATCTAGGGATTATTTGGCTTGAAATATGGGTTAGAGAGTGGGATTGCTAGCGTAATGTCAAAAATATGTAAATGTATGCATTATATTTAGAATTTCTTAAATTACTTTTTTCTAAAAAAAATATTTTATGCTGACCAAGGCTGGATTTATTTGATGACAAATGCAGTAAAACAGTAATATAAAATATTGTTATTTAAAATGAAAATGTTCTGTTTAATATCTTTTGTTATCTAATTTGTTTCTGTGATGGCAAAGCTGAATTTTCTGCAGTCATTACGCCTGTCTTCATTGTCACATGGCCCTTTAGAAATCATTCTAATATACTGATTTGCCTAACAAGAAAATTATCATCAATGTCGAAAACATTTTTGCTGATTTTTGTGTAAACTGTGATTGCATTTTTTTAGCATTCTTTTGAAGAATAGAACAGAACAGATCAAAAGAATCATATATTTGAAATAAAAGCATTTCGTAACATAAATGTCTTTAATGTTTTAGCTGTTGATCAATTTATTGTGTCCATGATGAATAAAAGTGTTAATTTCTTAAAAAAACATACTGACCCCACATTTTTGAACAATATTGTACACTCAAATGATTACATTTTTTAATCGTGATCATGATTTTTGCTTTGCTCTTTTTATTAAGCGTAATCCCCTGTGCTATATACCTACTCATTATTATACTGAAACAAGCCTTTCTCTTAAATTGATACATTTTCTGCCCATTGGTTTACTTAATCTACCCAACCAGGCAACCACGCGAACAGGCTTTCTCTGCATTACAGAAAAAGCACTGATGAGCTGAAAACATTGGCAAACATGTAAGTTGGAGCAATTTCTTGAGATATTCTGTTTAAATAAAAGTGTAAAAAAGCCAGTTGGTTTACTTACATAATAAATACCTTACCCTACACAATATTCACTCAAAATTCTCTAAAACTATTAAAAAACGAATTATTCATTGACAAAGCCATTGATACATTTTGTATTTTACACAAGGGAGAGCTAACATTTCTATTATAATACCTGAAGAAAGCAATCCGTTCTGCGTTCCCATTCATCTCAACTTGCTTTTCCAGAATAAACATTGACTTTGGAATGTCTGTCAATAGAAAAGGATGTTATTTGTAGCCAGATGTTGTCATGCTAACCAGCCATACTTTTGTTAAGCTAGCATGTTTATTGGCAATGCTGATGATCTCAAAATGCCAAATACCAGCTGATTTATCTGTGAGGTTGATACATTGGTTTGCCACTAGTGACGGCAGCCTGAGCCAATCAACACTATAAAGTACAACATGCATTAGTAAATATATATTTATACAGTAAATATAAAAAAAAGATGCTGAGAGTGGGATGTTTAGCTGACATTGAACATGCTTTTTCAGTATTGGATAGAGCAAACCTCCTGATGAAATTTATGTTCCATGATGGATAGAGCAAACCTCCTGATTAAATGTATGTTTCTGTGTGCGCCAGGCGGTGGAGGAGTTCCTGGCTGAGCTGAGATGTCTGGAAGAGTCTCAGAATGCAGATCTTATCAGTCAGATGACAGCAGTTAAGTTCCTCGTGGCAAGAAAGTTTGATGTCTCCAGAGCCATAGACCTCTTTCAGGCTTACAAGGTGCAGTATACAGTACAGCTCAGATGATAAAATGCACTGTATGAGAGAGTCTGTACATTGTAATTCTTGTGTGTCTGCAGAACACCAGAATAAAGGAAGGCATCTACAATATTAACCCAAACGAGGAGCCTTTAAGAAGCGAGTTACTCGGTGGGAAATTCACAGTTCTGGTGAGTACAGCAACAGATTCAGATGAACATAATGTGTGTGTGAACATTACTGTTGTCCAGGTCAGCTTTTTAAAAACCATTTGAAATGTGATCATATTTTCATGAGTGTGATGAGCTTTGTAATCAATGTGCATTGCTTTTTTAACATAAAATATCACTTTCGAATCGGCTCACTGTGTAAAAATGCTGTTGGAACTCTACCGTTCAAACATTTGGGTCAATTTTGGGAATTTGTTTAAAGAAATTCATAATTTTATTTCATAGGGACGTATTCAATTGATCAAAAGTGACAGTAACAATGTGTATATTGTTACAAAAGATTTCTATTTCAGATAAATTGTTCATTTTAATTTTTTTATTCATCAAAGGAGCCTGAAAATGTATTATGTTAAGCAACACAGCTGTTTTCAACACTGATAATAATAAGAAATGGTTCTTGAGCTGCAGATCAGCATATTAGAATGATTTCTGGAGGACTGTGACATTGAAGATTGCTGAAAATTCAGCTTTGCCATCACAGGAATACATTTCCTTTTTTAATATATTCAAATAGAAAAATACCTATTTTAAATTATAATATTTAACAATATTCCTGTTTTTACTGTATTGTTTTGATCAAATAAATGCAGCCTTGTTTAGCATAAGAGACTACTTTCAAGAACAATATAAACTCTTACCAACCCCAAATGGTTAAACTGTAAAGTATAATTGCTTTTGCAAAGACAGTAAAAGTAAGTAACCCAGATTTTTGGCAAACCGCAGCTACAAGAATTTGTAATCACTTTCAGATTAAGCAAACCAAAAACAGTGCATCAGCGAAATCATTCATATTTACTGTTCCAGTAAATAAAGCAGAGAATAAAGGCCACCATCCTTGCTAGTGATGACTAAGGAAATTTAATCTCTGATCTCACACCATCACACGCAAATCAGTTCCATGATCTATGTTTAGTCTGGGCTTTACTGTTTGTTTCAGCCATTTTTCATTCAGGGCCATGCTGTATACAGAGTTTGCTCAAGTGTTTGTGTAGGCAGTTCTGATGTATTCATCACATATTAGTTTTCAGAGCACTAAACATGTGAGAGAATTCTTCCAATGATATAAAGATTAATGCAACTTTTCTATTACATTAGACTGGTTTAAACTGGTTGGCTAAATTGACTGTTTTTGCTTGTACTTGTGTGTCTGCATATTAGTTGTGCATGTTTTTACAGGTTGTGTATGCATTAATTTGGCTTCTGTGTGTATAGCCCGGTCGTGACGCGAAAGGTGCGGCTTTGGCACTTTTTACAGCACGTCTCCATCGGCCAGAACTCACTACCCATAAGGCTGTTCTTCAGGCCATTATATATCAGCTGGACAAGGCCATTGAGAGGTAAAATAAACCACATCCATAAATCTGATCAAATTTCATATGGTTAACAGCTGTGCGTTTTCATCTAAATCATCTTTCTCTCCCCCAGCGTTCAGACACAGAGAGATGGGCTCATTTTCATCTATGATATGACTAACTCCACATATGCCAATTTTGACTATGAGCTTTGCGTCAAGATTTTGAATCTGCTTAAAGTAAGTGTTTTTATGCTGTTAGAAGAACCATCTGTCTGTTTCACAGTGCGTTCATTTGGCAAAAACAGAACTCAGTGGAGCTTTACTCTTTTGATATATAGGATGCTTTTCATCTGTCATCTGTATTTGCTGTTATCCTTGTAATATGTGGAGAACTGGAGATTTATTAATATTCAGTCACATACAATTAGGGTTTGCTGATGTATTGAATATTCACAAAAATGTCAAGAATAATTTGTCAACATATTACGCCAAATTGTACACATCGCTATAAAGTTTAGCTTTATTATTATCTTTATTTACTTTTTATTTGTCTAAAATATAGATTTCTGAAATATTTTCTCCTCATTTCACAATCCTTGCTTGTCTTGCAGCTGTCAAAAGTTTTAAGTAGGGGTGTAACGTTTCACAAAATTCACGGTTCGGTTCAATACGACACAGTGGTGTCACGGTTCGGTACGTTTTCGATACAGGGGGCGGGGCAATTGGTTATGTCCCAATGTTAGAAATATTTCTGTTTTAAACCATGAAGGCGAGGCAATGGATATCACACAAGCACGCGTTTGCACCAGGGTTTACACACGTGCAAACTAAACGCAAGATTTATGCTGGTGAGCATCTTAATCCCAGTCAATTCACTATAAGCAGAAATGAAAGTAAAAACGGAATGACGGAGATTTCGGCATCTGACGCCGCTTATTCTCTCAGAGACAAAGAGAGACAAATCTACTTCAACATATGCTGATAACGGTATAGCCCAGGGGTTCTCAAAGTGTGCATTCAAAGCTCCGAATCTGAATTATCATCAACGTCAAAAGGTCTGAAATAATTTTTCATTACAAAACTTGTTTTTTATAAACATGCTTATAACTTTATATAACAATTCAACTTGATATATGCTTAATTATCGTATCATATTTATGACATCATCAGGTCGTACTTGCATTTACGAAAATTAACCATGGTTTTATACAAATAAAACCAAACAAAAATGTATACACTTTTAGAAAGTGTATTTATAGATACACTACACTAACAAGGACACATTAAATTGATGATAGATAATGATAAATACTTCTGCATGGTTACAAATCTATTTTAAATAAATGCTGTTGCTGAACTTTCTATTTATCAAAGAATCCTGAAAAGTATAATGGTTTCCATAAAAATAGACCCGTTGACACTGAGGACAAAAACTATAATGATAAATATAAAGTTTTAATAATCATTCTAATTCTTTGAGAATAGAGATATCCACACCACAACTATAACGATAACAACACAGAGGAACAATATCATTTTCAGAATAATTTTTTTCCAGCTGATGAACGATAAAAACTTTGACCAATCAAAATCCACCTGACTAATAAATAGAATGTTATCATGCATTGGTGTGGACACTAATATAGTTATCTTTATAGTTATAAATGCCTGCTGAAAATTTTGATTTGCCATCACAATAATTTTTTTAAACATTTTAAAGAAAATTATAATAATATTCCACAATGTTACTTATTTTACAGTATTTTTGATCAAATAAGTTAAACCTAGATGAATGTAAGAGACTGCTTTCTGGAAAAAAAAAACTTTCCAGCTTCAAACTAACAAATGGTTGTGTATGTTTTAGATTTTTCAGAGGGTTTGTTTAATGGGTGGGCCTTCGGATGGGATTGGCGCAGTCCTTTGTATGTTGTGCTTACTGTCTTTTTTTGTGATTTAGGGGGCTTTCCCTGCTCGTCTGAAATGTGTCTTTATTGTGTCGTCTCCGCTGTGGTTCAGAGCACCGTTTGCGGTACTCCGTCTGTTTGTGAGAGAGAAACTGAGAGAGAGGGTATGTCTAGAGCTCATTAAACTTTTTCAAGTGGACTGTGCTACATTTATTATTTTTAAGGGAGCAATTCTTTGAATGTGTTTGCTTGTTTGTGTTTATGTGATACCTCTACAGGTGTGCACTGTAAAAGCCCACGAACTGGTCAATCACATACCGGTCAGCTCTCTTCCAGAACATTTGGGTGGCTCGTCACAGTATAGTCATATTGCTTGGATCCAGTCCTGCGTCAACTCCAGCCCCAACCACCCTAATAACTCGCCCTACGCCACTGCGGACTGCTTGGGCAGTCTGCTCCACTCTTACTCCATGGAGCATGGCCAGAACACTTCAGCAGACCCCTTAACTGCCAATACTTCAGGGGCCACTCTCCTGGTGGACGGACTGAACTCAAACTGCCCCATACTGGATGATGGAAATGCCAACCTGCAGAACCATAGGACAGCGGGACATGCGCATTGGAACGGCTCTGTACTGCCAAGTTCAGGGGGAATCTCGGGGTTTAACGCCAATGTTGTCAATGGCCGTGGCCGGCAGCCGCCACCACAGTCATACACGCCCCCAGACACGCCCTTGCATCAAAAACACACAGATGGTGCCATAGTACCAGGAGGTGGCGGGACTGTGGGTATGGAAGGTGCATGTTTGAACGACAGTAGGCAGGATGGCAATGGTGCTGAGGACAGCCAACAGGATGTGGAGTTTCTGGAAGAGGAAGTGGACGGGGGAGATGGCATTCCACCCCTCCCGCTGAAATCAAGGCCGCCGCCTCTCCATCACAGCTCCGCCCCGGATATGAGCTGGTTACCGGGAACGGAAACGGCTGCATTGTCAGTGCATGTGGCTGAGCCAGGCGGAATGAGCATGCAGGATCTGGTGCAGCACGTGAAACGTAAAAAGAAGAAGGGCATTTATCAGGAGTACGAGGAGATCCGCAAAGAACCTCCTTCTGGAACCTTTGACTACTCTAAGTGAGTGACATTTGCTTTCAAGGAATGGCTGTAAAGATAATATATTTACAGACAAAGAAGTGTTTGCTTATATAAATACTATGCTTTTTCTGACAGGAAAACCTCTAACCAGATAAAGAATCGCTACAGTGATGTCCTTTGCCTTGACCAATCACGTGTTCGACTCTGTCTGCTCAACAATGAGGATGATGAGGTCAGAGTAATGCATGATCTTCCTTTATGATTTTCATTGTTCAATGCAGTGTTATTTTAGATTTTTTAGTTTTCATTTTTTTAATGTGCTTTTGTCATTTGTATTAGTTTTTCTATGTAAAATATTTCTGTGTAACTTTAAGTGATTTGTATTTCAGTTTAGGTTTATAACCCTCTACAATGCAAATAAATCACTCACATATGCGACTAAATTTCCATGCTAGGCAATAGGGTCAGGAAATAAATTGACGCATCGAGAAATGATTCAGCATCGATTCTGAGATTTTCTGGAATGCATTGCAATTCTTTCTCGAGTCGATTCTGAGCTTAGTTTTGAACAGCAGATGGCACTGCATGCTTTAGAAACAGCTATACTCTGCTTGTTTCCAAATGAACCTAATATAATTGTTCAAAACATTTGAAAAGGTTGAAGCGAATTACAAGGGTGTTCACAGTGGGCTGTGTTTACATTAATCTCACGTCATAAAAGCATTCTGAGCCGAGGTGAAATTACATGACTCGGCCGAACGCACAAGCGCTCTTCAGCTCTTCTCCATGAGCATTTGAGTGTTCGCACCGTGAACTCTAGTGTGTATTTGCTGATTGACTGATGTTGAAAGTGTACTTCCAGATCATATCATACGTGAATGTACGTATTGTATGAATGTATTTTAATGAAGATAAGGTGATTTGGTGTAATCATTCAAAAAAATTAAATGTCTGGTGAGTAAACACATTTTTTTACTAACCAATGGTAATTCTATGTGCAAGGTGTGCGTGGAGGGTTGGTTTAGTAGTTGTAGTACTTCAATTCAAATAAATGTTTTTTTTTTATATCTAATACATTTATTTCCATTACTAATTTTTGTGTGTGTGTGTTTTGGTTTAACACTGGCTTATTGACTGTTTTCTTCTTCGATGTGATTGTTTGCTTTCAGACATCTGACTACATAAATGCAAGTTTCATGGATGGGTACAAGAGGAGCAATTCTTACATCGCTACTCAGGGTAAGACTCTTAGTTTTTAGAACTAAACATTGTGTTGTGAAGTACACATACATGCATGGTACAGACGTCAGTGTATGTGTGTAAATGTAAATGTCTGGGTTGTTTCAGGGCCTTTGCCAAAAACATTTGGAGACTTTTGGCGAATGGTGTGGGAGCAAATGGTTTTAATAATTGTTATGACTACAAGGTTAGTCTCCTTCTGTAAAAGTTGAGTTGCTTTTCCTTTAAGGAATGTTTTAATGATGCTTTAACAGGATTTTGGACAGGATAATATAGGGCTGCAACTAACTACAATACCATTCTAAAGTTTGGGGTCAGTAAGATTTTTTTAAAAACAAATTAATGCTTTTATTCAGCAAGGATGCAGCATGAAAATGGACAAAACTGACAGTTTTTCTTTTTACTTTTACATTGTTACAAAAGACTTCTAAAATAATTAAATGCAGTTCTCTCTGCGCCTCGAAGAATCCAGAAATTCATGAAAACCATGCAGTTTCCACAAAAATGTTAAGCAGCTTAACTGTGATCAACATTGATAATACAGCTGAGGATACAACATTGATAACACCAAATCAGCATATTCAAATGATTTCTGAAGGATCGTGTGACACTGAAGGCCTGGACTAATGGCTGCTGAAAATTCAGCTTCGCAATCTCAAGAATAAACTATTTTCTTGTATTTTTATATTCTTTAAAGTTCTTTTAAAGTATATTTTACAATGTTAGTGTTTACTGTATTTCTTAGCGACCCTAAATATTTGAATGGTATCTGTCAAATACATCTTCAATTAAAAAACTTGTTTTTGTATTTAATTGAACACATTCTAAATGAGCTAAAAAAGACATCTAAAGGTATATCGTTTTGTATTATTATAATGTCCAATTACAAATTGCATCATAATGAACATGTAATTGCAATTGTGGTGACTCGATGTTTGTTATTGCAGCCCTGCGCTTTTCATTTAATGCAAATGCATAATAATTATGTTAATAGAATGTCTGTCCTTTATTCAGGGATCATTTAATTTAATTGAATTTATAGATATTGTTCATCATTATATTCAAAATACAGATTAATATCTGACGAAGAAGACCAGTATAACGATTCTTGATCTTCTCTCTATCTCCGTCTCAGAGTTGTAGAGCGAGGCCGAGTGAAATGCGGACAGTACTGGCCATTAGAGGCTGGCCGCACTGAGGATTATGGGTACTTTTTGGTGAGAAATGTCCATATTGAGATGTTTCAGGACTTTAAGCTATCACACCTGGAGCTCTTCAACACTCAGGTCAGCATCTCAGTTACTGTTTTTATCTGTTCTTGACCATTTATTTTAGGGCTGCCACTAATGACTATTTTTATTTCGATTAATCTAACGACTAATTTATCGATTAATCTAAACAATTAATTTCCCACAAAAAAAATCTAAATCTGACGACTAATTTATCGATTAATCTAAACAATTAATTCCCACCAAAAAATCTACAATTTTACTTAAGAATATTTTATTAAACCAAATGAAATCCAACTTTGTATGAAATCCTTTTTAAAGCAAAAGTAAAGTGCAACATAGAGTGCCAATAAGTGTCCAAATCCCTGAAATCAAAGTTCAGTATTATAGTGTAAGAATGACAACATATCCACGTGTTCTAGTCTAATAATACAATTATAATCAAACAACACTTTTTAAATGAGTATTTACCAGAAATATTATTTACCAGAATTTATTTAGGTGAAAAATGTAAATGTGCAGTATTTCTGAAAAATAAATAAATAAAAATACTTAAAAAAATATATATAAAATCAAGTAATTGGAGATGCTTTTGAATATAAAAATTTAATGGAACCATTTAAATGGAATCCAGAAAATAATGGAAAACAGAATTTGGTAAAGATAAAACTATAAAACTCAATTAATTAGACATGCTTTTTGATTAATACAACTTCATTTAACCATTAAAACATGTAACCACATAAAACATAGAGTATAGAAAAATTTAAATTGAAAAAACATAATTTGGAAATAAAACGTATTTCATAGGGCCCTGTAAATATAATCGTTTTTTGTGGTAATGAAAATAGATGTAAGTGAACAATAGCTTTTAAAATGAATTAAAATACATACATAATAGCAATGATGCATTGATAATTAGTTCAAATAAAGTATCAAAAGCAAGAAATTATATGGGTCTATTGAACAAAACTGTTAAAAAACATAATGTATTATAAACAATAGAGCTAATGTAGATTACGCATAACAACAAAGGCCTGCAGGGGGCGCCTACGGCATGATGATTATTTCTACACATTACTGCGAGATCTAATCCTTGTTTAATATTGACCTAGCACCATTTAATTCAAATGTCCACTTAATCTTTAATATTTGGCCATTTCTTTAGGACAGATATGCTATATCCACTGTAATTAGATGAATATGTGGACATCCAAACGTGTAAACTCAGAGTGAGAGGTTGAGCTATTATTATGAAATCGCGATGTATTCTCCTGTGTTTGCGTAGATAATAAATTGTTTACCTTACAAATCTGATGAAATGGCGCATGTTGCATTCCCAGATGCACGTTATAATAAACACAAACCCACAACAACATGCAGAGAAGGAGTTTAAGACGCTCCACACATGTAAATGATAACAGTTCCTGGAACTACTGTGAACTGAGCCGCTGGGTGACGCACGTACTTAACCTACACGCATGTAAAAAATAATGTATCAGAACTGCATCGCATGTAATTATTTAATTAAATCGTAGCGTTTGTGAATTCACAATTATTATTTTTTTTTTAAATAAGGGTTTAATATATCATGCAGCCTTGAATATACTCTGTGTTTTATGGATTCTCGTCAGTGAAATGCGCCACTTCCGATATTTTGCCGGTTAGTCGATGCGAGCAAAATTAAGTCAACAATTTAAAAAAGTCGACTAAAATCGACGAATCACGACAGCCCTAATTTATTTTGATTTAATTTAATTTCCATGAGCAATAAAAGTTTGACAATAGAGGTTCTTCTCACTTAGCCAGTTTTTATGACTGTCGACATAAAGTCTGGTCAACATTTTGGCTTATTCTAGCCAAGAACAGCACAGTTACATCACAAACTGATGGTGTGGTCAAAGGCATACGTTGATCCTGAAGCTTCTCTCTCAGACAGGGGAATGTAGGGAAGTGTCTCATTATCTCTACATGAGCTGGCCAGATTTTGGTGTTCCGAAGTCAGCGTCGGCCATGTTGGATTTCCAGGCACACGTGAAACAGAGACAAGAGTCCTCATTACAAACACTGTATCCCGATTGGACGGGACCCCCAGGAGGCCCCCCGGTGGTGGTGCACTGCAGCGCAGGCATCGGCCGAACAGGTGACTTTCTGCTTTCATGTTTGATCTCATTTCTTAACCGCACTACAGCATTCTTACAAGTTTTCTGTTTTCCTTCACCCTCAGGCACGTTTTGTACTTTAGACATTTGTCTCTCTCGTCTGGAGGACATCGGGACAGTGGACATTAAGCAGACGGTGCGTCGCATGCGGACGCAGCGTGCCTTCAGCATCCAAACGTGGGACCAGTACTACTTTTGCTACAAAGCAGTGATCGAGTACGCCCAACAGAGCGGCCTGCTGCAGCCCGTGGAGTGGTCCGACACCGAGCTGGAGACCGACAGCGAGTGAATCAGGAAAAACACACCTCGCACGAGAGGCGCAAAAGGCACGGAAGGAAAAGAAGCCGTCTTTTCCCCTCTCTTGGCTACAGGTAGACTCCACCGCGGAGGATGCTTTTGTCCTGCCACTTTTCAAGCCCTTCTTTTCACTCTGATCCAGACGAGATCAGAGATTGTGGCTTGATGTACAAGTTGTAGCATTTTTTGTGGTTTTGTTTTTTATATATACTGACTTGCACATGTGGAATGACAAACTTGAAAAAAACTGTTTCTCGTATTACCTGCTCTTTTTTATGCTCAGTGTTGTCGAAATTCAATATCGCTCAACTTGGGGGTTCAATTCACACTTTTTTATCAAAAATGTAAAAACATAAAACTTGAATATTCTTTTTTTTCTTCTCTCCGTCATATTCAAATAGCAACTTCTTTGTGTCTGAACAGGTTTCTTTCAGTTGTGTACTTCATGGTTAAACTAATCTTCAAGCCAAAGGTATGTGGTCGAATGCTTGGATGTATCGTAATGATCGGTGTGACTTAAAGCCTTGTATATCTTGTAACATACATTTATATAATGTGCATAACAACCTTTGAAAAGCCTTGTTTTAATATAATACTCTTATCTTTCTTCAGAATTATGTGTATCTATATATAAATATATGTATAAAGAATATAAGTATATGTTGGGTTAAACAATATGAAAGAGGAGGAACACAACTATGCTATATATGTAAGGTATATCTTGGTGACTGTTTTGATTTTCATCTAACCGTAATCCATGATTATCCAGCCTTAATGCAGGCCGTCTATCATTCGCAGAGCATCTCAACTGTGACGATTCTCTGAATTCTGGCCCTTAACCTTCAATCACTGCCTTGCTCCCTCTAAAGTATGAACTTTGACTTTTGACTCAGCTGGACTTTTTTTATTCCTACTTTTGTTTCGTTTTTTTAAAAGATCTCCTTCCACTGCGGGCCCCAAGTTGAAGTATCCTGACCCACACGGACACTGAGTCTGTTACCGTGATTATCTTAAGTGTTCCGTACCGATGTGAAGTGTTGGAGTCATTTGTTACGAGTGAACTGGGGTCTTCAGCTGTATGTGTGTGTGTGTGTGTGTGTGTGTGTGTGTGTGTGGAGTCTTGGGGTAAAAAAGCCCCAGTTTTTGTGCCTTCAAGTTTTCCGTAGCGCAATGTGTAGTTTCAGGCAACGAGTAGAGCAACTGGTCTCACATGCATATAGGGAATTTATTTTAATCTCAGGGGTATACTTGGTGTTTTCCTGCTTTCAAAACGTCATTTGCCTCTGGTAATTATCATTTATTTCACTTTTTATACAGCATCCTGTATTATGTTCTGTTTTTATTTATGCCTTTGTAGAACTCCAGCAGTATTGAAATTTGAATGTTGGTACGAAAAAACGAACAGACATATTATTTTAAACGGATAAGCTAAAGAAATCAAACCGTGTAACAAAAGACTGATCAGTTTTTTTTTTTTTTTTCCATTCAGTTTAGTGTGAAATTGTTATTCATCATTGTGTTTGGGAGATAAAATCTGTTATTTTTCCAGATGTCCGTAGCAGAATTGTTTCATACTCCGTGAACTGTTAAAGAGCCAAGACTGAAACAAACATGTTACCGATCAGCATGGCTGCCACTAACAGTTTTGAACTATTTGCCAATCAAAAGACAGAGGTTTTACATGTAAGAAAAAAAAAAAAACAAGAACTTGAATGTTATGATTAGATAAAAATCATGTCATCTTTGGGAGAACTTGGGAATGCTTTCTCCTTGAATATCAATGCTTGTATGATGACAGATGGTCGTGAATGTGTGAACGTCCCACTCATCTAATGTTTACTTGTTGACTGACTTATTCAACGCAGGTGTGCAGAATGTGCTTGACTGTTTTATACAGCTGATTCCTGCTTGAATGAGACTGTGGAAAAGAAACACTTGGCTCTGATTTATTAAAGCAGTCGGGAATGCGATGAGTGTTTTTATTTTGCCTTCTTTTGGTGCCCGAAGTTCTTGTGATTGAGTAATGGCCTTTTTACCTGACATCTGCAGGAGTGTCGTAGTAAACATGAATATTATTCTGAAACCGAGCATGTGTTTGTGTTAAAATGAGTTGACGAGAATTGAAACGTGAAACAATGACTATTGAAATATATAACCCTTGTCAAAGGAGTGATTTATTTCAGAATTGGCTGCAGTTTGGTGTTTGTTTGAGCCAAACAGCACATTACTTTGACTGGTCTCACTTTGGACCCGATGGCTGATTTGAACACAAAAAGTGGGAAATGGATTTGATTGGCAAATTGAGGCTTGGAGCCAAAGAGATATGTTTGGGTGTAATTCCAGCAGAAGGTTGCACAAGTGGTTTTGTTCTTGTGCATTAGGCTTCATTAGGTGAATGTGTTTCTCAGCTTGTGTACGGCCCAATAAAAGTGCCTGGAATTAATATAAAATCTTACCAGCACTCCAAACATTGTTAAACTAAAATATACCCCATTTATCTAAAAAACAGAACCAATGGCTGGTATGTAATGCTGAAATGCATCTAATACACTTTAATAGCAAATGAGATATACATAATAGTCTTATCATGAAATGGTCTTTACACAAAATATAATCCAAATTTCCATTATTAAGATTTTCTTAGTGGCATTAAAAACCAATGTCATTATTATATTGTAAAGTATGCTCATTGCTAATCTGGGTGCTAGCGGACGCTAACAACCGTTTTTTCGGAAAAGCTTATTTGCTGATGGCCAAAAATAAGATGAAATTCTGATTGTAAATCAGTGGGATTTTATAACAGTACAGCAGACTACTTACATAAAATGCATGGAAATATCAGTTGTTATGCTTTATTTACCAATACCATATCTTAGAAAGATGATATTTAAATGCTTAGTTTTAAACCCAAAGCTCTAGTTTTTTTTTATTGTGGGACAAAACGTAATGCAATGCAATACAATGATGAATGAGAGATGTGCAAATAGTTATTACTTAAGTCTTGTGCATCATATTTGGTACATTGTAACATGATTTTTTTTTCTAAAATGATTAATGGATTCAAGTACATCTAAGTTGCTTCAGTCAAGTAAATGTTCATCTTGAAATATTAATAATAATGTAAAATGTACTCTTGCATTTACTTTATAAACCAGTAAAGATTTGACAAAAAAATTACAACAATGATAAGGTAAAAATACTGAAAATAATAAGCTATCAATCCTGTAGAAGTTTTTGTTCTCTCAGCAAAGTTTTGATAATATTGCTCATTTAAAAACCTTAACTTGTGTATCAAAGACGATACAAATATTTGAGTTTTAAATATTTTTGCTGGGCAATATAAAGCAATCACTGATCACGACGAATGAACGACTCGGACTATTCTTACCATTTTATTTGTAACAAATAAAACTTTTCCAATACAATTGTATTCTCACACATCTGTCCTTACAACGTAAAGTATGAAAATTAAAAAAAGAAAACATCCTCTGAAATATTTACATTTACTACAAAACCAGAGGTAAAAGACTTCCCTTTTGTGTGTCACATTAATTGACGGGTGAAATTGTAAATCCACTCACAACGTTCGACAATATGAAAATGGTGATACAATGCATATTTGGTCAGATTACATGATATAGATTGTGCTAGTTTATTTTTCACATGAAACAATGTCATGATTCCTCAAAATCTGACGGTGCCTTCACATCTGTACAAATGGGGACTGTCATGCACTGGAAAATAGATGATTTGTTCATTTTTCCCCCTCAAAACACTGACAGAGTAGCATAGAATTTCCCATCAAACAAACGCTAACTGATATCCTCTTGAAAATATAAGCGTAGCTAGTTTCAACGAAAGTTGAAAAACCCTGAAACTCGGTTGTAAAGTGTAACAATATGGAGAAGGTAGATAATGGAAGATTTGCATGTTAGATTTCAAATACAAAACTGACTCAACTCTGGTTTAAAGAAAAGTACACAAAGACAAAGATGCTGCAAAGAAAGTAAAACATTTCCTTAAACCGAACGTAAAATGAGCTGAAGTTCGCAGTGACCAGATTTTCTTAGAATGACTGCATGATGACTATTACCACTGGACTTGAAGGAAAACCACTCATAATAAACCACCCTGTCATCTAAAGTTTTCAACAATAACAACACGCACATATCGTCTTAAGCTTTGGAACCAAAACTTGTGATTCTCTTAACATGCACACACTGTGAGCAACACTGTGAAATGCATCTCATTCAATACAAATAACAATCTGTGTTGAAGAAATAGTAAGGGTTAGTGCATAGAACAAGAGTGCAGTCATATCCAAAACCAGAACCATACGACTGTTACGGTCCATGATATTGATATAGACACAATAGGGCCATTTCTATGTGCGAGTTTGTTCCCAAAGTTGTAGATCTAATTTAACATGCAATGTTTTAGGAATCAAAATCTGGACATCAAACTTATAGTGAAAAGCCTTTTAAAATGTAATTTAAAATCCCCCTTTCGAATGCATCCTCGCCAGCAAGAAACATGTTCTTATTGTTGATGTTAACACGAACATCATTGATACTACCACAACGCTGATAAACAAGAAGTCAGACATTAACCGTTAGAAATGCACGTTTCCTGCAGCGGTGTGGACTGAAAGTGAGAAAACTATTTCCTGTTCTATACTCCAGTATCATTTCAAATACAAATCATTTATAATATAATCGCTATTATATATGTCATGGAATATGCAGTTCTCTTGGCCCAATATAGATACAATAAATGTGTGTCCTGTCAAAAATGGACACATATTGGCTTTCAGTAATATTAATAGTCTACTCATCTTGGCAGTACTTCAGTTGAATGAATAAACCACCCTGGTACTTCAAATTGGACTTGTTGTGAAATATATATATATTAAAATTCACTCTGGAGGATGTAACTGTATTTACTTCAGGTTTTACTAAGCATTATAATTTTTTTAACATAAAAGCAGGTTCATATCCATTTAACTTTAATAGCAAACTATTTTAAACGTGACTATGATAAGGCACTACCAGTGTCAGATGATCATTGTGTAATTGTTTTAAACGTGTCACCTCATGTTCAACATTGGATCTTCCAATCCTGCTTGAAAGCATGTAAATAATTGTTTTGGTAAGTTTAATAAAAAAAAACTTTTAAATATTACTGCAATCAGTACTTTTCATAACTTATGTGCACTGACAAGTACCTCACTCACATAGTATAAACATCACTCAATATATTGACATTTTAATATAGAATGTGCTAATATGCATAATAACATTTTGTTTTATACTTGATATCATATAGGATTAATGAGACAATATAATTACAGTGAGAATATCTCTAATACTTGAGTGATTTTAGACTTGAAGGTGTTCAATATTGCACAGTTTTTGAGACAAATCTGCATTTTTAGCTTGTTATTTTCCCTTGTCTTAAATCTGTGATATATATGTACGTATATCTGTGTGTGTGCTACAGATAAACGAACAGGATACTGGCATAAGCACCAATACTTAGGGTGTCGTTGAATTTCATTTTGTGTTTTCACTTTAGTGAGTTGGTGGATCCACTATACAACTGGTGACAAAAACAGTGGAAACTCTAAACCCAGACTGCATCCCTTAATAAACTGCATTTTTGGGGGGTCTGGTGTTGAAACGAATTATGATAAGTAACAAATACCATCAAACTGCTTGATTGTTGTTTCCTCCCTTGTTTTTGGTCTGTTGAATCGGTCCAGACAGCACATTGTTGGATTTCTGCGATTTCATTGGCTCTGCTGGCCGGTTGCCAGAGTTTTTACTCCGTCTCAAATATGACTTGACAACTTTCAGCTTTATGATAGGAGCTACAATTTGTTATGACAATTCTGTGTCCCAGCTGCCCTCCCTGTCTGGCTATTAAATTGTGTGCTGTCGGGGGAGATCAAACAGACTCTCGAGCTGTGAGCAACAGAAAGAGGCTGTCAGATTGATCAGACGCAGGTCTCAGTGTGTAATGATGTGGCCCTTGGTCCAGGGGAAGGTTTTATGTTGCATAGTGATCAAAACTGCCCAGGTATTCCAGCGCTGCTCGATAGCAGAACTGGTACTGCTCCTGCGGAGGGGCACACACACACACACACACGCACGCACACGCACACGCACACACACACACGCACACGCACGCACGCACGCACACACACACGCACACACACACGCACACACACACACACGCACGCACACACACACACACACACACACACAAAAACATAATTTGAGCCGAATCTCAGACTGCTGATTAGTATAATATTCAAAACTGTTTTGGTAAAAAATAAAATGGCAATTTTGAGATATGAAAAGACAATTATGAGAAATAGTCACAATTTTAAGTTACAACTGTGAGATGTGAAGTTACAATTACCAGAGATAAAATCACATTTATTAGAAGGTCGCAAATTTGAGATATAAAGTCCTAATAACAAGTAATAAAGTGAACATTTGAAAGAAATAGTCAATTATGAGATATAAAGTTACAATAATGAGAAATAAACTCATGATTATAAAAAATAAAGTTGTAATTATAAAATACAAAGTCACAGTGGGTTGAAATAGATGCAATTATGAGCTATGTTATTATTTGTCATAACTGCAAGAAATGAATATAAAGCCACAATTGTGTGAAAGTTGCAGTTGTGAGTTATTAAGTAGCAAAAACAGAAATAAAAGCAGAAATAAAGTCAGAATAGAGTAATAAAGTCATGATTTTAAGGAAAAAGTCAGTGAGATGTAGTCACAATTATGAGAAATAGTTGTAATTGTGTGCTATAAATTCACATGAAAAACAAAGTTGTAATTACGAGATATAAAGTCAGAATTGTAGGGATCAGATGCAATTATGAGCAACAAAGTGGGAGAATTAATGAGAAAGTCAACTGTAAGAAATAAAATAATAATTATGAGATATAATGTAATAAAGAAAACTATGTGAAACTCACAATAATTTGTAATAAAGACAGTTGTATGAAATAAATTGAGATATAAAGTCACAATAACGAGAAACACATGGCATGCCATTGTTCGAACCGGAGTTACAAAATACAGCAATGCTGAAAGTGTTAGAGACGCTTTTTATACTTTTATAGTGAATCAACCAACAAATGGCTTTGCATGTTTAGTTACGAAATGAAAAAGTATTTTAACATTCAACAAAATGATGTGTAGTCATTTGAAAATAGTTTAAAGGAATTATGGAGTTATTAGTATTGATAGAAAGACATGGACACTGCATTATATGGGTTGCAGTGTGCATGTTTACCTCTGTCTGCACCATGGCTGGTCTTTGAGTGCGCAACATCTTGACGGTCTGGAAGATGTCGACCACTCCTTCATAACGCATCCTCTCCAATACTATACTTAGAGTGATAAATACACCTGTCCTCCCAACGCCAGCACTGCACAGAAAACGTGACATCGAGTAATACATTAAATACAATAATGTGAATTCATTCATTTTATTTCACAGCTCTGTAAGACTTGACTCTGATTGGTCATTTGAATGATGACATTTTTGTCCAATGATGACTGATTAACATATAATAGAGTAATTTTGACTCAAACCTATATATTTAATTTCCTTTTAATTTATTTGGTAGGTAACCTTGCAATAAAAGAGAATGTACAGTCAACCGGTCATTTTTGCTAAATAAACCCTGACTTTATTTTGTGTCACTAAACACATAAAAGGATCAAACCCATCCGAAATTCCTTAGCAATTATTCTCCTCACCTGCAATGTACTGAGATGGGCCCATCCTGACCAAACTGCTCTTTTGTTTTGTGCACTTGACCAATAAAATCAATGAAGCCTTCACCAGATTTCGGCACGCCCTGCTCTGGCCAGTCCGTGAACTGAAACTGCCGGACTGTTCTGGATTGACCGTCCTAAGAGCAAGAGACATGTCATGAGAGACAGAGAGTGGCAGCATTTCAACCAATAAACCATGGAATTGTATTCAATTTTCATGATAGTTCTATCTAATAAATAACTTCTAATTGGCCAGCTAATGAGTTTCAAGCATTATATAATGTAGTAACATTAGTTCATGTTCTGAATGAAAGCTTTATAAGGTGTAATCGAGAAAACCTAGCTTTTTTATGCTGAGAGTCTCTGGTCTGTAAAAATCCCTGTGCTAATGAATAATAAAAAACAATCGTTTTGATTGAATCATTCACAAGAACCGACTCAAAGCATTTAACAGAACTAATGCAAGTTATACATACAAATTACTTTAAAAATATATATTTTTTAAATATTATGTGGAAAATGTGGATATTACATTACAGTAGGAAAATATATACTCACAATTTAAGTTCAGATTACTTTTTCAGAATAAAAAACAAGACTGTACAGGTACATCTAATTAAATTGAATATGGTGAAAGTTTTTTCTTTCTTGTAACTTATTTGTAATTTTTTCTTGTAACTTATTTCAAAAAGTGAAACTTTCATATATTTTAGATTCATAACATGTAAAGTAAAACACTTCAAATGTTTTTTGTTTTAATTTTGATGATTAGAGCTTACAGCTAATGAAAGTCAAAAATCAGTATCTCAAAATATTAGAATATTTACATTTGAGTTTCAATAAATGATCATCCATACAGTATAAATTCTGGGTATCTCTTGTTCTTTGAAAGCACAATATTGGGGAACACTGCTGACTTGGCAATGGTCCAGAAGATGATCATTGACACCCTCCACAAAGAGGACAAGTCACAGAGGGTCATTACTGAAAGAGGTGGCTGTTTCACAGAGTGCTGTATCAAAGCATATTAAATGCAAAGTTGACTGGGAGGAAGAAATTGGGTAGGAAAATGTGCACAAGCAACAGGGATGACCAAGGGTATTGTCAAGAGGAAGATGAGACACAGACCCAACAATGCAGATGACCTGAAGGCCGCTATCAAAGCAGCCTGGGCTTCATTACACCCGAGCAGTGCCACAGGCTGATTGCCTCCATGCCACGCCGCATTGATGCAGTAATTCATGCAAAAGGAGGCCTAACCAAGTATTGAGTGCATAGAAATCAACATAATTTTCAGAAGCCTTACATTTCTGTTTAAAATATCCTTTTTTATTGATCTTATGTAATATTCAAATTTTCTGAGACACTGAATTTTGGTTTTTCATTATCTGTAAGCCAGAATCATCAAAATTTCAAGAAATAAAGGCTTGAAATATTTCACTCTATGTGTAATTAATCTATATAATATATGGGTTTCACTTTCTGAAATGAGTGACAAAAAATATTGACCTTTTTCATGATAATGAAATTTTTTTAGATGTACCCTGTATATTCCATGTTTTCCATGAGCATTTAAAGCTTAAATGTTTCAATGAGTGCTTGACATACCCTTGCATCTGTGACTTTAAACTCTCGGAGTATATACTGAGGCATGTTGTACTCCGCCATGGGATCCACCACAAAGTACTGATAGCGTGCTGACCTGTCAGATGGCCAGTACTGATGACATTTCTCCTGCGTTAGAAAAAAGTTCACACATTCATCAGTGTTATATCGTTATTCAAAAGATAAATGCAGCTGAAGTTCTCAGAAAATAGATTAAATATAAATATCAGACGAAAAAGAGAAACTAAATGAAAATGTTGCCTTGCAAACTTAACTAAGTTGAAGCACAAAACATACTAACTGCATCTGTTAAAAGTAATACTAAAATAGAAATAAAAACAAATTAAACCCAAATAGTCATATTTAAAAAGAACAAAAAAAGACAAAAGCAGATTACAAACTAACTACAAATTAAGCTAAATTTAAAATGAACACAGAAAATTAAAATGAAATATAAAATAGTGCATCAATACTAAAATAACACTGATTGGCAATTAATCACTTCACAATAAACACCAATGTCGTGTATGTGTGTATGTGAACTAACCCTTCCCATTTCTCTGAGTTTAGTAAGCATAACTACTATAGTAGAATTATGTTCCCAAAGCATTCTCCAGTAATCTTCAACTGTCTCAGCCAGCGCCCCTGAGTCGCAATATACGCCCTCTGTTGCCTAGAGTGATGAGAAGGAAATTAAAACTTCAAGAACTGAGATTTTCACCAGCTTTCTTGCAAATGTTGATGTGTGCTTGTTTTGTAGATGTGTTGTTTTATTTTTACTTATGAATACATATAAAAAAGAGATCACAATGTACCTGTAGCCATCTATAAAACTGCCATTGACATAATCTGAGCCCTCCACTCCTCTGATTGGCTGCAGACACACACGTGTGGTCTCATATGGCATGATATTGACCAATCGGTTTTTGAACTTATTGCACGGAAGGCTGGCACTGATGAATCGGGAGTCATGCGCTTTGGCATTAGCTAACCGCTGGAAAAGGGATACAGAAAAAGAAATAAGTAAACAACACTTAAATTTTATGAACAGGCACATTACAAAGCAACATATAACTGCTAGCAACAAGAAACAATACAGTTTCTTATTTATTATTTATAACACGAATGGAACTTATGAAAAAGCTTTAACAGTGCTGTGGACTACTATTTTTGAAATGTTTTTCATGTTTTTCATGTTTTAATTGATTTATTTTCAGTTCATTTGTTACTGAAATTCACGTTACATTCGTGGGAAGTACTGACTTTAAATTCCTGCTCCATTCCGCTGATGTGCTCCGGCGGTTCCGTCTGTGACAGTCTCTGGATGTAGGCGTAAAGATTCCGTGCCGGAACCTCTGTGTTGCCGCAGGAAACAGCCTCCAGCAGTGCATCATAAATAAAGACGTACTGCTCCTCTGTCTGCACCATGTAGTTTCGATGAGATCGCAGCAGAGTCACGTGACCATAAATATCTATCGTCTTCTCCTGCTTCACACGCTCCAACATGGAATCAATCACAATGAAGCAGCCCGTTCGGCCCACACCAGCACTGAGAGAGAGAGAGAGAGAGCACTCAAATTAGTATATTCCAGAGTATAAAGATTACTGATGTGCGAAAATGATTTAGCAATTTTCTCTCACTGAATAGTTTCATAGAATAAAAGTAGTAGTTTTAAGTAATTCATTTTCCCTGTGTCAGTTAATCTGTAAAAACCTTGCATGTATATACTCTAGTAATGTTGCTTTGTTGTGTCTAAGCAAAATAAAACAGACAAAAACACTCAGACTCCACAAAAAGCATTGAGCGCATCGACAGAGACAAACAAATTGAGCTGCAACTCAATTTTGTGGGATATAACACCAATTTTATATAATCAACACAATTGAAGCCAATGATTCGATACACTCTACAGAGTAAGAGCATATTTCATCGGCATTGAAAGAACCTTAGCAAGTTTCTCAGAATCTTTCCTTGTCATGTCTGACTGGATATAAATGTGTTTGCTCAATTCTGAACTAGTTACCTGCAGTGGACCACAATGGGTCCAGCGTCTGGGGGGTTGCAGGCTTTGACCCGTCTGAGGAAGGCCAGGAAGAGAGTGGGGTGTTCAGGTACCCCCTGATCTGGCCATGCTGTAAACTGGAACTGACGAACCTCCCTTTTCTCCCCACTTCCACTCTGCACATAGAAACGACACGATTCAGCACAGTACAGTACCATTTACTAAAAAAACTAGACTAGACTAGAATAGAAGATGCCAGAGAATGCTTCTCATCCAAGCAGCAATGTTATTTTATTCAACATATTTCCCATCAAATGTGTATTTAATGTGTACTCAATATTTAGCACACAATGCACAATAACAGTGACAAACTAAAAAAAAAAATGTACAGGATGAATTCTTAATAAGAAACACATGACAAATAATTGAAACTGTTGACAACTACAGTAACACCACCATAAATAAAAGCAGAAAATATCAAATGCGTAATTCTTTTAACTCTTTTGCATGATTTTCTCAAGAAAATCAGACATTGCCAAGGAGATGAAGATCAGAGTGAATATTTCACCAGCAAAACTTTATGCAAATATCTGCTCTTTAAGAGAAATGTGTATGTAGTTATTATATTTATGTTTATTTTCAATATATGTTGAGATTATATACTGTTGTATTTTAATAATTTATACATTTATATAGAAGTAACTTTGCAAGTACATGTCAACTTATTCTACAAACCATAAACTTTATCCTTAACCCTCTAGTCTTAAATATACTAATATCTTAATAAGGGTTAGTGAACATGTAATTTCAAGGTTACTTATAGTTAGTAGAATGTACTTTTAATAATCTGTCACACAGCAGAACTATTTTACTGAATAAAAAAAAAAATAAAAAGAGTTAAAATGGAGATTAATTTATGGAAATAAAGTTATAATACCAAATTGTCTCATTCATTTCCTCACAAATGTTAAAAATGTTGTGTTTTATGATATGACAATGTTCACAACCAGTGAGGCCTATTTCATGAAATTTTCAAGGTTCTAAAAAACCTACGGGTCGACCAGGCCATTTTGGAGTGTAAAAAAGTGTTTGTACAGGGTGTTTATGTGCTGGTCACTGCTGCTTTATTACCTTAAAAAGAGCAAAAGTCCTGACGCAGTAGGTCGCGAGCTCCACCGTGTCCAGTAAATTGACTTGTATCAATCCGTACGTCTCTGTGCCTCTGCTGGGCCAGTACTGATCGCATTTATTCTGCACACAGTTCCACAGACACTTAGTAAATCTCTCACCGCTGCATAGGTCTCAATGTCAAAGGTGACATTAGAGGAGAGCTGAAGAACCAGCTGAGATCAACACTGACAGTCAGCTGCTCTTCAACCTGGCTGCTTTCCATCAACAACAGTACTCACATGGCTATGTGTCAGTCCGCTCCCTAGTATTTACAATACCAAGGGAGTGGGTTGCCTCATTGTCAAAATCATGCCAGTGCACTGAACAGTTCACTCCCTAGAAATCAGCAAAATGCCTTCTAATCTATTTTTGCTAATTCCCAACAAAGAGAACTAGGGAATAGACTGAGACACACCCTTGGAGAGTACATTTCAGCATGCAGTGAGAGTGTGATAACCAGCCAAAAATTCAAGATACACTTTGACGAAATGTGTCTCAGAAGTCAGTGAGGGAAAGAGGAAGCGAGAAGAGACAGATCAGAAAAAGAGAGAGTGGGTGTAAAAAAGGGATGAGGCAGAGTTAACAAGGAGGAAAAAGGTGAGACACGGAATATCAACCATTCAAGTGAAAAGTGACAGTGGTCTAATTAGCCAAGTGAGACGTCTTGCCTTTGAGAAGAAATACGAAGGCATCTGGAGAGTAATAGACAAACAGCATAAGACTTACTCTGCTCCGTAACACCACACAATAGACTCACTGAGAAATATGGAAAATATCAATGCTGTGTTAGTATGTGTGTGTTTTTATGAGTTTGAGTAATAATAATAATAATAATTTGTTACATTTATATAGCGCTTTTCTAGGCACTCAAAGCGCTTTACATAGAAGAGGGTAATCTCCTCATCCACCACCAGTGTGCAGCATCCACCTGGATGATGCGACGGCAGCCATATTGCGCCAGAACACCCACCACACACCAGCTTATATATTATTATCATATATTAAGTGTTGTAGGATCTCAGTAGTTCTGTTTCACAATCAGTCAGTTGCATTTTAAGCATCCTGATGTAAACGCTGTTTGAAATTTTAATGTAACACATTTTAGTTCATCTAACATTTTTGGTGGGCTGCATAAATTCCCATAGCTTTTGAAAATCTGATAAAGACAAAATATAAATTGCAGACAAAAATAAGATTTTGACAAGGAATCAGTTGTTCATGCAGTTCTTTCTTGCAAAACGTTTGTAGTTACATTTCAGTAGTGCATATAATTATTGTATGGACAATATATAGACGAACAATTAGAAAAGTACAAATAAAAAAGGCTCAGAATGCCAACAATTTCTAACATGGTTTTGAATTTGTTTTATTATATCCTGCGTGTGGTCAGTAACAGTGAAATCACTTAGTAATAGAGCCCAGCATGGGCTTCAAATTTAGGCGCTAGCCCGGCCCGTGTCCGACAGCTTATCAGAATTACCGTCCAAGCCCGAGCCCGACCTGAGCCCATCTTTTTTTCTCCCTTCTCCCAAAACAGCTTATACTATTTTATCAGCTATTAAAATAATTCAGTTTTGTATGTAATGGCAAAGTGATTAGATTTAATTTCGTTTTTTTATTAAGTTAATTTGAAAAAAACGTTTGGAGCATTTTATGTTCGTTAAATACGTTTTTGTTTTTTAAAGTAGCCTAATGACCAAGAGGCCAGCGGCAGACAGTGAGCTGATCATAGCCTATGTTTGATTTCAATTTAAGTCAATTTAGCCTCAAATCATCACGCCTAAAATAAAACCTATAGATATAAAACAGTTCAAGCATATAACACTGTTTAAACGTTAAACCTAGATAAATGTGCGCTGTTAGACGCATATCCAATAGTATGCACTTCTCTCTGAAGGCGTGTCTAATGAGGAGATGGCGAGTCAGGATCGGCAACTTCATCCTTGCAACACGGACTCAGAAAACACTAGTTTATTAGTAAATAGTTCAAATATCTCATAACTATTTCAGCCTGACACATTTATAGTAATTGCTTTAGCTGGGGCTTTGCGGGAAGCTTTAGCTTATTGCGTACATTTGAACGCAGAGCTCTTCAGCTGCGCTGACGGCACTCACTGCTGCTGCTGGACACTAAACACAGTCGAGCCGCTCTTGACAGTCGCGGTAGCACGGTCTCGTGTTGTTTCCACCAGCGCAGCAATTTTTTTTAACCACTACTTGATGGATGTCTAAAATATTAAAAAAAGGAGAAGCCTAAAACAGAACCGAGGTCCGGCCTGTGTCTGAACTATGTGAAAATTGGCCAAAAGCCCGGCCCTAGGGGCGTAAAAATGTCGGGCTCCCTCAGGTCCGGGCTGAAAAATCTAGACTCAACTATTATACTTCACAGAAGACAGATCATGTGAGCTCCACTGACTTCACTCACACTGGTAGTCGACTAGGGTAACCATACATGCTCTTTTTCCTGGACATGTCCTTGACAGTATTTCAAATTTGCCTAAAATGTTTGGGTTTTGACTTTTCTTTACTATTGTTTTCATTCTTGGTGAAGGTAATAACTGACAATTAGTATGACCAAGAGCGTGCATGCATTGTACATAAGTGACCAATCATGCCACTGTCTATAGTAGAAAGCAAGTATGCTTCCTAGATTTTGGAACAGAGATTGTAAATGTGTTTCTGTCTGGAAATGTATGACTGCACATGACTTGAGTGTGGTCTGTATTTATATGATTTAGTGCTCTCACCCTGGATTTCTCCTCAAGTTTGGTGATCATGATGATATTCGCTGTGTGTTGTTCCCACACCATTCTCCAGAAGTCACAAAACGTGTCTGGCATGGGGCCCTGGGTGGCGATGTATGCGCCCTGTCGGCGGTACCCGTCTACGAAGTTGGCATTGATGTAGTCACTGCCAGGAACATCTGCATAACAAGAGGAAATGACAAAAACTTCATCACTTTCAAACTGACAAGAGAAAAAAACGAAATGCTCTTCATAAATTTTAATAGGTGTAAATAAAAGATTGAATTCAGTTCCATTAGTAATGTGTCAGATCTAATATTTCAAAATGACGAAGCAGCATCAGAGTCTGAATGTTCGAGTCCTGTCTATCTATACTGTCCTATCACAATAAAGGCAAACATTTAATACAATTGCAAATGATGCAAATGTATCAGAGGTGATATGAATCACCTTCAAATTAGTATATGTCAGTGTTATATTAGTATTATTTCTATACTATTTTAGCACTTATTAATATTTAGAATGTTATCTTTTTGAAGTGTTTATTTTTATGTTTTTAGTTATATTTTATTATATTTATTTTTAGTAATTTTGTTATGTGCTTTTGTATTTTTTTATATTTCTTTTTAATATTCATGTTTTTGTTTGAGTAATTTTACAACAAACTTATTTCAGTTAATTGCTAAAGTAATTAAGTTAGCAGGATCCAATTAAGTTTTTTTATGTTAATCTAATATAAAATATTATTTTAGCTTTATTTCTTGTACCAAACATTTTTTTACAGTTTTAGTTTACAATAATAACACAGGTACAGTTGTGTGTACATTTAGAGATAACAAACAGTAATGGTGCAAGATGCAATAAATGGGAATGGTAATAACATTCTCTTTGTTGATTTCCCGTGATAATACCCCTTTAAAATTAAAAAGGGGTTATTTCTCATGAATACAGACATAGAAAAAGCAATACTGGCATACTGAGCACACGCAATCTCACCATCATTGTTGGAAAGGGCTACTCTGGTGTGGTCGTAGGCGATGACATTGGCATATCTGTTCTTTGGCTTGTTAATCTCAAGGTTAGACTGTTCCCATGAGAACTGCTGCCCTGGATCAATAGACTACAAGAGAGAAGCACACCATGAATTGCATATCACACTGGACAAGCCCCATACTGTACCTCACATATTATAAACATCACATGGCCTATGCATTAAAATCTGTGCTCACACAACAAAAGTACTCAAAAGCATGTTACAGTATGCTGAATATGTGGTGCTAACATACATCATTCATTGGCCAATATGTTTTTAATGTACACCCGTGGGGTGTGAATGTAAGTGCGTTTGAGTGTGAGATCTGACCTCATACTCTTGAGAGAACCTCAGGTTGCCATTGGCTTTCATCCTCTCTATGTGAGTTGGCAGTTCTGAGACGGACACTGGAGGGTGGCTGGTCATGCCTGTCAATCACATCACACAAACACATCAGTTCAGACCCCGAGAACACGGCACGCTGCTGGACTGAGTGCTCTGAGCAGTGTGTGTGAGAGAATGTTAGTGATCTAATCTATGTTTTAGCACTAGGGTTCATGAGTTTATGTGTTTTGAGGAGAAAACTGCTAAAAGAATATCACCAGAAGTTAATCCTGTAAAGCCTGATATATGAAAAATCTTTTTTTTATGCAACAGTTTATTGAACCTTTAGACAATTAATTAATGTATTTTTGCATATCAGGCTTTTATGGCTTATAGAGTGTGAAATAAAGAGAAGGCGAGGGAAAAACACCTCAGTTTTATTCAGATGCCCAAAATACGCAATTTGGTGCAATTGCTGATATTTATATGGCCAAAAACTAAGATGAAATTCTGCTTGTAATGTAAATCAATGAAATCTTTATTTTTTAACAGTTTTGCAGGCTACATATATAAATGCATATAAATACCAGTTGTCACTCTATATTTCACAATAATGTCTTATTAAGGTGATATTTAAATTAGTGCTGTCAAAACAATTAATCGGTTATTATTAATCACACCCAAAATAAAAGTTTGTGTTTACATATGTGTGTATTGTGTATATTTATATGCATATATAAATACACAAACATATATGTATATATTTAAGATATATTATGTAAACAAACTTTTATTTTGGATGTGATTAATCGCGATTAGTCGACTTGACAACTAATTTTTTGATCAAAGCTCTATAATTTTTGGGGTTATAATTGTGGACATATAATAGAACACATATGATATTTCAAAAAAAAATGTTGCATGGATAAAGTTGCTTTAGTCTGGTAAGTGTTCATCTTGAAATATTACCATATAAAAGTTTTTCTCACACTTACTTAATAAAAATAACAAAGATTTCATAGCTATAAGAAACAGATACAATGACCTGAAGGGGAAGTTTTTCAGTTTTGATTGTTTTGAAAACGTTGATAATTTAGAGGCCGTAGAAATATATGTACTGTATCAAAAATGAAACACTAGACTTTATAGGGTTAAATCTAACGAAACCTTATTTTAGGATGTTTTCAAAAAGTGAAAAATGCTCAGAAAAATGCATAATGTTATTCTTCAAATATTTTATGGCGGGGGGGGGGTAGTTTGTGTTGTAGTTGTTTGTACCCATATAGCAAAATCATTGATTCACAAGAGGAAAATACAAAATTTGACACTCCTTCAATCCTTTTCTAAATGTTATAATACTGATGGTTTAGACCAATTTAAACGGAATGGCCACTTGTGAATGGTTGTGCTTTTTGTTGAATATTTATATATATTTAATATTTTATACATTTAATGTCCATATAAAAATAACTGATCAATAACTAAAAGCTCACAAAATCTATAAACTAAAATAAAAAGTCTCATATTATTTAAATAGAATTGTTTAGAATTTTTATTGTAGTCTGTAGGTTATTGAAAATATTGTTTTACCTACATACACAAATGTTATATCTAGTGAAGTAAACAGCCTCACAGAAAACTTTATTACAATTATTTCATGATATATAACTTTTTATTGTGGGAGGGGACTGATCTCCACCCAGACAGATATTCATATCCCACTCTAAAATCTCTATAAATAAAATCTGAACTATACTGAATGTGCACAGGAGAGGGTATAGATTACAAGACAGTCAGAAGTATTAAGCTAGATGAAATAAACAATGAAACAGCTGAATCAGATCAAATTAAACTTAAAGCAGAAATCAATATTGCTGCATTTAGAATATCACTGAGAAGAGTTCATTTCATGTCTGCAATAGTTGCCTGTTCAACATTGATTCAACACTGAATTACTGTAGTCTCTAATATATTATGTTTGATTTAAAAACATCTCTGGTATGTCCCCATTGTAGAGAGCTAGCTGTAATTGTGCGAGTATCTGTGAATAGATCAGTTTTCACCATTATCGTGGGGACTAAACCTCCCCACAAGGAGGGTAAGGAAACATCTTAATAAACACTAAACAATGTCTTAATGAAAATAAAAAAATGCAGAAAGTTTGTGCGAGGGTTTAGAGGTTAGAGGCTAAATATAAAACAGGGAAGACAATGGGAAAGTTCAACATGATTGAAAGTGTGTATGTATGAGTGTTTGCTGGTGTGTGTGAGCTGGTTGTGACGTCAATCAGAGCAGAGAGAGAAAAGCTTCACACGCTGCAGCAGGAGTTCACATACACCCCTGTTATGAGCCAAATGAGTTAAGAGGATGACAAAGCCAAACCAGTTACTGCATAAGTATGAATGGGGTTAAGCAGTCAATATAGACTTCAAAAACCACAACTAACTTGATAACCGTCGATAACCGATGATAGATGCACGCAAACCTAGAAAAGAGACAGCATTGTGTTGATACGGACAGTGTGTGTGTGTGCATCAACGTGGCACTGAAAGTTGATTCTTGAGCTCTCTGTACCTGTGCGTGAGTGTGTTTGTGACATGTCTTTTCATCAGTATATTACCAGCCGTTGGGAAGTTGATTCTACGTAGCTCCACTGGGTCAGATGGATGCTGGGAACTCATGGCTTTACTGCTGCTGGGAAAGCTGCACTTCCTGCCCTCCAGCTCTGCCCGCTTCCTGTAACATCACACGCGCAGGAGCATTAAAGCAACACTCACTTAGTAGGAAATAGTTTATATTGCATTTCGGTCATAATTAGATTTAGAGAGAAACATAATACACAGACCTGTCTGGTTTGCTGGTTTGTGCACAGATAAAGCGAGGGAAGAAAAAAATGATTAGGGATAAATAACATCAGCTTCTGCAGAGGTAAAATATAAAGGATATATCATTTTTATTCCATTGCTTATTACCCTCTCATTCTTTTCAATTTTCTTTCAAATGAATGAATAATTTAGGCTGATTTGTGAATCGTTCAAGAGATTCATTCAAAAGGACTGACTCTAATGCATGATTCACTCACAAACACCATGGTTTTAAGTTTAACTCTACACAATCAATATCTAGAAAATATAACTATAATTTAGATTTCAGAAAAAGTTAGAGCAGAGCTTAATTAGAAAATTTATTTTCACCATAGATCTACTATTTAAATGTATCCATTTCCTGTTTTTTTCTTGAATGTGTCACTTAATTCACTTAATTTCTTCTTCCCTTTAAAGTAATTTAATCTACATTCAAATCATCAAATTCTCAATTATTTCTCTGCTCAAATTTCTTTCTCTCTCACCTTTTAAAGAGTAGGATGAGGATGACAATGCTGATAATGAAAATGACCGCGAGCACTGGCCCCACCACCCACAGAAGCCCCTCCTCCTCGTCAACGATTGGCTGTGGCTCAACATCGGAGAACAGCACTGCATCAGAGAATGGACTCGTGGAGTACACGGTCTGTCAATCAAAAATAAAAAAACATAATTTTTACTGTAGTGTAGTACCCCCCACATTTTCTGTTGAATGTCACAATTCCTGCTTTAAAAATAAGCAGTGCATCATAAGTTCCTTTACTAAATGTTTCAAACTGAGCTATGTTCTTCTCAGAAATGATTTGCTCACACAATAGGTATTTAACACCGTATATCTAATCACTACATTTTCATAGTGGACCCCAAGTTACTCTAACATGAGAGAGAAGAGAAGGACTTACATTCTGGCCCAGTTCAAGAATAGCCAGCACAAAGCACACATACTCCTGTCCGTTTACAAGCGGCCGGTTTAGGAATGCTCCATACACACGTCCGTCTCCTAGTTTGAATTCAGCTGGAAGATTCTGGAAATGAGCGCTGATGTACGCTTTTGCCTCCGCCTGCCTCCGTAGACGCACAGAGCGACCGGTGCCATTAATCTCCCTCAGCAGCTGGAGAAACCAGAAAACAGACAAGTGCATGACACAAGCTAAGTTAATCACAACAGACACTGCAACTCCCCTGTGTTGAACCAACATGTGCTTTAAACTTTGAACAGCTTTTTCAACAACGACAGCAAACAATATGATGAAAATTGTAGAAAATTACAACATCTGCAACTCGATTACAAAAACGTATACCTCATCAAAGTTCATCTCATCTGGATCACTCCATACATTCTGGAAGTTTCCTCCTCTCTGCCTCTTCAGGGGAACAACCACAATGTAGAAACCCCTTCCAATAAAAATATGATATTAATTATTATGGATGAATCTCATAAAGAAAAGTCTGGGGTTGCTTTTTGCTCCAACAAAAAAAATCACTGTTTGCACTGTAAAACTGAATGCTGAAAATTCAGATGTTTTGCCATCACAGGAATAAATTACATAAAATATATATTATTAAAATAATATTAAAACAGGAAACATTTATTTTAAATTGTAATACCCTATTGAAAAATAAATATACTAAAATGTAGTTGAAATCCATTTATTTCATGCTAAGTATACTACAGATACATTTACATATTATGCACTTAATAAAAATACCCTGCAATTGTACTTAGTATACTAAACTGGTATACTTCAAGTAAAGTTGGAGCTAAATTGGAACAACTGATTTTAATGCACTTTAATTGTGCGGAAGTGCTGAATATATAGTGCTGAAGTCCAACTAAAGATATACTGAAGTATATTTGATTGTGCTAAAGTGGAACTATTGCAAGTATACTTTAGGTACTCTTTAAATATCTTGCATTTAAAGACTTATTATTCAAAGATCATACAATCCCCATCAATAGTGACATTAAAACACATTTTATGCTTAATATAAAAAGTGCATTGTGCACAAGTAGTCCTACAAATAAAGTTTTATCATAGTTTTTAGATCAGTAAGTCTTGAGCGATATGTCAGTAAATATGTTTGAACCATACTTAGTATGAAATAAATGTGTTTTAAATATACATCTTTTTTATTAGGGTAATCTTTCACAATATCATTTTGACTGAATTTTTTTATCAAATAAATGCAGCCTCTGTGAATTTCTGACTTTAGAATTTTGAAACCACAATGGAAATCTGGAGATCTAATTTAGACCTGAACATAAACAGTTCGAAGTAAGTCAAATTTGAAGCTTTTAATAAATCCCACCCTCTATTTATCCTTGGTGTGTTCCTGACCTGACATTAGCCTGTCCCTGGACAGTGGGCAGCTGCAGGGTAGCGATGCTCTGAGAGCTGCTCTTGTCCAGCAGCTGGGGTTTTCTAGTCAGCAGGTTTGGAGCCGTCATGGCATCTGCGCGGTGCTGCAGGCCTCCAGTGCTATCAGCTTTACTAGTTAACATGAAGGTGTAAAGAGACTGGGGCTTCAGCTTAGTCACCAACTTCTGCCCGAGCCGCCCATCCACCTCCACACTCGCACCATCACCATATGAGATCTGAGAGAGAAGCAGAAAATAGAAAAGCAAATAAACGTAAATTGCACACTTAACAAGCCAAGACTATGCACATATTGTGACACACACATTCGAGGAGGGCAGAGAGAGATTAAGACTGACACCTCAGACACTTGCTAACATGCGCACACTCACACGTTTATACAAACACTGTCATACACAATTCCATCTCAATATGTTGCATGAAGGGTGGCGATGGAGGAACAACACACACACACACACACACACACACGATCTGAAAGTTGTGTTAATTAATTATTTTATGCTACTATATTTCCACTCCTAGTTTGTGTAAATAAAACATATGAAAACAAGCAGCTTGTCTTTACAGTGCTGTACAGTACATTTTTACAAATAACGATAACTTCAAAACGTTTTCAGTATTTGTGTGTATAATTTATGACAGAGCAAAGTATTGTCAATTTATATTTATCACAGGCAATTGAAATACTCCTATTAAATAAACCCATACTTATAAACAGTGGTCGAATTGTAAAAAAAATTCAGGGGGGGGCGGTGTGGTCAGGTGGGGGGTGGGGTTGAGGAGGTTCCTGTGGCTAATTTTACACAAGGATTAAACAATTTGGTCTCATTAAAAAAAAGTTTTCTATTTTATGAAAAATTATCCTTATTAAATGAACTATTATTTATAAGTTTTCTTTTTCCTTCTGGGGCCTGAAATTTTGGTCAATATTGATAATTAAACAATATTTTGCTGAATGTGTTTTTGTGCTGGCACCTTGGCTGGTTTAGGTCCATCATGGATAAATAAATATGACAATAAACCGCCAGTAGGTGGCAGCAAGTCCCTGTTTTAATAAATGACTTACTGAATCATTCATATCAAACGATTCGTTCAAAACAGCTGATTCAATACAAACGAAACAAGTGAGACCATATGGACTGTTAAATTACTGGGTCACTCGATTCATTCAGAAACTGATTCATTCACGGAATGAAACACTGTGTTACTATGCACTGTTGTAAAAAAACTAATAGCACTTTTGTGCTCGCGGCCTCACGCACATGTGCTGATATGCAGAAAAGTAGGCCTACATTGTGCAATGAATATAAAAACGTAAAAACTCATACGTGGGTATTTTTGTTGCTGGAATTATAAGGGCATTCTAACTGTATTCTAATGGGCTTCATCGTGCAGTGAATGCTTTTGGACTCTCAAAACGTGTTTTTTATCTTTAATTTTTTTTCTCAAAGTTGGATAATGTCAGCTCTCCTATCGTCTCTCAGTCCCTCTATTATGTCAGGAGAATGTCTTTAAATTCTAATCAAGGGAAAATCATACCTTCTGTTGTCTTCTTTTTAAAGAACTTCAAAATTTGCGCTTTAACCATTTTGCATGAAAAATTACGAAATTGCTTCTGCTCGTGCACAGCTTTTTACAGTACCATGTTCTGATTGGACAATCGCCGTTATTTAGTTCATAAATGATCATAAGTAGAAAATTTTAACATTTCATGTGCATGATAAGTTTTACGTAATACACAAAATTAATAATCCAAAGGGGATGGTAAGAGGGGTGGTTTTACAGAGGGGATGCTTTTTGTCATTTTTTTCGACCAGGGGGATGCCATCCCCCCGCATCCCCCCTCAATTCGAGCCCTGCATATAAACCCATTCGTCGTCCAGGTTTTGATGTCATGGTGGCTTTTGGAGTCTCTAACCTTTTCACACCTGTAGATTTTCATCAAAACCAGACTCATGCTCTCACAAAAACGCAGAAATGTACTGTATTTCGCAGTACTTACAATAAGAGATTGTGCTTTATTACTGGTGGTTCGTGACTCCCAGGTCAGCAGCACTGAACTCTTCATAGCAGCTTTCACTCTGAAGTTCACAGCAAACACTATTAAAGAGAGAGAACAAAAAAAAAAGATAAAGAGATCAACACATCACACATCAATACTTCAGCTCACCTAAGCAGAACCTCTGGCCTCCAGCATTGCTAAAGCATTTATGAACAACATCAAAGAGTCTTTTCAACTGTTTCTACTAAAGCATTTACCACATCAGGCTTTTATCCGTAAAGGGTGCACAGAGCCGCCAGGAGAAAAAAGAGCTAGTAAGTTACTTTCCCTCATAGTGCTACTGACAAGAATTCATCACTCTTGTCTAAAGGCTCATCTTTACCATAGTTGTCTTATGAGATAATGGAGCACTCCACATTCACCTAGATCCATTTACAGAGAGATTCTCACCTTTCATCTACACTTAATGGACGTCACCGAACAAGAAACTCAGACCAACAAAGACAGACCAAAAAATGACCAGACAAACAGAAAACATCCTTCCAGAGTAATGAAAATGTAGTGGTTTTGTTGAGGAAGGCTTGCCTGACAGTAAATGTGTGTGTGTGAGGAGGATCCACATGAGTCCTACCTTCGTGTGCTGGTTGTGTTTTGATGGATATAGGGAGACTATAGGGCCCAGGGCCGTGTTTGCTAAGCACGCACACTCTCGCCACATACTCAGTATTTGGCCATAGGCCGTTAAGAACCACCGTGGCCTCCGAAACATCTGATTCCATGGCAATGTCCGTTCCATTACTGTAGGTGACAGCGAACCACACACGGTAACCTTGGATCCGGTCATAGTTTTTTGGTCGCTCCCATCTCAGGATCACAGAAGAGGAGTTAATGTCTTCAGCTGTTAAGTTAGCCAAAAGCGGAACAGTATTCTGTATGCTCACATTTAAAGCATCTGTTGTCCCTGGGGCTGTTACCATGTCGTCAGTGGTTGTTTGCACCACGTTTGGTGTTAAAAGTGTGACCTGAGCGCTTGAACCGTAACCCCAGATGGTACGGGCCGCGAGACGGAACACGTACAGCACCCCTGCGCTCAAAGATGGGACGGTGTAGGTGCGCTCCTCAGCGTTTAGCTCTTGCACCATGAAGGAGTCTGAGGTTGGGTCAGCCTGGCCATATGAGAGCCTGTAGCCCAGCACAGGGGACAGACCAGCAGGAGGAGGCTGCCATTTAAGCAGGGCAGTGCCATCTTCTGATGGCGCAACTGTAAGCAGGGGCATACCTGGCACTGTGGAGTAGAAAATAATACTGTAGATCAACACTACATATGTAGCACTGCAGCTGAGGTATGTGTAGGGTTAAGTGATATACTTGATTTTGTGGTTACTTCAATGATTAGTTCACCCAAAAATGAAAATGAAAAGACTTTCTTGTCCTAGAATGACTTCACTGGAAATCTTGACATTCACCATAGTATTAATAAGACAAGTACTCTATTGAGTGAATTCTTTGATCCGGTCACTAATTGGCTGAATCGAAATGTCACAGACTCAATATCTAGTGATCTTCACAAAAATCTTGAAATCCACCATAGCTTTTTTAAGTGAATAGATGTAGTGTGATTTGTTAACACATTTTTTTATTCAAATCTTATCAGTGAATTATTTAATCTGGTTCACAATATCGGTCTGAATGTTTCGTTTAATGATCCAAAAGTTGAAATACTTGTTGGAAAATAATTCTGAGTCAGACTTTTCAGTGAATCATTTGATCTGGCTCACAAACTTGGCCTGAATTATTCGTTTATACATCGAAGGCCTTATATTTCGAAGAGCTGAACTCATTCAGTGATATTCACTCTTGACTTTCACCATTTCTTTCCTTGACACGTTTTTTATGTTAATAGAAGTAGTCTGATTTGTTGGAAAATAATTCCTTTGAGTCTTTCAGTGAATCATTTGATCCAGTTCAATGAATGATTTATTTATGAATCGAAAAAAGTTGAACTCACAGCTTACAATTCCCCCAAAAATTAACTCAATATCCAGTTGCAGCGATTGTGCAGAAGCGCAGAAGAGCAATCCTCAAATTGTCTCCCTTAGTGTTCAATGAAAAACATCATGCAGGTTTTGGAATGATATTATTTTCATTTTTGGGTGACCTTTCTCTTTAACATTGAGATAAACATAAAAACAAGTGTATATACTAATGCATTAGCGTGTATGTATGTTGGAGTGTGTACACACGTGATGGTTTAGTTCTGATGACTGCAGGTTTGCTGCGAGCTCCATCGCCTTTTGAATTGAATGCAGCCACAGTCACAGAGTATTCAGTGTTCGGCCATAAATCAGTCAAAATTAGGTCCTAATAAACAAATATACATTTTACCATAACACTAATTCAACAAAAAGAAAAAAATATAAAAGAAACCAAGTGTTATGTAATACTGCACCACATAATCTGTATTCATATCAGAGACTGAGTCAGGAGGAAGGCAAGGAATTGTTGCAAAATTAATGGGAGAAATCGCAATGCTTAATATGGCGGCGAATGGATGTCAAGCGTCTCAGTTAAAGGAGTTAATAACATTTTGATTGAGACACTGTCCGTTTTACTTTAGTACAGTATGTGCAAACACATTAGCTGGACTGGGATGAGTGGTTGTTTTTTTACTATGATTTGAGCTAAAGAAGCAACTTTTTTATGTCATGATAGCTTAATGATTTGATTTGACTCTTGACAAACAGACTGTCTTTTGTATCCACTCAGGTATATTTATATTCATGCCTACTGCCTAGATAAAATAAAGCTGCCTGAAGGCATAACCAAGATAGCCGCAAAGTGAATTGATTTGCCTCAAAGGGACTTTGATTCATGTAAATATATGCATTCAAATTCTGGGTCATATTCAAAGTAGGTATACTCACATATTGTTTTGAGTCGTTCTGTGGCTGTTTACAAAAGCAAGACATAAATAGTTAAAATTGATGTGAATGCTAAGATTTAATATGATTATTCGCAACAACACAATGAATAAAGGTCTATTGAGAATAAATAGCGTGGAAGGTTCACTGGGACAATTACATGGTGGTTTTAAGGCTCTTAGTTTTTGAGATAGTTATCAGAGGTTCTGTCTCAGCATGCGGATAATAAGCAGATACTGATGTTATCTGATGATTTAGGCTAAATTAAAGTCCATTTAGAAAGCATTAGCTGAGCTAAGAAGCCTAATTACTGACAAACAAACAACTCGATCAGATCAAGTGATAGCTGGGCTCCGCATCATATTTCTAATATATGTGAGTGATTCTTCAATTAGCAGCACTACTTGAAACCTTGAAAAAGAAAAACATCTTCAAACTGTTTCAACTATCACATGTACTTGATAAAGTTAATTTTGATATGTGTTATGATGTGGATTTTGTTATATGATGGTAGTGACATTTTTCAAGTTTCTGCATAATAGGCTGGATAAACCTTATACTTATAAACACAACAACTAGCTAGCAGTAAATTATAAATCTTTAAGACAATAAGATTTAAAACAAGACAATTGTAATACACTGATAACCACCAAAAACAGGTGGTGATGAGAAAGTCACATGATGGACCAACGCTCATCACAAACAGCTTTTCTACAAGCAGAGAAAGAAAATACTAACATAGAAGATGCACAATGTCACTCCGTCTTTTCTTTTAATGTTTGATTGACATTGAGACAGATCTATATTAAGACCAACTGTATAATATAATGTTACACATCAGATTTTTCCCCAACCATAAACTAAACATTCATGTAAGACATAACAGATTATGTTTGTGTGAATCTCGCCAAGAAATATTTCACAATAATGTACATTATAGATGCGCTTTGCAAATGTCAGTCAGCGCGATCATTTTATTTTCATCAGCATGGATTTGAAAAATCCTATTCGATATGAATATTCACAAAGCAGGAATGCTTCGCTTTGCAAAAAATTGACCAACAACTTTTGGTGAGAAGCAGAAGCAGTCATCCAGAAGTGAGCAGAAAAAAAGGTATTCCTCTCAGAAAACATAAGAATAAAGATACTTTTAGATGTTTAATTACTATTTGGAGCAATGGGATCGCTAGAAGACAGCTTAATGAACTAATTTCTGTGAAAACCTCAAATTCGACCAAAACTGACATTTTTCACTTCTTTTGCCTGTAGCTCAAAATTAAACCGCGCGCATTCTGCCTCATTTTGCCAGCACAGGTCACATATTGGTGTCAAAAGAGTGAATATTGAGAGTCATTGATATTTGAGATTAAATTATTCTGTTTATCAAAGTGAGAACATCTCAACAAAAATAAACACCCCATTTCTAAATAAGGGTTGCAGCACATCCTGACTGAGAAGTGTATTGATGTGTGTGAAGGTGAAGTCTCCTACCTGTGGGTCTCTTAGTAGGAGTTCCCTAATTCTGGGTGAGACTGTTCTCTCCCCTGCTGTTCGTCTGGCGTATGTCACCTGGTAACCACGAATCTTTCCATGCTGTCGCTCAGCAACTGGAGGTTTCCATGACACTCTGGCAGAGGTGGCGTTTAAGACCACCGCATCCACACCCCGTGGCGGTGCGCTGGGCACTAAAGGGGCATTTCAGTAAAGGACATGTAATCACAGCTGAACATTCCTTCCTGCTCACAGGAGGAGGATGGAAAGGGTGAGGAAAAGAGGTGGGGCAATTCGTTGACTTTTGCCTTGGATAGGGATCTGACCATGTTTTCACCAGGGTGACAAAAATGCAATTGCCGACACAGATGGAAAAATCCTTCAAGAAAGAGGAGCTTGGGGGAAGTCAGGAATAATGCAAGCACTTGTTTCAGGATAAGGCAAATATTGAGAGGACAAGAGTGCCTTTGGTAGATGAAGGAAAGGGAGGCTTAGCTTCAGGACATGGGTCAAATTAAGGCACCGTCATACAGACATACCGTCTTCTTCTGTGCGGATCAATATCGGAAGGCTCTCAGGCCCTTGACCTGTGTCAGTGTGGGCAGCAACTGACACAGAGTACAGGGTCCCTTTCTTCAGCCCCTCTATCCGATATCGGAAACAGTTAGATGGGATGTCCGAGATCTTCTGTACAAGGTCTTTCTCCCGTTCCACTGCCACATATCGGATGGAGTATCCTGTTATGCCTGCGTTTTCATCTGTCAGGGGTGGAGCCCAGCTGAGCAATAGACTTGTGGAGGAGGGGCTTATGCATGTGACTTCTTGGGGAGGGGGTATGGACTCTGATTGGGTGGTTAGAGAAGTGGGTGGGTTTAATCATGTGTTGAGGCAGCAATGGTTAGTTTTAGTGTTGTTGCGAATGTAAATGTGTGTAAATGAAATGAAATCAGAAGAAAAGAAAAAGAAAGACACATAAAAGGACAACACAAAATATACACATAAAATGCTGTTGTGTTGTCACAGACAGGTAAAATAAAGACATCAAACTGCAAATAACTGTCAACATGGTGAACTGAAATGAAAAACAAATACGTTTAACATAAAACTTACTTGTTTGACTCCCTCTTTCCACGTCCTTTCATTGAGTGTCTCAAGCTCTTACCTGCTCTTTACACTTAACCCATCCACATACATCTATAACGTTGTTAAATAAGAATGGTGACACTACCAACATCTGACTGCTTGACTGACTTAAGTGAGTGTGTGTCGACCAGTGTTAGAGAGTTAGAGACCAACTAAATTCACTCAAATTTTCAGAACCTGACAGCTGCTTTCAGTTTAGTGCACAGCTCTCCCAGTAACAAGCAACACTTTCCAACAAGTAGAGATGTGTCAGACGCCAGGTAAAAAGCCTTATAGCCAAAAAACAAAAACAAAAAACAGTAAAAACATGCTCTCTTAAATTGTACCCACTATGTCTAGCATGGGGAAATCTGATTCACTTAAGCGAATCTGTTCCTACTGATGGTTCATTTCAATGAAAAGGTACACAAAAGACTCATGACTTAGTTAAATGCTGCTGTTTATCACCATGTATAAATAATTATATTTTTATAAATATAAATAGGGGTGTTTTGAAGTTGTATTAGCTTTATGTTTCAATTATATGTTCAAGTTTAATGCTGTTACCCCTATTAAGTCCTAGTTTTATGTCCTTGTTCAAAAGTTTGAGGTCAGTGAGACTTTTTAATGTATTTGAAAGAAGTTTCTAATGCTCACAAAGGCTGCATTTATTTGATCAAAAAAAGCAATACTGTGGAATATTATTACAATTTAAAATAACTGTTTTCTATTTTATATATTTAAATTAATTGATGTTAATGTAATTTATTCCTGTGATGGTAAAATTGAATTTTCAGCAGCCATTTCTCCGATTTTTTGTTCCACACGATCCTTCAGAAATCATTCTACTATACGGATTTGGTGCTCAGGAAACATTTTTTCTTAGTATCAATATTGTGAATAGATGCCTAATATTTTTGTGGAAACTGTGATGCATTTTTTCAGGATTCCTGATTAATACAAAGTTCAAAAGAACAGATTTTATTTGAAATAGAAATCTTAATGTTTAATTAATAATTAATTAATACAAATAAATCAAATCTTCCAAAAAAGACCCCAAGCTTTTGAATGGTAGAGTAAATAATGATCTCATTATAAAATAAATGATATCGTCTTATGGTCATGTACTCTAAGTAAAAATAATTTTTGCTACTTAAATAGCTTTAATATTTTTTAGCAACTTTTACTTAGTGACTTGTAACTAATGACATTAAAAAGCGGACACTTGACTGTAGTTTAACTACCATGAAATTAAATGAAAAGACCAAGCCGAGCAAGGACATCTTGCTGATTAAATTAGTTAAGAAGCCTGCCAGCATCCAAAACATGTGGCTTTGTCTTTTCAGCAAGCAGAAGTATGTTCGTGTCTGTTTTATATAAAAGCTCTGCCCAGTACATACGTGTTTGTGGGGTCTGAACGGTGATTTCGCTGGTGAATGCCCCCAGGCCGTGTTTGCTGCGTGCTGCTAGTTGAAATATGTAGGTGGAAAACGGCTTCAGATTCTTCAGCAGATAACTGGAGCTTGGATCAAATGATATTTTCTGAAAGACAGAGGTTTAAAGTAATTAGCATTAAACCAGACCGTTGGAAAACATTTTGTATGTGTGTGTCTGTGTGTGTACCTGCTCTGGCTGGTCTCCAAACCTGTAAATGAGCTCATAACCAGTGATGACATCTGTACCACTGTGAGCCGGAGGGATCCACGACAGAAGAATGCTGGTCTCTGATTTCACCTCTGCCTTCGGTTCTGTGGGCTGGGACGGGACTAGAAACAAGAGGAGGCAGAAAGACGATGCTTAGAGAGTGATGCAACAGAAACAAAATAGGCTGCAATATTAGAATCTATCAAATAATCCCAACTTCACATTCTGCACACCTCCTGTCTTGGCAATAATGTGCAGATCGCTGGAAAGAGGTCCATCTCCCACAGCAGTGAAGGCGAGAACTCTAATATAGTATGTTTTGTTAGGTGTCAGGTCTCGTATGTTCAAAAAGTTAGCCCCTCGAACCATTTCCTTCTCCCATTGGCTCACAGACAGTGACGAATCCGAGGTGTAATACACCCTGTAACCAACCACCTGGCCGTTGGCTTCCTCTGGCTCCTCCCACTGCACCATCGCTGTGGAACCACTCAGCATACGACCTCTGACACGACGAGGAGGGGAACTAGGCGCCTGTTCTGCCGTGCGAGCTTCCACGGTCTGACTCGGTGAGCCACGGCCAATCGAATTCACCGCTAGGACCCGGAAATGGTAATGCGAGTAGGGGCTAAGTCCACCCACGCTGTAACGAGTTGTTGCTATGGCATCAATTTCTTTAAAGGGGTCGGTTGAGGAGGCGGGACGATACTGAATGATGTAGTAAGATACAGCAAGTGGATTTCCACTGTCCCACATTAGAGTAATGCTGGTGGCAGATCGCTCCATGATAACCGGAGCTCCTGGAGGATTGGGAAGGGCTAAGGAGGAGGAAATGGATAAATTAGGGATATTTATTTAAAATATTAAATAATATTTAAGTGAAAATTGTACAAAAAAAAATTACTTTACACTTTTATAAAATAGAAAACAGTTATTTGAAATAGTCATAATTCACAATATAACTGTTTTACTGTATTTCAAATCAAATAAAAGCAGCATGGTGAACATATGAGATTCTTTCAAAGAATATTTTTTTGATCAATTTCATTGAGTATCATCATTACATATGGTATAGCATTTAAGGCTTCACAGACCTAATGTGAAGGTTGTTCCAGAATGTAGCAATTACACCTCCTAAAAAGCAATTTTTGGCCACATTCAAAAGCAGAAATGCATTTTTTCTCAAAGCATTGAAACCAGTTCACAGTTCAGTCAAACAAATATTAAGATGGTGAAGGAAGTGAGACAAATGTTGATTTTGTGTGCACCCAGAGTGAGTTGCTGCCTATGAAGAATGTTCCAAGTCGTTGACTTATGAGGTCATATTTCAGTTAGCCAGGCATTAGAAAGCAAGCCAGCTCACTAGGCTTTGGAACAACCATCAGCCACCCTGCTTCCTAAATACTGGCTCTGCCCATGGAACATACTGTTTAACTAAAAGCTTTTTCTATCTTTAATAACATCAAACATCTTCAAAGAGCCTTTTAAATATCACTCCTGCGTACCTTTAACTGTGATCTGGGCAACAGTTTCAATAACTCCGAGAGTCGACATGGCCACACACGTGTAGTTGGCAGACTGGCGTACATCTGTGAGCTCTAAAACATTCCGCCCAATAGGCATGTCATCTTCAGGAGTCAAATCCTCTGCTCCCAGCATCCATTTGACATATGGCATGGGAACGCCCACTGCCTGACAGGAGATATTCACACTTCCTCCCGGCATGATCTCATAATCCATCGGTGGCACTGAGAAGCGAGGAGGGATGCGACGCACTGAGGGTGTGAAAGACAGTGAGCCATTTATTAACTCATGCTAAAGACATTATTAATGCTACAGAGAGCACTGCACCTAATACGATACGCCCTCGAGATGTTGTACAATGCAGGTTATCAATCTGTGTTATAGTGAAGAGTGGGATAAGATGTGGCTGTGCCTCCTCTTTAATGTCCCAGACTATGAATAATTTTTGTGACTGCCCATATAATTAAAAAGGACCCATCAAACGCAGCTGCCTGTGAACACATGAGAAAAGTCCCACACGGTTTTTAAAGCTAAATACTGATTTTGGCATGTCAAAGTATACATTGTAAAGCAAATTTTTCCAGGCTTAAAAATATATTTCACACAAGGTGAATTGATAGAGCACAAAACAAGGTATTTTTTTTTTATTAGCCATGAAGAATTAAAATAATATTTTTTCCCAAAATGGTAGTTGTGGAGTTAGGTGTACCAGACAGTGATGCTGAATTTGTAATTTAAATATAATTAAATATAAAAAAAATAAAATTAAATTAAGAAAAAAGCTGATTTGAAAATAAAAGTAAAAAACTCTGCCTTTTACTGTCTGGTTTATGAAAATGCTAAAAATATGCAGCAAAATAAAACTGTTATGCATTAGTAAATTGTATTCTAAATCATATTCATATTAAACAGAATATATTCCATAAAACAGAAATTGTATTCTAAATCATATTCTTATTTAAAAAATGTATTGTTAGTTCATGGACCATTAAATAATATTAACTAACACATAAATGCTTTAGAATTATATTTCATTGTTAGTTCATGTTAACTAATGTATTTAACTGATATTAACAAATGGAACCTTATTGCAAAGTGTTACTTTTTTGGGTAATATTTATTTAGTAATATATTTTTTTATAGTCTTATGTTGTGCATGCTCTCTTGTAATTGCATCAGGACAACATGGAATTTATTATATTTTATTAATTGTCCTTCTACTGTATCTAATATTTTCTTGCAAACAAACAAACCGTTCTCTCCCTGCTTATAAATTGTGAAAATACAGAAAATGATGGTGCTGTAATGTCACAGTATTCTATAACATGAACACCCATATAACCTAAGATGAATGTATGAATTAAATTGTAATTATTTGTTCAGATGGACACAAGTTCAAATGAATACACGCCACGGCATTACTATAATTTAGCATGATGCTATGGAATGCAGTTAAGTAGGATCAGGTGAAATATGGCGGATTAGTGTCAAATGACATATGCAGTATTAGGATCTGGAAAGTGAGTTCGACTGTCCCAGTGGAGGGGAAGGATTATGTGGATGTGAGGGTCTGAGACTTAAGTTAGAGTAAGAAACAGAGCGTTGGTTGGAGAGGAAGAACACTTACCATCTCTTAACTCTATAGAAGAGTCCAGCAGTGAGAGATGAGCATAGAAAAAACAAATAATGACAACATATCTAAGGTAAGAGGAGACGATCTAAGAAGAATCAGACAGATCAGACTACACTATTCATAAAAATGTGTTATTTACAGGTTTTACTCTCTAATTCTAAAGCACTCAAATAAGTAGCACAAAGCTGTACCTCTGACATAAAGGTTAGCTGGTGTTGAGTAGCGTGTTCCTTCGCTGTTGGTCGCGACACACTCGTATTTACCCTGATCGGTTTCTTCACTCTGATCAATCTGAAGTGCACCTGGATACATATGCACATATAAAAGCATTGACATTTACAACATGACGATACACTTTGTCACCAGCCCAGTACTTTGGAAGAAATGTTCTGGGTTGTGTACAAGTTAAGCTCTATTGACAGGCATATACTTTTTTCATATACAATTTTACAAAGTTAGTAAGCAATTCTATCATGCTAGTGTTTTCAACAATTTCTACTATATGTATGCATTTTACAGTTTATCCCGGCACAATACATTCCCTCTTTTTTGTGGAACAGCATGTCACAGATGCTTTACATAGAGCTTCATTTGTACTGAACCTGTAACATTTAGTTAACTGTAACTCAGACATGCCAACACCACACAAACTGGTTTGCATGTAAATATCAGCACAAAATGACAGAGTATAACAATCACTGCGGTTTTAAAAACTTTCCAAGAACAACATTTCAAGAATAAAATAAACCAAATATTGCCTTAATATCTCAAAACAATCAAACCAGTGGCCTTGCCGAAGAGAAAAAGAAAAGCAGTCAGCCTCTTTCAACAATGTTCTTTAAATATTAATAGTTAGATAGAGACGCAAACAGACAGAAATGACTCCAAGAGACATTGAAAATTCTAAAAAGGCTTCATTAAAAAGACAAGATATAAATAAAAAAATAGCCTGATTTATCATCCAAGTAGAAATTTCTAGCTGAAAAATGAAATGGTGTTTAATTAGAGGGAGAAAGAAGTGAAAAGATCACAGAGGGATCAGAAGAGCGTGAGAAAAACAGCGAAAGCAGGACAAATCTTTAATTTGTGCAAAGCAACAGTATTTCACTAAAACGTCAGTATTTTCTGTAATGTTAGTGACAGCAAAACATGTCACTGAAATTGCTGCTAACTTAATGATCTACATTTCACAAGATAATATAAGGTGATTTAGCCAGTCTCATCTCTATTTAGCTGGAAAACACAAGCCATCTCTCATATCTGTTCCACAACAACAAATTATAGCATATATATATATATATATATTTTTTCCTTTCATGCAATGGTGCAACCATTCTAGACTGGAGGGGGAATAAAGTTGATTTTCATGGCTTTTAGTCCTAGCTGTTAGCTTTGAAGCCATCTAAACACTATAGTGCACTTTTATGTAATACACACATTTAAAATGTATAGCTTTAATGGGGACAACATACCAAAAACTATAGATGACTCATCTATCAATTTTTTATCCAATATATGCTCTAGAATGCGAATGTCCCTCCTCCTAATACAATCTACGTAGGTTTTAGGGATGAGCCTTTCAATAAGTCCTGCCTAAGCTTCCTGTTTCAAAAAGTAATACAACCACAAGAAAGAAAACCACTAAAGTAAATCCTCTTTAAATGATTTTAAAGCTCACAAAATGAATGTCTATTTGATTTTAATTTACCATGAAAATAACACATTGAGATAAGATCTGTGTAAAGGGGAGGAAGTTTTATCATGGCGACAGAACATTAATCATGATAAACACAGTCTCTGAAAATGACACGGTTAGTCAAACAGAGAGAAAGAGAGAGAGAGATGAAAAGAGAGGAAGGGAAGGGGAAGAGGAAGAAAGAAAGAGCGGTAAGGCGAGGATAGATGTGGTGGGTTGCTTTAGTCTCTTACCTCGGATAGGTGTACCCCCTGGATGTGTGAGAATGAAAGCAGATGGGAGATTAAAGAGAAGAGGAGTTAGTGCAGCGAGGGAGGATGAGAGAAAGATAGAGTGACAGAAAGAGAGAGAGAGAGAGAGCAAAAAAGATACAGAGAAAGAAAACAGAAAGATAGAAGGATATTGTAGAAACAGCAAAAAAATGTGCGCAAGAAAAAGAGAAAAGGGGAGGGAGACTCTTCATGTCTTAAGTGCAAAGTGTATGTTGGGTTTTTATGAGATGACAAAAGAGGTTGTCTTAACTGAACAGAAAACTAAATTTTCCGTCACTTGGCACGTTTTTTAAATAGTTGCGATTATAGATATTCAGTTTTGGATATTAATCTTAATAAAAATTGCTTTAAATTATTTTCATTTTTCACAAACATTAGGCATCTATTATGCATCCCTGTTTCAGAAACCCTTTTTAAGCATACTAAAAGAGGCAAAGAAGGATTAGAAACAAAGTAAAAAGGGGAAAAAGCTTTAAAGCACCCCTGTGAAATGTAATTAATGTTTGGAGAGGAAAACAACCGATTGCAAATGCAGTCCAGTTGAATAATTCGTGAAATAGTGTTTGTATTTAATTAGATGTCCAGGTTATAAAACCAAAGAGTGGAATAAAAAGCCAAGAATCTGCTACTTTGTTGTGATACTACTGTTGTGATGTCAATGTCACACTATAAATACCAAGTGTTACATGTATTTTACTACCAGAAAAAAAACACTGACAGAACATGACGGAAAATTTACAACCAAGTCCGTCAGTACAACGATTATTTGTAGCACAACCTCTGGATGACACCTCTGCTTAAGAAAGCAGATCATAAAACCAGTGCAATAGATAAAATATCCTGAGGAATAATAATCGAAAAGAACACAGAGACTTAAGACAGGCAGACTCGAGCCCAGAGAGAGGAGAAAGCCAAAAAAGGCCACGGTTTTGGGTGAAAAGCCACTGTAACATTCAGCATTAGGACATTCAAACCTATCTAGGCAACAAAGTGAAAGAAAGAGAGATATCTGAAAGAGTGAGGGGGTAGTGATGCAGGAAATCCAATGCCGAGGGCAGTGAGCGATTGGAGAAGTGAACGAGTGAGTCAGTGAAGGAGGGAGCCAGACAAAGTAAGTGAGAGTGGAAGCGAGAGGCTCGGTATCACACGTTAGAGGGGCAGCGCTCGGGTAAGGGGGACTGTATCTACTGTACGTGACTGCTGTGTGACTATGTGCGTGGAGAGGGGGGGACTATTCTGTTAGGGGAATACAATATATAGATATATCATGCGCTTTACCAATAACTATATGTTTGTTTGTTTTGTGCTTGAACATGTGAGTGTGTGTATTGTGCCTCAGAATAGCACACTTACCAAAGGACTCTGTAGATTAAAACACAGAAAGAGAGACAGCACATTTATCACTTGAGGTTCTCGCACAGCAAAAACAGTGTGTTTGAGACTGTGTGTGTGTGTGTGTGTGTGTGTGTGTGTGTGTGTGTGTGTGTGTGTGTGTGTGTGTGTGTGTGTGTGTGTGTGTGTGAGAGAGAGAAAGCATTATTAGGCTACAGGATTTCTTTAAAGGTGCACTCAAAGAGGTTTTGTGTGTAAGTTTGTAGCATGGGAATTGTTAGCTGTTATGGTTTGTTACATCGGTCTGGCAGTGACTGCATGACAATTGATTTTTCCTACTGTTATGATGAGTCTTGTGTATGTGTATTGTATTCTCTGGTTTACTTGTTCTGTTTAGAAGTACTTTTATAATTATAATTTCTAAAGTGTATAGCAATGCATAATATACACTATATACACATTTTAAGTTTTGGTATGTTTTTCAAAATGTATTTTAATGTCTCTCATGCTTACCAAAACTGTAAAAAAACAGTAATATTGTGAAAAATAATTACAATTTAAAATATATATTTTTTTCTATTTTAATATATTTTACAATATAATTTATTTCTGTGAAGCAAAGCTGAATTTGCAGCAGTCATTACTCAGTGCCACATGATCCTTCAGAAATCATTCTCATACGCTGATTTGATGCTCAAGAAATATTTCATATTATAATCAATGTTGAAAATTATTTGAAATCTTTTGAAACATTAAAACAAGTCTTTACTGTCACTTTTGATCAATTTAATGCTGAAAAAAGTATTATTTGATAACTGACCCTAAACTTGATTAATTATGTATTAATTATTAATAATTAATTAGAATTACATTTACATTTATGCATTTAGCAGACGCTTTTATCCAAAGCGACTTACCATATTCAGTCCATAATTTTTTTTTGTCAGTATGTTTTATTATTATTGATCAATTATTATGAATTATGAATTATTATATTGGTGCATCAATAATGAATTAAGTATATGAAGTAAACATATTATCTTATAATTAATAATAATTGTATCATTAATATTTGTAACTTGTTTTAACAAGCAAAAATGCTGGTCATGTAATTTGTATTGTAGAAAAAATTATATTTTTTAAAAACTACTGATATGACTCTTCGTCTCATTTGAGTGTACATCATTTAAAACATATGTAAAATATACTATTTCTTATTAATGTGTAAAACATTTTAATGAGACACATTTGCTAAGTGCACTTTTAAACATACGACGAGAATAGGAGCACAGAGACTGTGTGAATCCTTCAGAGCACACAAACCTGAGCGTAGCTGTTTGATCCGCCCATGAGTGAGCGTCTCTATGGGAAGGAAATCTTTAAACCAGGTGATCTCAGGGTCAGGTGTTCCGCTGGCTGCACACAGCATGGTAGCGGTGCGAGAACGCTCCACCACCTTCAGCTGAGGGCCCATGTCTATAGAGGGGAAACCAGTGGGAAGCTGGTCCTCTGAAATAAACAAATACAAACAAGCATTACACTCACACCTCTGCTTCAATGAAGGGTTTCGATCTTCACAAGGTGAAGGTGATCTAATGCAGATGTTATGCAAAGTAGCACACATTTTGTTTTTTTAAGTTTTCTTTCATTAAGGACTTATTCTTGTAAACGACAAACAGATCCGATAGGTATATAGACCACAAACTACAAAATAAAAAAGGATGCATTTTTAATTTTACACAAAAAAATACTTATTATATGTATATATATATATTTATTTTTTTGCTTTGTCCAAGTTATTATTTAAATGTAGATATTAATACAAAAATTTTAAGATGACAAACAGTGTCTACAGGTATAGACCATAAGGGACGTTACATCTGAGATCAATTTACATTTTACACAAACTTTGCAAATATATATTTTATTTTTGTTAAATGTATTATTTCAATTTAAGATATTAATGAAAATATATAAATGAAAATATATAAAAAAATTATTAACACACCAATTTTATTGTTCTTAACCAAATATTATTACTGTTTCATTTTGCTTTCTAAAATCATTTTAGAAATTATGAAATATATTGCAATTAAAGTATTTTGTTCTATAGAAAGGTTTTGTTTTAAACATTAAGAAATAAAAACACATATATTTTATAATATGTTATCAAACTTATTACAAAGTAAATATTCTTCATATAATATTTTTAAAATTTGCTTTGGCTTACAGTGATGACATAAAAGCTTCAGAGTTGTCGAATTTAGAAAATAACATGCTTAGATTATTCAGCTACCATTATATTTTAGGAAGTGGTAAGGGAATCATTACTTTTTGGGGTCCTTGGCATTATTTTTTTTTTTTAAACATGGTTTAATACATAATCTCAACTAAATTTACCCCACAGTGCATACAATTGATTCAGAGATTCAGCGTGGGCCTAAACCTGTATATTCTCCATTATATTGGTTATTATTCACTGAATGAAAACAATTATCTTCTAACTGGTATTTCCCAGACATTCTATGTCAGTGCATCTCTAAAAACAATGGTAATACTCAGAGATGCCATTGTTTAAAGCAAGCTTGACAGAAATGCACTTCAGATGTCCAAGTAAGAGCTAACTCTTGAAGAAGCTTCTAGTCCGATCTGTGCCTACCACGGAGAACACTAAGACGAGTGGAGGCGCTGATCTCTCCTGCTTCGTTAGATGCCACACATTCATACACAGCCTCATCACGGGGGGTCCGCAGCGGCTGCACTCGCAACACAGACCCTGAACCATCCTCAAACTCTATCACCTACACACAGACACAGAGGCAAATGTGTTAGTAACTCCCTGAATAGCTTGTGTGTCTTTATAGACCATGTGTATGGCATCCTTTGAGCCAGGGCAAATGTGTGAAGTTACGGAAAGTGTACTGTGGGAATCTCACTTTAGTAGTGTTACAACCTTGTATCGCTGCTTGCAGCAAATGTGTAAGCAAGCTGTCTGTATGGTTTGTGTTTGTTCAGTTGAGGCGTGTTTACCTCAAATCTCTGGTTGGTGACCTTTTTGCCTTTTCTGCTCCATGTGATTTTAGGCTGTGGATCTCCTGTGGCTTGACATACGAAGGAGGCCACGCCCCCCTGAACCCCTATCTGATCAACGGGTATCCGGGTGAACTGAGGAGGACCTGAAGAGAAAGACAGAGATTGGTCAACTCAGAATTGTCTTGAGGATAGGGAAACCTTTACTATTTAAAATATCCAGAATGGACATTGATAAATGCATCTATGCATCATGAAGTTGTACTTCTCACATAGAGTAGTTTACAAGCAGAATTTAAAATTAACAAGCACCAGATGCACTAAATATAATAATATAATAAATGTACTCATAAAGCCGATAATTATTTTCATGTTGTACTCAACATTAAAATTCTATACCTCTGTTATAAAATAATAAATAAAAAAAAATCACACAAAAAAAATTCAATCAATTGTCTTGAATATGATGAAAATAAAATAAAAATGAATAAAATAAAAATAAACAAAATTTTAGTATTTAGTCCAGCAGTTCCTAAAACCTCATGGCTCAGCTGGCAATCATTTTTTTTTTTTTTTTAAACTCTACCTGTACCTTAAATTGATAATTATTTTCACACAAAATTGTAAATTCCTAAACCCCGGGTTAACGTTCTTATTTGCATATTTGCGGTGTCACTGTCACTGATTGGACGAACAGCAGGCAACCTGTTTACACGGCTTTTCACGTGTCTTGCCAGTTATTAAAAACGTCACTGCTTATGTCTTTAGATCAGAGAAGATTGAGGAGCAGCTGATCATAGCTGTACAGGCAGGGGTAGCCATTTTTAAATACATTTAGTAGCAGAGCTGCTGCAAGCGATTTAGGGCTGGAAATCCATTTATCCTTTGCTGAAACTTCTGCTTCTTCATGAAGAGCGCAGGTCATGGTTGCTTAGCAACGGCAGACGCCATAGGAGCGCAAGCTACAGAGCTCTTTGGAAAGAAGGAGAAAGCGGCACGCTTTTAACCGCGTTTTTAGGTGCGACATGTGAACGGCGACGGAGATGCACAAAGGCAAGAACACAAAGACAAAAGTACAAAAGAAAGAAAACAAGGAGCAAAGTATGTGAATATTTCTTCGAATTTCTTTCCGACTTTTGATATTTCTTCTCACCGTCACTGGCTGCATTTTACACGACGCGAGTTTCCTGTTACTGATGTGACATGAGCTTCGCTGCTCAATTTCTGATTGGCTGTCTGTTGCCAAGCGTCCAGCAGCAACAAGCAAACACCGCTCCGTTTCACACTGAACAAACTTAGCACCGCACTGCGGGGTTAACACCACAAACGTGGTGCTAACCCTGCTCCGGACCCCGGGTAAAATGCGGTGCTAACACTGCTTTCAAATTACAGGTGTGAAACGTGTCTTTACCCGGGGTTAAAAGCAGTGTTTAGAACGACGATAACCCGGGGTTAAACATATTGTGAAAAGCCCTAAAGTAAAGTAGTGAGTGTATAGCTTGTATAACAGTGTAAATTTGCTGTCCCCTGAAAATAACTCAACACAGCCATTAATGTCTAAACCGCTGGCCACAAAAGTGAGTACACCCCGAAGTTAAAATGTCCAAATTGGGCCCAATTAGCCATTTTCTCTCCCCGGTGTCATATGACTCGTTAGTGTTACAAGGTCTCAGGTGTGAATGGGGAGCAGGTGTGTTAAATTTGGTGTTATCGCTCTCACTCTCTCATACTGGTCACTGGAAGTTCAACACTGCATCATGGCAAAGAACTCTCTGAGGATCTGAAAAAAGAATTGTTGCTCTACATAAAGATGGCTTACTATCTTCAGCACTATCACAATAAAGGCAAAAATGCTGCCCCCCCAAAAAAACATTAGCATCACCACCTCGTCCCCTGACCGCAATGTCAAGTTAAAACCCCTTGTATTCTATGCCACTTCATTACATTCCACTCTGTCCAGCTGCACGCAAGAATTAATCATGTGGGAAACGTTTAAAAGTAAAGCCAAGGCTTAAAATAATTACCACATTGTTATCCCTTGTTGAGAATTACAATAAATTTGACTTTAAAATCATAAAACCTATTTGAAAATCAGGCTGTGACTTAATGTGTGCATTAAAAGTGCATTACGAAGTGAATTAACTCTTGTAGGTGAGGAAAGTGCAGATAAGCGGTGTGATTGATGCAGTCTGCGGTGCTTGCTAATCCACTCGATCTAAGGATGATGTCACATTAATCTGCTCTGTAACCCACTGACCAGCAGCTCTAAACTAATGGCATGCGAAACTAACCAAAGGCTCGGCTCAGGTTCAAACAGAACAATGAAGTGAGTGCGTGGGTGAAAGTTTGTGTCATCACCCCAGATGATCTGTGATGAAATCTCTTCATCTTCACTTTACATGCTTTAATCTGCACAGGCTCAGATAACGTTTATAAAAGAAAGCCCTTCAGTGCAACTACTCTTACATTTGATAAAATACAAGTAAAAAGGCCAAAGAGAAAACAATGTTCATAATAATTCATATAAAATAATTTAATAAAAAAATATCATAATAAACTTAAATACAAATATAATTAATTATATTTTGAATTAAAAAAAAAAATTTTAGCATGTAAATTCTTAACAACTAAAACACAATTCAGTTTTTTTCTTTCCTCTTCTAATAGAGAATAATATAATGCCAGCCTGATTATCTTCTTTAATGTTGTATCGTGGTCATCAAATAAAAAGCTAAAAATCCATGTATTAAACGTTGACGTCATTTCTTTACGTAGTCAGCGAAGGCCACAGATGGTGCAGTGAAAGAAACAAACGGAGGATAGTATTATAATCCATCCAACTGGTTTAGCATGATGAAATTGCTTAGCATGTTCAAAAACCTTACTTTTTAATTACAAACTACTTTGTAAGCTGCATTAAATTGTGCCTTTATCCTTTGCACTGGTGGGGAAGAAGAATATTTCACAAAAAGAGCCAGCAATCATTCGGAGTTTCAGAGGATTCAGCCTCTTTTTTCTATGTATTTGATGTCTGTGTACTCACTTTGTGTATGCGCCAGCTGGAGCACGCTCAGTAGAATCAGTAGTACCGGCTGGTAGGCGCTTCTGTAGATCATGTGACCTCTGGCCATCCTCTCATTGGCTTGTCTATGTGGATCACCAAGCTGTAAGTGCACTCATAACCTAAAGTAAACATGTGAACAAGCAAACATATCTGTCAGTCACATGTGCAGGCCGCAGCATAACACGAGTCGATTGCATTAATCAATTAGTACTCTGTGTGTAAGACTTTTTCTGAGGATCAGATAACAAATTACTGAGTGGTCAATCAATCCGTCAACATATCATTTAACATAGAGCCTTCACAGACAGAGAGTAGTCTAGCTTGCATTAAAGGAACAGTTCACCAAAAATGAAAACCCTCTCATCATTTACAAACTCTAATGTTATTCCAAATTGAATAGGGGATTGTTGAGCTCCAAAAAAAGAAACACAAATAAATAAATCAGCATATAAAAAAAGTCCATATAATTTGTGATACCGTATATTCAAAGTCTTCTGAAGCCATACGACTTGCTGAAAATCTTGCTATAATTTGCGTTATTGGTTTTAAGGTACTTGGTGCTTCATGGCCGATTGTGACTGACATCAAAACTGGCACCGTGCGTCTTGGCGCATCATTTTTAATGTATAAATGTGAATGACACTAATAGCTACAGCAGAGGGAAATATTTTTTAATAATGGCTCTCTTTCACATAAGGCTATCATATGGCTACAGACTATTTAAATATAATGCAAAACTATGTATGGATTAATTTATAGTGATTGTTTGGTCATTTTTGAAGCTTAACTACTCATTCATTTCCATGTAACGGAAAACACATCACCAGGAAATGCAAAACATCTCCTTATGTGCTTCAATAAAAAAAGAAGAAAGAAAACCTACAGTGCACTATCATTTAAATCAGTCTGGGGTCATTTTTTTGAAAGAAGTTAATACTTTCATTCAACAAAGTTGCATTAAATGATCAAAGTTACAGTAAATACATTTATACAAAAGATTACTATTTCAAATAATGCTGTTATTTTGAACTTTCTTCAGAATTCTGATTTAAAAAAGGTTCCTTAAAGAAACAAATCAGCATATAAAAGTGATTTCTGAAGGACCATGTGATGAATAAATTACATTTTAAAATATATTACAATATCAAATAATATATTGTAATATCAGTACTACTACTACTAATAATAAAGAAACTTCTTTCACAAACATTACAAAATGTAGCCGAACCCAAACAATCAATGGTATTTTGAATTGTAGGAGGGTGAATAAATGTATTGTCAAATTTTGTCGGTTATTGTCCTTTAGATTAGTACTTAACATTTCCAAGCGATAAACATTACAACAATCTGCCATTGCACAAACTTTAAAGCCTTCAGCTGAGTTTGCAAAAAAGTTTTTTGGGCATAATTTAAAAAAGGAAAAGCTGATAGTAGCACAAACAAAAACTGATAACAGCTGTCTCGGTTATAACAAATGTGGGAAGAAAAATAACTCGAAACCTATACAGAGTTCAGATTATAACTTTATTAAAACTTTAATTAAAAACAGCATTGAATATATGATAATACATGACAGCCCCTAAAGTCCTCTCTCTCCAGCAGGCCAGAAAACTTTACCGTAAACTCAATAATTATAACATTCAGCCCATAAATGTATAATGTATCTTACTTCTGAAAACACAACGAGAAGAATGAGAGAGAGAGAGAGAGAGAGGGAGAAAGAGTTGGGTGGGCAGTTGAACTGCACTAAGTAAAAGTTGCATTAAATATGGATGCTGTGCATGGGAGATTGCCACAGATGGGGGGTGTGTTGGGAATTGCTATGGTAACTCTGCCCCCATGAGCACCACGCTTGTCACATCACATCACATCATTAAGAGAGAGAGTGGTTGCAGACCCCCTCATCCGTGCTGCCTCCCCCGTCTCCTATCCATATTTAATTCCTCCGCTGCACTCTGAGGCTTCCTTCACATTTACAGAGCTGAGAGAGAAAAGACCACACGTGTCACTTCCTGCAGGGAGTCTTGATGATGTAGGAAACGGGGAGCGAAGGAGAGGAACGGTGACACATACAAACCCCAAATGTGTGTGTGTTTCCACATGTCAGGATTCTGCTGTGGAGGAAATGGGTCAATCTGATATCTGACTCATGTAAAACTGAAGCCCTTCAAACCCCTAAACCTACACACACACACACACACACACACACACACACACACACACACACACACACACACACACACACACACACACACACTCACCATCTGCCTCATTTGGAAAACACTCCACAGCAGCTTAACACAATCCCTAATACACATTATTATCAGGAAAATACGTAGATGCACGCAAGCCATACGCAAACACCACAAATACACCGAGTATATCCACCAAAATACATCACATCTAAAAAGTCTGAGAAGACATATAGGGAAAATGCTCCTATTTTGTAATTTTTTCATTTAAAACTCAGTAAAAACTATATTTTAAAAAGTTACATGCATTTCACATTAAATAAAATATAAAAAAAAAGAATAACAAATAAATACACAAAGCACCAAAAAAGCCCATTTGACTCGTGCTACTGTACATTTCAAATCAGAATATTTTATGCTATTTATGTTTTATTTATTTGGAATTTTTTAAGTCTTACGATCCATGCTTTCCTGCATGATTTGAAAGAGCATCTTCTGCTTGAGTGGAAGCAAGAAAATTTGACCTTTCGGCACAAGGGCATTAACATTGTCACAACAATGCAGAATCTTAAAAAAAATCTTCATAATTTTACATCATAACATTTCTTTGTTTAAAACTACAATTATTTGTTTGTTTACAGGTTTAAATTAGAATCTGAATCCTTGATTGTCGATTTGGAATGACAATGTGGATTGTGTGTGTGTGTGTGTGTGTGTGTGTGTGTGTGTGTGTGTGTGTGTGTGTGTGTGTGTGTGTGTGTGTGTGTGTGTGTGTGGATTATTTTCCTCTCCCCTGTGTTAGAGCCATACGCTACCCTGCCTAATCTGGAAAGAACAGAGATCATAATGATAACCTGATATTTCCTGCTTCAACTCCATTTGTGCCAAAAGTCGATAGCTAAGCTTTGTGGCTACGTCTGTGTGCATATGAGAGAGACAGAGTGAGAGAGAGAGGAACATAAGAGACTATGAAAGAAAGCAGACAGCAAGTGTGTATATGTGTGTATTTGTGGAAGAGTGAGACATAGCTGCTGACTAAACAAATCTGCATCTTAATTACTTATTCAAAGATGCAACGAGTCAAATAATTGATATTTATTATAAGGCACCAATCACGTTAACATGCACAGACACAATTAGCCTGCGGTTAGATGATACTTAGTCATGATGAGGGGGCTAACAGCGTGTCATACAACAGTGAAAACAACACAGTGTGTCTGTGATGATCTTTTAGACTTTTTGCAGTCCATTGTTAAAAGGATAGTTCACTCAAAATTTACACTTTTAGAATTTATTCCCTCTCATGTCGCTCCAAACTTGTAGCCTACTTCCATGGAACACAAAAGAAGATAATTTGTAGAATATCATGGCTGTTCTTTTACATTCACTAAACGTGAATGGGTACCAGTGCGAAGCTCCAGAATAACAAACGCACCATAAAAGTGGTCCACATATGATGTTTGCAATATATTCCATGTCTTCAGAAGCCATGCAATAATTAGTCACTGAAAATATTGCCCTCCATTCTCAAATATGTCAACTCTGATGTTTCACACCAGGCTTCACACCAATATGCTAATAACTACTAGGATATGCAAAAGCGATCGAGTACTCGAGTACTTGGCCGTGGCAGCGATGATCGATCATGAAAACGATGATCGTAGGGGTAAAAAAATCTGATTGGTTATAGCAACACTTTGGGCGGCACCCTGAGCTCTGATTGTTTAGCTCGCAACAGCATGCGGTTCAAAGTATAGACGTGAGAAGAGAGAAAAGCTTGGCTTTGAACTTTGAAGTCACGTAGTGATGTCTGGGTACATATTTGATTAATCTAATATAGGATGCATTGGGATTAACATTTATTTAAATGTTGAATGCGCTGCATATTACCAGTGTTTAGTTTCATGCTCAAATGCAATGTCAGATATTGAGTTATTTGAGACGATCATATTGCTTTTAGATGTTTCGTTTTCAAAAATACTGATCCTATAATAATGCAGTGATGTTACTCACCATATTTGTTCAACAGTACTTCGAATGGCTTCGAAAACACGCAGGCAATTTTAGGAATCACTTGTTAATGTAGATGAAAACATAGCACAAATCTGCCATAAACATTAATGACATAAGCATTATAATGAGAACTTTATAGAATTCTGTCCTTGCCCGTGTTTCAGCGCGCTGTTGAAAGCGCATCACGGCGGGAGCGCTCTCTCTCTCTCTCTCTCACTTTCTCTCTCTCGCTATAGCGAGAGAACTTAAAGTTAAAGTTTGCTGGAATTTCATAAACATAGCATTATAATGAGAACTTTATAGGGTGTGAAATCTATAGTAAATTCCGTTCATACCCATGTTTCAGCACGTTGTTAAGCGCATCACTCTCTCTCGCGTGTGCATTTCTCTCTCTCTCTCTCTCTCTCTCTCTCTCTCTCGCTATAGCGCGTAACTTAAAGTTCACTGGCATGTGCATCCTTTTGTAAAGACACAAGTTTTAATGTTACATTTATGTTATGTATCAAAGTTATATGATTAATTTCATATGAAGTGTCATAGAATTCAGTTTATTACACCTCAGGCAGCTATTCTTTTTAGATGCTTCTTTTTTAAATAACATTGCTGCATCATAATCATAATCTAATATCTAATCATGTTTCATGTTTTATTTTTCATATCTTTTTCACATCTTCAGATATTTTCATTATCTCCATTTTGACCAGCTTTTTAAATATCTGAAAGAATTAGAATTAAAGTAATTAGAATTAAAACTTAGTAACCATGTATGAATGCATAGACATTTTAACTGAATAAAATTGACTGGTGGTGGTGATTTTTTATTGGTTATTCAGTGTTTTTGTAATGAAGATAAACAATAATAATAAATAATAATGCTCACGAGCTGCTGGATTCATGAATATTTAATCAGGTTGAGTGCGTTCACTCGAACTGATTTGCAGAAATCAAAACAGGGACGATAAAAGGTGAGCGCCAGCCAATGAGATTGCTGTTTGCGCATTAGCTCCGCCCACTACCGGAAAACCCCGGCAGAAAAAATCCAAAGGAATTATGTTTGACAGGAAAATACAACAAAGAATATCGACCTATGTAAGACTCTCTTGTCACCAAGTCGTAGTCGTGAGTTCACGGTACATCAAATACCGGTGCGCTGCGCATCCATTGAGATGAACTGAAAAACAGCTCAGATCAGTGCGCTCAGTCAGTGTTCCGCGAGTGAATATATCTATGCTAAACTTATTCTTAGCCTCCAACACACACTGGCGAATAAAATCTGAGAATTTATTAACTATTGGCTAATATTAAACATCATTTAGTTGCTCAGAGTGAAATTTTTTGCTAAACTGATTTTTGCTAAATCGTACTTATTTTACGAGTTACCAATTCGTATGAATTTGTATGAATGACCTACACCTAACCCCGCCCATAAACCTACCCATCACTGGGGTTTAGACAAAACGTACTAAATCGTACGAGCGTATTAGCCACCTCGTAAAATATGTGTGAATTGCCGTGAGATAGTGTTGCATATTCGAGTGATTTACTCGCATTGTAGAGGGTTGCGAGTACTCGGTTAATCGTTTTTGAAACCTATTGATGATCGAAATAAGAAATTTACAAAAATGCCCATCCCTAATAACCAGTGTTGGGGGTAACGCATTACAAGTAACGCGAGTTACGTAATTATATTACTTTTTTCAAGTAACACATTACTTTTTAATTTACTAGAAAATATCTGAGTTACTTTTTTTCCATTTATTGACTGACAGTGCGCTGTGTGAACATGATCTTACTGTAGTTCTAATCTAGACTAAATGTGAATGTGTATTAATTCATTCCACTCGCAATTCATTATTCATCAAAATGAATTAAAACAGTGAAATGCAAACTCAGAATATGACGCAAACCTGCAATAATTAAATATGTTAAACAACACAAATATATCTAATCTCATTTTATTAACCAATGTGTTTGCTGCTGACCTTTGATGATCCAGTTCAACCATACTAATAAGCAAAAATTACTTTAGATAAACTAACAATTGTGCTTTGTTGTTTTTTTTTTATTGCTGAAGAGTGTTGAACCTTCTCCTGCGTTCTACTGTACAGACGTGATTTACTCTTCCTTCAGCCTGAGGTTTATTCATTACACTTTTTGGTGTGAAAGGCTTTTACATTTGCTATAAATAGAACTTCTTGTATTAAAAACAAACAATCAAGCCCTGCTCATATTTAAAAAGTAACGCGAAAGTAACGCAAAAGTAATGTAACAGATTACTTTCCATAAAAAGTAACTAAGTAACATAATTAGTAACTTTTTTAGGGAGTAACTCAATATTGTAATGCATTACTTTTAAAAGTAACTTTCCCCAACACTGCTAATAACTACCATAAATCTGTTTATTAAAATAATCTATTTTATCAGTTTATATTCAAACCAATAACCTGCCAGTGCAAAAAAAGAAACAAAAGAAAACTTAACAACACTTAAAAAAAAAATCAGGTTCATGACAGTGACAGCAAGTTCTGATGGTAAATAAAGCATTACAAACCACAGAGTATCCCAAAATGTCAGCAGCAAACTAATACATACTCATATTCTCCTCTCATATGAAAGGATTTGTATGACCACTTATCCTTCAGCTGCACAAGAAGAGAACCCTTTTTTTAATAATTTTGTGGGTTAATATATTTACAATATATAAATCCAGAAACACTCAATCTGGTTGGATGCACTTAAATCTGCTGGAAGAATGCTTTCCTGATACATATCACACATGCAAATTTCAAAAAGACAATGAAAGAATGCAGGTTAAGGTGTTTGCATGCAAAACTGGGTTAATGAGAAAAAACTGTTGATCAGTTTCTTCATAAAGTCGTTTATGACCTTACGCCAATAAAAGAATACAGTTTAATGCATTTACGTGACCACACAGGTTTGATGTCACATAAATGTGTTAAACACAACACAACGTCTCCCTCTGCCATATTTGATGATGGTTTTATGGTGTTTTTTTGTCATTTTGGAGCACTTTAAGAACATGTATGTAAACACACTAACTGTAGTTTGGTCAAAAGATATGTGAGAAGCAATGCTGTTTGATGTCACTGACTTAAATCTAGGGATGTGCGATTAATCGAAATCGAATCGCAATCATGATTTGAGACGTTGCAATTTCCTAATCGTAAAGACTGCGATGTGGACGAGATATTACTCTATTCCAGAGCAAATGCAATATGAGTGGCAGTCTTACTAACCAATAGAGTTAGCGCACCTCCGTTCTCCCCAATCAGCACTGCTCTAGCCAACTGCGTAAATGCCCACCATTATTAAAAAAAAAAAAAAGCGGGAGTGAGAGTGTGTGTGTGTGGTTATGGGGTCTACAGGGTCAGATCGATAGTTAGTAAAAAAGTATGTAATATGAGATTACTTCGGCTTCGAAATGACAGATACCACACAAAAAAGGTAATGCTAATTTGCAAGAGCTGTGTCACAAAGTATCAAGAGCTCCCTTATCGGTTCTGCTTTCTGGAGAATAAAAGATACATTCTTAGATGTTTTTATTAGTACATGAACGTTATCTTGCCCATTTTGTCTCCCCAACAGATTCTAATTTGAAATAAGATTATAATGCATTTTCACTATTCCCAATTCAGAAGACTGCACACATAGCCTGTGTCTCAATGCTTCTCATACTCCCTCTGTTCTGCCCCACGCTGCGTGTCTCACAGACGAGCCGGTTACACTTGCCGTGCACATGCAGCCTGTCTCTTAATGCTCGTTTATACACGTGCCTGGCTCCGCACCGCACCGCAAGCCTCTAAGGGGAAGTCGTGGCCTAATGGTAGAGAGTCGGACTCATAATCGAAAGGTTGCGAGTTTGAGTCTCGGTCCGGCAGGGATTGTCGTTGGGGGAGTGAATGTACAACGCTCTCTCCACCTTCAATACCATGACGAGGTGCCCTTTGAGCAAGGCACCGAACCCCCAACTGCTCCCCGGGCACCGCAGCATAAATGGCTGCCCACTGCTCCGGGTGTGTGTTCACCGTGTGTGTGTGTTCACTGCTGTGTGTGTGTGCACTTGGATTGGTAAATGTAGAGCACGAATTCAGAGTATGGGTCACCATACTTGGCTGTATGTCACTTTCACTTTTTCACTTTCACTCTACGAGCACATCTGGCAGTACGGACGAGGCATGACGCATCCGTGAAACCTGTGTCAACTCGCGCCTGGATCCGTGTTTTAAAGAATTTATGTGAATTCAGTCCAACTACTTTGCTAATTTTTACTTGGATGAAATGACACATTCAGCACATTTTACACTTGTTCTTAAAATCCCAAATACTTTAAAATGAATAAATCAGCCTATGTAACCTATGTAATACTGTAATAGTTGACTAAAGCAATACAGTTCTTTATTTACACAAAATAAACTCATATTTCCTGTGAAACTCAGTAATTAAGTAAATTCTGTAATAGTAGTAATATCACTATAATATTCCCTGCTGAAAAAAAAAACTATAGAACCCCTCCCAAAACACAATAGAAAATGTAATGGATTTAAGGGTTATTATGGGAATTATATTGGTTTTAATGTAAACTATAATGGTGTCAACTGGTTTGATGGATTATATTGGTGGGATGTAATCTGGCAGATGGCAAACAATAGAACAACAGTAATTCCTATTGGAATAATGCCCAAAACATACTACAAAAATGAATTTTGTAAATGTTTTAATGGAAACCATAAGAATTTCTGTGATGGTTTCAATTTTGTTTTTCAGCAGGGTAACGATACCCATACTATTGAAAATATTAAGCTGAAGCTTGACTTTGCAAAATTAAAATCGCAAATCAAATCGCAATATCTGTCAAAAAAAACAAACATCGCAATTAGATAGTTTCCCCAAATCGCACAGCCCTACTTAAAACCTGATAAATCTGCCAAATTCAATTATGCTTTTACAGTCCTTTTTGTCATTTTGGAGAACTTTCATTATATGGAAATGACCGACAAGGATATGCAAGGATATAAAAAAAAATAAAAAATCACCCTCTGCTCTCCATAAAAGAAAGAAAGTTATATAAAGTAGGTTCAGAATGACGTGAGAATTTGGATAATCTTCCTTTGTGTTCAGCAGAACAAAGACATTCATACAGGTTTGGAACTACTTGAGGGTGAGTAAATGATGACAGAATTTTCATTTTTGGGTGAACTATCCCTTTAACGTCTACACAACAATTATTTTAAACAACATCACCTGTATTTCAAGTGAAAAGAGGATCTAAAATTGTGTAGGCTTTGAAATGGCTACAATAAAAGCTCAACAGCCGAGCCACTAAACTCCCTCTCAAACCCTGACTGAGCAATACTCTTATTTTGCTGAAGCAAGTCAGTTTTTAACTATTAAATACATTTTTGCTCTAAGAGTCCATGGACATGAGCAGCAATTTATAATGCAGCTTTCTCTTTGGAGTGTTACAAGCTGATTGTGCATAGATAAGATCCCTTGCAAAGACTAAAGTCTCAAAGCCAAAGAGATATTCTTTATAAAAGTTAAGACTCGACCTCGCCCACCTAAAACGGCTCATTCAAACATGCCCCAACATGTCTACGTCACGGTGTGGGAAGATTGGCATAACACTGCCCAAATGTACAGGTGCATCTCAATAAATTAGAATGTCGTGGAAAAGTTCATTTATTTCAGTAATTAAACTCAAATTGTGAAACTCGTGTATTAAATAGATTCAATGCACACAGACTGAAGTAGTTTAAGTCTTTGGTTCTTTTAATTGTGATGATTTTGGCTCACATTTAACAAAAACCCACCAATTCACTATCTCAACAAATTATAATACTTCATAAGACCAATAAAAAAAACATTTTTAGTGAATTGTTGGCCTTCTGGAAAGTATGTTAATTTACTGTATATGTACTCAATACTTGGTAGGGGCTCCTTTTGCTTTAATTACTGCCTCAATTCGGCGTGGCATGGAGGTGATCAGTTTGTGGCACTGCTGAGGTGGTATGGAAGCCCAGGTTTCTTTGACAGTGGCCTTCAGCTCATCTGCATTTTTTGGTCTCTTGTTTCTCATTTTCCTCTTGACAATACCCCATAGATTCTCTATGGAGTTCAGGTCTGGTGAGTTTGCTGGCCAGTCAAGCACACCAACACCATGGTCATTTAACCAACTTTTGGTGCTTTTGGCAGTGTGGGCAGGTGCCAAATCCTGCTGGAAAATGCAATCAGCATCTTTAAAAAGCTCGTCAGCAGAAAGAAGCATGAAGTGCTCCAAAATTTCTTGGTAAACAGGTGTAGGGACATTGGTTTTCAAAAAACACAATGGGCCAACACCACCAGCAATGAGCTTCTCCACCCTTCCTCCAGACTCTAGGACCTTGGTTTCCAAATGAAGGTAAGACACCTCTGACGACAACTGTAGCCAAATTCCTTGACACGTCTGTGTGTGGTGGCTCTTGATGCCTTGACCCCAGCCTCAGTCCATTCCTTGTGAAGTTCACCCAAATTCTTGAATTGATTTTGCTTGACAATCCTCATAAGGCTGCGGTTCTCTCGGTTGGTTGTGCATCTTTTTCTTCCACACTTTTTCCTTCCACTCAACTTTCTGTTAACATGCTTGGATACAGAACTCTGTGAACAGCCAGCTTCTTTGGCAATAAATGTTTGTGGCTTACCCTCCTTGTGAAGGGTGTCAATGATTGTCTTCTGGACAACTGTCTTGCAGTCTTGCCCATGATTGTGTAGCTTCGTGAACCAAACCGAGAGATCATTTTGAAGGCTCAGGAAACCTTTGCTGGTGTTTTGAGTTGATTAGCATGTCACCATATTCTAAATTGTTAAAGGCTGTTTCTATAAAGTTGGGCAATTCCAATTTTGCAAGGACAGTCTGGCACTTCTGACTCACAGTCTGCAAGTATGTTTTCTTAAGCACGTTTTCTAACCCCGGCATCCTGGCCAAAATTTGCCCATTGGCCTCTGACCATCATGGCCTCCTAATCATCCCCATACACTGATTGGCTTCATCACTCTGTCTCCTCTCCACCAGTAAGCTGTGAATTGGGCATCCTGGCGCAATATGGCTGCGTCGCCTCATCCAGGTGGATGCTGCACACTGGTGGTGGTTGAGGAGATTCCCCCTCACATTGTAAAGCGCTTTGAGTGCCTAGAAAAGCGCTATATAAATGCAACTAATTATGATAATATTATTATTATTATTTAAAGAATTTGCTACTGACTATTCAAATGTGAGTTTTGAGTTGTGTAGAGTAGTGCTTGTTGTTTGTCGTTTCTCCGATCACAAATGCAGACATAGTATTGTTTACGTGACGCGATGCAATGCGACATGTAAAAAGAGAGTATAAGTCATTATAATCAGTAATTATGTCCCACTGGATGCAACAAATGCCTCGTTCATAATGGGTTTTTATTGTTTTTGTGTCGTTCGTGCCGGGACACGGCATCACAATATGGTAAGGGCGTAACATTTCCGTGTCACGCTTGAGGTATTCAGCCAATCAGAAAGCACTGGATAGCTGACCAATCAGAGCACGCCTTGCTTCTCAGAACGATGAGCTTTTTAAAAATCGACGCGTTTCAGAAAGGCGGAGCATAGAGGAGCAACAATAATGTACAGGATGTGGAAAATAATGTTTTTTTTACTTTAAACCGCATAAACACATTGCATTACACCAAATACACAAAATAAAGTTCTTTTTAGCAACGCCATATGACCCCTTTAATCAAAGCTAAAGTTAAGAAACTGAAGTTCAGCTAAATGTTTCATTATTCCTCCCACATTGAAATGCATTAAGTAAAAATACAATACAACCTATATATGACTCTGTATATCATTAATGGTCATTTTAATGGCTTTGCAATGTAACCATCATAGAAAAGTATATAAATGCATTAATTGTATACTATATGCATGTTATTGCAATAAAGACTTCAAATGTAACAGGAGGTCTCTTATCCACCAGGGGGTCCCTGCGGATCTTATAAGTAAATCTGTTTGGGAAAAACTGTGGTTACATAAGGTGATTTGCAGTATTGGGGAGGAAAAATGCTGTGTGTGTGTTTCCCAGGGTTTGTTCACAAACACACAAAAACGCTCACGGAATCGTATTTAATCACTAACTGAAAAGAGAGATCACCACCAGGTTCTAGGAACTGAGTTCAAGTTTCAAACAGCTTCTCATCTCTAATATGCATCCTATTCACATGAGCACTCAAACATATAACAGCAAGGAAAGACAATTATTTGGCGATATGGCTGCTGTAACTCAAAACAAGAACATGTTAGTATATTACAAACACAAACTCTACAAAACCCTTCATTAAGTCTCTGTACAACAGATGCAGCTGTCAGGGCAAGAGACAGAGGAGGACAAAATGGCATGTAGATGTGGGACAGTCTCGCTGGCAGGCACTCATTGCCTTGACAACGCAGAACTCCAATTAGAGCTACTTTGACATGGAGCAGTTGTGACAGTTAACAGGTACACACATCTGTCTCACCCTGGCCAAAAGTGACCTGAAGCTTTTACATATGGTACGCCCTGCATGACACGATCACATGGGTCCTCGGCGTATTCCAATCTTCAATCTGTTTCAATGTGATACTTCTATGCAACATTTAAAGGCATTCTAGATGTTGCACTCCACCAAAGAAAGAAAATAAATATTGATTTGTTCAACAAAATAAACAAACAAAAAGAACTGCCTGTCTGGATGTTTTGGGCAACCTTAATAGGGCAGAATGCACTGACATTGACATGACAGAAAAAACTGACATTGCGATATTTCATTTTTCTTGCAATATACTTTATATTAAGATATGAAAAATAGAGGAATTTTCACCATATTACTTAAATAGCTACTGTATCTTAAGAACAAAATTAAATTATTCGAGAGTTGGTTGGGTGACTTTGTAAGGGAGTGCATCTGCATATACATAAATAATAATAATAATAAAATACAGATTTTTTTTCCTTTTAAGATTTTTACCTCTTTCAGTAACCAGTCCAACATAAAAAAAATATTTTCAATTCTATTTGTATTGTTAATTTCCAATTCAATATGAATAATATGACTATAAAATAATAATAATTGTCATGCATTGTGATTATTGACAATAATACTGAGATTCAGATAAGATGAAATAAAAATAAGATGTAAATACCACTCTTGAAACCAGTGAAGGATAAAACTGCAAATATTATACTAAATCAATAATATTGCAATATCGATTTCGTAATAAATATCTAAAGACAAATGCACGCCTGCTTATTTCAAAACTTCAGTTTCCGTTTTTATGAAATAGACATAAATATTTTGTTTCCAATATAATACAGTGATAATACTGTAGCTCTTTTTTCTGTGTTTATGAGTAATTTGATTCAGTCTTCAGGTCACAAAAACCCATCAGTTCCACTCCTTAGTGGCTGGGCTTCAAATATTTGTTTGCACTTATTTTATTTGGTATTGTATCACCATGTATTCTTGCTATAAATTATTTAAAAAGGAAACAAGAGTTTTAAAAATGGATCTGAATAACCCCTAAATACATATTCTGAGAAAAGGTGCTTTTACTTCAGAAGACAAACAGCTTGTATAAATGGATTACCATAATTTCATATTTTATATCCTACAAATGGGATTTGCAGCACCAAGCTAAAACAAACCATAGTCGTTATAACAAGCCTTTTTAAAGTGCCTGATCACTAGCAACTGCAGGACCTTTTTTTTCATCATACATCAGTATTTTTTCTGCATTTAAAAATTGGAATATGGTATGCACGGCATGTCACAACAGTACTTTCCCTCTTCATAAAGCTGGCAGTAAAACAAGCAATGCAATTGTTCGTAAACCTCTCATGAATAGTTCTAAATAGGTTCCAAACAGTAAGGGCCTGTACTGAATCAAACATCTCAATTCAACAGGAACTGTGCTGTAAGAAACAGTGTGTTCCTTTATGTGGCATGAAGACAGTAACAATTAGGGTGCAACTGAACAGACTGAACTGCAGCACATGAAATTACTGTCATTATGTTATGTAATGATCTAACTTAATCCAAAATACAGCAGTGATATTTCATTACCTCATATGCTTTTACTTATGTCTTGTTAAATTGCCCCCAGGGGCTTCAGGGAACATTTTTGATGACTTAAACAAATCACTAAATCAAACTGATTCATGAAACAACCGGTTTGAAAAAAACTGAGAGCTGCTGAATTGACTTAGCATTAACACATGAGTGATTTAGACCGAGCCATTGTGATTTGTGATTGAATCAGGTGCACTGTTTTATTAAAACAACGTCAGGATAACTTGTATTGACTACCACATTATAAGCCACACTGTGAGCAACACTAGTTGTTTCCCGTTGCCCCCTCTACTCGTCACATTTGACTCTGCTATCCAATAAAGAGACAGAAATGCTTTTAAAAAAGAGATCTGAACCTCTAGTTCATGAATTGTACATCACTAGAAAATCTCCTTGATCACAACTCTTTGATGTTTAGCTTATAGGATCCATCCTATTAAATTAAGTCTGAATATGCTTGCATACAAGTTCACAGAACCTCACATACTTTATTGACTTTTTAAAGGTAAAGGGTGTACATTTTTCACTGTTAATGTGCTTTCTCTTATCTCATCTTAATGTACAGAGACAACTAGGAGCTTTTTGTAGAATAATTTACAATGTGGTGCTTTCAAAACATTGCTCTGTTTACTTCCCCACAAGGCCAACATAGCAACAATGGCTCAGCCAATGACATAAATCTGGGGCAGGTTTAAACGATGGAAGACAGAAAGAACCTGTATAAATACAGTAGTTATTTTTGCAATGCCAGTTGGTGACAACAGTGTCACAGAAATGACTTGTGTGGAGCTCGCTCCCCCTCATAAAAAGGAAAGAAATAAAAACAATTAAGGAAAGGAATAATTTACAGTCAGCCAGTCATTACTGCAAAATAACCTTATATTCTGATCACCCTGTTGAGGTTCACTTTGCAAAAATGACCATCTATATAAATCATCCAACTGTAAATTATCCCACTTATTACACAGCTGCTTGGATAATAATAAATAAATGGACATGAAATATTGATTTGAGCTGAAATTAGTTTATTATGTAAAAGAAAAAAGATGAAAGAGCTGTGAAACTAGCACAGCTATGTAGGAAATTGGTGGTCAGTTGTACAGCTTAGCAGCCATTTAAAAAATACAGAATATGATTCCAGAGAGCAATGCTTTATTATTCCACTTGTCTTTAAGCAACACCAATCTTGTCACGTGCTCATCTTGCTGTGAGCTGATTGTGCATGTGCAAATACTACAATAATACAGCGATAGTGAAAGCAGTAATAATAATACCGATTTTTTTCTCAATAAGCAACATATTTCTGCCCCTGAGAGAAAGAAAAAATAATGCTACTTTTTAAAACAAAATGTTTTATATAAAACATTAAAATTTCTGTATATTACATGATATGCATAATATATAGATAAATAGATTCTGCTCTCATGCTGTACTTAAAATTGTTTTTGTCTACTTTGGTTATGCATCGTCTCCCTGTTTTTTTATGCAGAAGTTCTGTTCCATTTTATTTTGCTTCGTCTAGCTGTATTCAAATGAAGAAATGCATTGCATTTGACAACACCTCACTATTTTGAATTCCTATTCGCTCAACAGTAGTTTTAAGCTCACGCAAACATAACTAATGCATAAATACAGCATTCCATGAACTGACTTGAAACGCAATCATACTTGCCCCAGTCCATCAGACCATCTATACCACTATATAATGGCTATTGAGTACAAGTTCTTCTCAAGAAGATTAGAAATCATTTCCAAAAAAGACCCCTTAAACCACATGGTTTTGACAGTAATGCACATGCAGAACACTTGAGCTGATCAAGCCATAAGCACTGAGCACATCAGTGCTATTAAACTCTTCTCCAGTTTCAGGAAGAGATTTTACTGCTAGCTTTCAGCTCAGTGTCATAAGCACAACATTCACTAGCAGAAGCACTTAAGACCCACACCTATAAATGGTAGCAGAGACACACGTCTGTGCAATAAGCACAAGGACTGTGACTCTGTGACGCATACATTATTAATATAAACCATATGCCACTGAAGCTGAGGCAATCTGCTTTTCAAATAGTGCAAGTTTTCAAGTGTGCTCCGAGCAACCCGTAGTCTGCAGGTATGGAAAATAAATAAATTATTCACAACTCAGAAAATCACTCTCTCACTTCGTCCATCTGTCATTTTCTCAAAGCTCTGGGCATTCCGGGTCAAACACTTACACCTCGCTCAGACCAACCGCCAAGCTCCGCTCCTTTCCTCCAAATTGTGTTCTCTTGCATATGCAAACCTTAATACCCTAACATCATAATATCCCTCGCTCTTTCCCTCCCTCCCCTTTCTGTCTCTCACATAAGAGCATTAGGAGGTATAGCAAAAGTCCTCACACATAATCCCCTTCCATGTGAACTTTGTTCAAATGTAGGGAGTCATTCCGTTTATTGGTCCATTAAGAATATGCTTTTAATGATCCGTGGAGAACATTCTGTCATAAACAGTAATACTTTAAGCTCAGCATAATGCCCCGGAGCACTGGGTTCCCCGAACATCACTGAATGATCTAAAAGGCAGTAGTGGGGAAACCACAACAAAAATCCATGTCGATTAAGACAATTAAGCAAATGGCTAGATTATCCCAAACAACTATATATATATAAAAGAATATGACAAAAGGAAATATTAGGAAGATGTAACATGATGCAATACTGCTTATCAAAAACACATTATGTTAATATGCTAGCAAAACAGCTGCCAAAAGGTAGAATGTGCATGCATGCAATGTAGTCTTCTGTAGGCTATTAGCCTGTCTAATTTACAAAAAAGGATTTCCCATCGATTCACATGCAATTGTAGCTCGAGTGGATGACTGAACATTACAATGAAATTATTTTGTCATTTCCTCAATAATAACCGGTGAGCGGATGAGGCTTTCACTCCTCGCCTACCTGATCAACGTCGCTGTCGGGTTCAGGTTTTCATTCGGGTCTCACCGGCTCGGTACCGCCTGTGCATTCATCTATAAGCATCAGAGATATAATCCAGAAGCCCGTCCTCTCCCTTGTGAGGTTCACCGGTGCCGGGCTGAACTATAAAAAGCACAACAGCAGCAGTAGCGCTAGTAAAGGGCTCGCAGGTCTTTCTTTTTGATGATGCTGATGCTGTGTGTGCAGCCGAGCGCGCGAGCATACAGATTGCGCTCGCTCGCGCACACACTCACGCGCAGCGGTATATAAGGGGACGGGCTCGAGGCAGGACAGAGCGGCGGCGGAGTGACGTCAGGTGCCCCGGAATGAATCTCCGGTTCAGGGAAAATAAATAATTTGGAGAAACTGCATTTGCACATCGGAGAGACTCAAGGTAAACGTCTAGAAACTGGGCCAGGCAAATTTGACAGTTTGTATAGTGACACTTCAAGGTCCCTATATGATAAACATCCTGAATAGTTTTTGTAAAATGTTCTTAGTTCTGAGAGATCATGCATTTGACTGTAAAATAGCACTGTACATAATTATATGAAAATATTCGCTAATATGTGATATATAATCATGATGTCGGCTAATAATTTCAGTAGCTAAACATCTTCCACCTTCTAGGGGGTGGAGATGGTATGTTTAGGGGTGGGGAAGGGAGGGTTTAGGGATCAGAGGGTGGAGATGGTATGTTTAGGGGTGGGGAAGGGAGGGTTTAGGGATCAGGGGGTGGATCAGGGGGTGGAGATGGGTAGGTTCAGGTATGTAAGGTGGGAGGAGTTGGATCTAGATCCAACCACGCCCCCTGGATCTTGTGTTCTGCAGTGAGGACCATCTCAATAATTTTGATAGTGAGACTATAGAGAGTATTTCTTAGGCTAAGTTTATTTTTAAAAGTCTATTTTATGGTAAAAGTAAGCAAGTAAATAAATAAACCAGGACGTGTTCCAAGGATCCAACATGTAAAATTGATCATCCTGGATGATACTGGAATTTTAATTTGGAGGACATAATTCAAAACATTTTCATTTAAGACAATTTTGCAGGCTACTGTTGAAAACCAACATAAACACGACTAATGGAGAAAAACACATTTTTGTCAAATAAAATCGTACATACTGAGATGCAGTATGTGACAACTTCCCATGCAGCGTGACAATTAGATCTTGGCTCCCCTATAATGTCCATGTAATAACATTAATTTAATGTGTCTGTGTGTGTTTAGTCAAATGAATTTATATATATATGCGAATATTGAGGAAATGATAGCGGACGGAGGATTTGGTTTTCACGCTAAAGTTAAGTAAAGGTCAATTTCTTAAAGGCAGAGAAGGTGAACATTCAGTCAGTTTAGTTTTGCTTTTCTTTTGTTTTAATTTTAAAAAGCTTATCTTTGCAGTTTACCTCATGTTAAGGCTTTCTTTTATTTATTTATTTTTATTCCTCAGTGTTTGCTTAACGTTCTGTAATTTATTAGTCCGTATATAATACTGCATGTGGTGTATGCCTCATCTTATTGGTTTTTGTTAATAAATTATGTAAGCTAGTTTGTCATTGTAGCCTGCTGTTTTATTGTTGTTGTGCTTTTTAATAAAGAATAACAAAGAATCCATCTTTTGTTTTAGTCTTAAAAAGTGAATAGATGTAAGCAAAACAGACAATTATATTATATATAATTATATTATAGTTTCTTGTAAAACGTGACTACAACATCGAAAATTCAAAAGCGAAAGTGAAAGCATCTGAAGTCATAAAATGATTATGACATTTTAACATTAGCAAAAGAAGAATTCCCCTTCAAAATTCAAATCACAAATAACACTAATGACGAAAAATAACTTTCGTTACCACATAGCTATAAACTATGATAAAAGTTCATCAGCATGCATTGATTTATCCCATGTGGTATCAAAAATAAATAATAATAAAATGATGTGCTCGTGCGACCAACTGAGAAAGTTAGCCGCAAAAGAGCGACCAGTGGGAAGAATGAGTCTAGAGCCCTGATTTGGCATTTCAAATTAATCTAGGCCTGTTACATTCTTATTTTTATTAGGCCTATTATTATTATTATGAAGTTACTTGTATTATTAAAGTAAATACAATTAATTTGCCCCGCAATAATTCTGAATAATTAGGCTACCGCGCTGCGAGGATAAGAGGCTATTTACTCCTCAATTCAAATGTTTTTTTAAAAAGGTATTTTATATTAGGCTATAGGCTACCTACAATGAATTATAGTCCAATAATTAAAATATTAACACTGCAGTCATCAATAAAATCAATGAAATAAAAAGATTTTATTTCAAGCACCGACTTTCAAAAACCTGTGTAACACGAAATACATTTCTTCTCTTTTTTATTTTCACTATACGGGCCACAAGAGAAATATTACAAAAAGAGAAAACCGCTTTAGGCTATACCGTTATCAGCATTTGTTGAAGTAGATTCGTCTCTTGTCATCTCTGAGAGAATATGCGGCATCAAATGTTGAAATCTCCGTCATTACTCCATCATTCCGTTTTTACGTTTCTTTCTGCTTATAGTGAATTGACTGGGATTAAGATGCTCACCAGCATAATTCTTGCGTTTATTTTGCATGTGTGTAAACCCTGGTGCAAACGCATGCTTGTGTGATATCCATTGGCTCACCTTTCATGTTTAAAATAGAAATATTTCTAACATTGGGACGTAACCAATTGCACCCCCCCTATCGAAAACGTAGCGAACCGTGACACCACTGTGTCGTATCGAACCGAACCGTGAATTTTGAGAACCGTTACACCCCTAATATATACATATAGGCCTATTAGTGCTTTAAACTTTTTTATAAACTGTTTACTGCAGCAGAATTCAAATATATGCAAATTGAGGTGCCAGTTTTTCTAGTGGGCTGAATTTGAACAATACACAAAATAAATGCAGAATTAAATTTGTTTCTCTCTCATGCACACTGTTTCTTTCTCTCTTTCGCGCGCACACACACACACACACACACACACACACACACACACACACACACCCATTCACAGTCACAAAGATGTATGCATCATCAGTTCCCCAGTTCCCACGGTGATATGTAAATGAGGGCATTAATTTGCTTTAGTTGCAGAAAGTGCTCAGGTAACCACAGACCCAGCAGCCCTTGCATACAAACACTCGCATGCACATAAAGAAGAGTTATTTCTGGAAATGTCATTAATCGACCATATATGTAAGGTTGCATGTATAATGCATCATACAAATAATTTTTTTTCCAGGATATATAGAGGTATTTGATGCTCTTAATCAGAATGTCAGCATAAGAGCAGGAGACACTCGACATTTTGCACCAAATTAACACACAGCCAGACACCAAAAACATATACTCACACACACACACACACACACACACACACACATCAGTGCTGACATTTAATTAATCTTGATCTGGCCTTTCAAAATGAAAGAGAAGAAGGAGTAACATAAACTACTATCATATGTGGTGTGTATCCTTCGGTGAACTGTTGATTAAAGATTATTCAGTGCTCTCCATCACAGTTTAGAAGCTCATACGATTTCTGTGCGTGTGTTTTCTCTAAAATGGTTGGTGCTCTGTAATCCTCACGCTAATCTGATTTCTTGTATTTGTGTGAGCACGTAAAAAAAAAAGAAAATAATAATAATTTTTGTCCCATCCCCCATATATCCAACCTTCCTATCTCTCTCTAACGCACACAAACTTGTGCACACACACACACACACACACACACACAACACACACACACACAAACACACACAACCACACACAACACACACACACACACACACACACACGACACACACACACACACAACACACAGGGCACATACTGATGAACTCTAGCTGACGTCCTATTGCACTGTACATGAATCCATCTACATTTATTTCAAATAACAAACAAATAATTGAAAAATAACTTGCAAAGGTAAAAAAACACATGCACACAAAGGGCTATTAGTCATAACTCATCTATGTGTGAGCCTAACCTATTCTTATGTTCAACTGAAGTGACCATAATCGCATATTTTTATTATATTCACTCTATTGCATATCTGAAAAACCCACACACATGCTGTTTCTTTCTCTATTATTGAGTGTTTGCATGTATGTTATGTGATTTCTCATTTCATCAATGAAACACACGCATGCACGCACGCACGCACTGCACACACACACACACACACACACACAACACATATATATATATATATTCATTTATTATTTCCCTTTAATGGCCAAGAAAAGAACCTCAACTTATTCATTGCGATTAAAGCGAAATTACTGAACCTACATTTAGGAGCCTGAAAAATGCTTAATTTATAAGAAAATTTCAAACGACACTTTTGCAAACGGGTTTTGCATCTGAACTCTCCATACATATATGTGTGTGTGCGTGTGTGTGCTCTTGTTTATGCTACTTTGTGGGGACCAAATGTCCCTACAAGGATAGTAAAACCTGAAATTTTGGGCATTTTGACAGTAGGATTTTTTTTTTTAAATAGTAAATGATGTTTATCTGAAAGTGTAACAATGCAAACAGGTTTTCTGTAAAGGGTAGGTTTAGGGTTAGGGTTGGGTTAAGGGATAGAAAATATCGTTTGGTCAGTATAAAAGTAATAGACGTCTATGAAAAGTCCCCACAATTCCCAGAAACAAACGTGTGTGTGTGTGTGTGTGTGAGTGCATGTTTATGTGGTTTATGAGGACACAAATTTGTATAATGACATGGGTATGACAGGTATTACAAGGAGAAGGTTATTTATGAGGACATTTTCAGTGTCCCCGTAATTCAAAATGCTTATAAATCATACAGAGTGAGTTTTTTGGGGGGAAAGTAGAAATGCACCGTCTCCTGTGAGGGCTAAGTTTAGGTGTCGGGTAGGTTTAGGGCAATAGCACATACAGTTTGTACAGTATAAAAACCATTATGCCTATGGAGAGTGCCCGTAAACCATTAAAAACAGCGTGTTTTTGTTTTTTTGTTTTTTTAAGCTCAGATGAGCTTTATTTGTCACATACACAATTATACAGAGTGTATGAGGAGTGAAATGTGTTCTCTGCATTTAACCCCATCCAAGTGGAGCAGTTAAACCTACTGATCCTAAATTGAAATTACTTTTAGAGTTAAAAATCTTGCCACTAATCTGCATTTTGTTATAGTTTGTCTGGCTCCTCCAGAATATTGGGGTGCATTTAACTTAATTATCTGGTCATTGCTATTTTGGGCGACACTTGGGGACAAAAAATGATCTAGCCAGTCAAGTTCATCTTTAGAAACAACATGGCAGAACTGTTCCACTTCCTTCTATTAAATCAAGCACAAAACTGGCAGAGGCAGGCATGGTTGGATACATAATATATGATTTTGTATAATACAGAACAACAAACTATGAACCAGGAATGGATTAACTGGTGCTGGATTGAGCTTGAGGTTATAAAGTGCACTTAATAAAAGCATGAAGGTGTTCTTACCTTTTGATGTCCCACATGCTGCTGGTCAGAGTTACGGAAGCTGATATGACACAAAAAGAAGAACATACAGTATTTTCATATCTTTAGGTTTTAAAATGTTAAAATATCAGCCTCCAGAGGAGGGCAGCAGCAGTCTCGCACAGCATGAGATAATGCCTTAAAATCAACAGGAAAAGTTGTGCCAAACAGAGGAGGATGGCCCCTGCTGTGTCTGCTTTCTACATTGGTTTATTTGCACCTTCTATTTATAGATGAGCTATGTGGAATATCCTATCTTCATCTATCACTTTAATGCACTACCAGATTCATAAGTACCACCTCTAATAAAGAGATAGAGAGAAAGGAGAGTGAGAAAAAGAAAGGGATAGTTATTGAGCGACTGAGAGGAGAGGGGAAAAATGATCTAATGCATCTAATGCAGCTCCAGTTTAGCACATTAAAGCAGACAGACATGAACACACACACACACACACACACACACACACACACACACACACACACACACACACACACACACACACACACACACACACACACACACACACACACACACGAAAGACAGACACGAGGAGTAAATCAAGGAGTGAAAGAAAATATATGGAGAGACAGGGAGTAAAAGGAAGAGATTGAAAGGAAGAAAAAACCAATAGAGAGGAAGAGAGAGAGACAGAATAAGTGAGAGAGAAAACCAACAGAGGAAGAGGGAGAGACAGAGAGTGAGAGATGAGGTAAGTATGTATTTTTAGTGAATTATATCTTCAGTGTCAGAAAGAGTTGGATGCATCTGTGAGTAGCTCTCAATAATGCAGCAGTGTATGCACTATAAAACACACACGCACTCTAACGCGCTAAATCCGCTGAGGTTTTATGGTCATATACAGTATTCATTTGCTGGTCAGAGAGAAGCTACTTCAGGACCAACTCTGTGAGAACACATGAGGGAAACAGGGATTTGGGGAATACAGAGAGGCATTTGTATTGCACATGTAAAAAGGGAAGCTGTCTAAAGCGGCTAAGAGTGGCTCTGATCCAAATCCTAGTGAGCTGCCTACTGAGGCCGCATTTTAAGACATCTTCATACTTGTGTTAGCTGTTCTACAAAGTAAGCAGCATGACTGTGTTACTTCTGATATTCCTCATATAGGCCGAAGAGTAGGGCATGTAGTGTAAGACTTCAAAATGCATTGCAAAGAGCTAAGTCAAGACTACATCCAAGTCGCTGGATGAAGTGAGAGAAATGTTGACAATAAGTTGCGTTTATTTCTTGAAAATACAGTAATATTGTAAAATGCATAATTACAATTTATTTATTTTTTCTATTTTTATATATTTTAAAATGCAATTTATTCCGGTGATGGCAAAGCTGAATTTTCACCAGCCATTACTTCAGTCTTCGGTGTTACACGATCCTTTGTAATAATATGTTGATTTGACACGAATGTGTCTTATTTCTTTGAATGTTGAAAAGAGTTACGGTAAAACACTGCAGGCAAACACAGTTTTTTCATGCACCTGCCAATTTTGAGATTTTAGGCTTTATGGTTTTTCATAAAGTATTTTTTTCAGACTAGTGGAAAGAAAACATAAAAAAATCTAATGTTAAATGTTTTTTGTAGCACTTTGTCTATTTGTGTCTCTGAATTTCAATTACAACACATATCTTTCAAGGCCGCTATCTCAAAATGAGATTTTTATCCTGCACTGAGCCAAAAATCTCCACTTCAGTAACACTTACATATACCATTACTATCTATATACTGAAGGTTATTAAAGAGGGGTTTGTTCATATTTAATTTGCCTTGTTTTAAACAACATTTTATTCCTAAAAATATTAGTGATTTATTTTCTGGCTGTTGTCATTATTATTAATTTGTATTTATTTATGGAATGATAATTGAGTAAATAAAAACCCAAAAAAACATTTGAGTCTATTATGTCAACAAAATGAAAATAGAATTTTGAATCCTTTCTTAGAATTTGTTGCAAATTAGTGCATATTTAATTAGATAACACCTCGTTTGCATATTTAAACATAGCTTTTCAGAAAACTTGTAATAATTTTTTTTTATTCCTAATGTAATCAGTCAACTGTGTATGTATTAGTTAAATAGTTTACCCTATTCACCCGGGGTGTCTCGCCTTAATATTTTTGTGCAAACTGTGATATATCTTTTTTAGGATTCTTTGATGAAAGTTCAAATGAACAGCATTTATTTGAAATACAAATCTATTGTCAAATTGTAAATGTCTTTGCTGTCATTTTTGATCAATTTAATGCATCTTTGCTAAATAAAATAATTTATTAATATGCAAATCTAATAGATGTATATATATTAAATTTCCATATATGAACTATATTATAATGATTTGTCATGTACAGTGCTCAGCATAAATGAGTACACCCCCTTTGAAAAGTAACATTTTAAACAATATCTCAATGAACACAAAAACATTTTCCAAAATGTTGACAAGACTAAGTTTAATATAACATCTGTTTAACTTATAACATGAAAGTAAGGTTAATAATATAACTTAGAGAACACATTTTCAGTTTTACTCAAATTAGGGTGATTGTGTGTGAATGCAAACAACTTACATGTGCTAATATGAGTTTAAATGAGTCTAAACTCAGCAGTCTCTCGCTGGGTGAAAGAAGGACAGACTCCACAGGACTCTCCTGAAAGATGAAAAACTCATTAAACACACACACAGCCCTTTTAAATCCTTCTCTCTCAAACATCCACACACTCACTGAAAGCATCAGTTGGGATTTGACTGTTTTATGATTTTTTCGGTCTACTTTGGAAACGGCTGACTCAGGTATTCTCCCACTAAAACTCTGTGATCAACAGACATCTGTCTGAATATGAGGGTCTTACTGTGAGCTTGTCACTTGAGAAAAATGCAAATTTAGTCTATTATAGACTATAATCATGACAGATGGTTTCATGACAGAAAATGGTCATATATTCTTCAACGTATACAGTATATATACACTACCATTCGAAAGTTTGGGTCAGTAAACTTTTAATTTGTTTATTTGTTTTGAAGAAATTAAAACTTTTATTCAACAAGGACCCACTGAATTGATAAAAAATATCAGTAAAGAAATTGTATAATGATACCCAAAAAGTTATATTTCAAATAAATGCTGTTCTTCTGAACTAATTATTAAGCAGCACAACTGTTTTCAACATGTATAGTAATAATAAGTGTTTCTTGATCAACAAATCATCATATTAGAATGATTTCTGAAGGAGCGTGTGACACAGAAGACTGAGTAAGGGCTGCTTTACCGTCACAGAAATAAATTACATTTTAAAATATATTGAACCAGAAAACACTTTTTAGAACTCTAATGATATTTCAGCATTCTTTACAGTGTTCCTTGTATTTTTGATAAAAATAAATGCAGTCTTGGTAAACTTTTTCCAAAACTTTAAAAATCGTACCGACCCCAAACTTTTTAATGGTGTGTATTTCAGTGATTGTGCATATGCATGGTGAGGCCCAAACGTCAGAATTTTCTTATAAATTATATTTTCAGCATAACAATTTGAGTGAAAATTTTCATTTGAAAACGAAATTGTTTGGTTGATATGATTTTTGCACTCAAGCTGACATTGTCTCCAAACGTTTCTGCAAAACCTGATGATCCATGTTATCCAGCATTTGAAAATGTTCCATCGAGCATCTTATGTACTTTGACGGAAGAAACAACATCTGGCCTTTGGTACAAATTTGTTTATATTTGATCAGTGACCTAGAAATAATGCAAAAAAAAATTGATGGCAGTCTCAGAGTTTTCGGCCCTTCTGCATACTTTACATTCGAAAACATCTGGATTGGATCTATTTTTAAATGAGGACTATCAATGCGAGAGATCATGCTCAAGTGTGAGATTGCTGTGACAGATGGGTGTATTTTGGGTTTTAAGAGCAGAATGGTGAGAATGCAGTAAGAACATGTGGCCACTAGGTTGTGCTGTTCACTTTCATTCACCGACAAAATATTGATCACGAGCTGGTTGTAAAATTAACTGAGAAATGTGTTGGGAACAAAAATTCACCATTGCTTATTTATTATGCAGTATGTTTATGCAATACATGTTCCATAGGGTCTAATATGCAAAGTGTGCATGCTCATATGTGTTCATGAGTGAGACAATAAATAGACTGAAAAGCCTAAAACAGTCAGCCCTTTGTGTGTGTGTGTGTGTGTGTGTGTGTGTGTGTGTGTGTGTGTGTGTGTGTGTGTGTGTGTGTGTGTGTGTGTGTGTGTGTGTGTGTGTGTGTGTGTGTGTGTGTGTGGGGTGTGATGTGTGTGTGTGTGTTTGAGAGAGACCGAAAGGCGTTTAGTGAAAAAGAGAGAAGACATTTCACCCCCTCACTGAATGGAGGTTTTATTGATCTCAGTGGACATCAGCGCCTTCCAGCATGACATTGTACAGAAAGGCACATTAAAACATCTAAACACTGTTAGAGCGTTGAATATGAGATAAGACAAGCCTTGACTACTGGCTATGAAAGAGAAAAAAAGATGCGAAAAGTAGCCTTTTGATGTTTTTAACTTCACTGGATGTGCATTCTTCATATTTATAGAGGACAAGTATAGGCCTACTGTACAGTAGATGAAACAGATGAACTGAACACCACGGTTTTCATGCCAGGCCCAGAAGGAATCTGCTGACTTTTTTGCATCTCCTGTGCTGATATTACGGAATTTAAACATAGTAAAATGTGAAATCGTGCTGATAGTACTACGCTTACTACTGATGCCAAAAGCATTATCAAATTACACAAAATATTTCATAAACTAAAACACAAGCGTGTATTCCAATTATCTGGAGAACTGCACAGATTCTGTTTGTTACTGTTCATATATTTTAAGGGTTTCAGGTTCAATATATTTAAAGACTGATCTCTGCCATGTGCCACATTTCAGTTATCACCGTTCATTTCTCACTCTAGTCACCTTGCTTGTTAGTTTTTCCAAGCTGTGAAACTACCAATATGAAGATCTCACTTACCTCTGTGTTCTATTTGAGTCAATCTGTTAAACAGAGAGAGAAAGAGAGAGAAAAAGAGAGTGAGATGAATACAGTCATCCAAAATGACAGCATTACACCAACACTTCATTATCATGCAACTGTTTTCCATACAAAGATCAAAAATGCAGTCTCCATGAACTGTGGAAATATCAGATGCTCTGTTATAGTTGATGTAACGCAAGCAGGGCCACGCATAACCAAGAGAATACTTGGAAAGATTTTGATTTTGTCTTGTTAAACCTCTAAAACAGAAACTATGGCTTTAGAATAAACTCTATTAGGGGCTATCAAATTAATAAAATAATGCTAAATAATATTTTCAGATAATATTTTGAGTTATTTTAAAGGAGAAAATAATATATGTCATTTTGGTCAATTTGTGACTTTTTTAAAAACAATGAATATTTGTATTGAGTTAGAATACATTAAATTGATCAAAACACCAGTTAAGACATTTATGTTGTTATAAATGATTGTCACAGATCATGTGACACTGAAGACTTGAGTAACAGCTGCTGAAAATCAGCTTTGCAATTGCAGGAATGAATAATCAATTTAAAAATAATAATAATAATAATAAAAAAATATGATTAATGATAATAATAAGAACTAAATAGGAAACATTTCCAGTTTGGGGTCAATGAAAGGGCATTTAAGGCAAAAAAGGTTGGGAACACTAATCTAATGTCTCCCTATCACACTGCAAAACTGCTACGAGTAGGTACAATTATTTAGGAATCAACTGCCTGACAGGTCAAAGGTCACGTCAAGTCCATGCTCTAACCGCCAAACGTTGTAAAAGAGACGTGCATATGTTTGGGGGGAAATGGAGCAGGTCACGACTGTGACCCAGGCCTGTCAATCTCGAACTCAGAAAGAGACCGTTTTAAGAGTTTTCTCCCTGTTTCTCACTTCTTTTCTCACTCATCTTCTCTCTCACATGCGTACACACACTTTCACACCCACATCTTGAGAGAGTTGTTTGACTGTGTGCCTAATGATAATAGATGAGGTGTCAGGATGAAGGTGAGAGACACTAAGTCATCCTCACAGCACGAGGGAGAAACAGCTCATCTCTAGCTCGCTCTCTCTCACTTATTTTCACTTCGCCTAAATCTACAGGCGCTAAAATGGGAGAAAAAGCTCCTATGGAGCTTCTGTTCGAACACAACGCTGATGTTTTGCATTTTATTTTACTTTCACTTTTAAATAATGTGGCCATCTGTGTCTGAGTAATGGAAGGGAGAACTTGGAAATTCAAACCGGGCTGTCTTCTCTGTACACATTAGAGCAGCGGGAAGACGTCAGCACTTTACACAAGTCTTGTGAGAAAATGTCAAAATATGACAGGGCTGAACCGAAATAAAAACTGCTTATGCAAGCCTCTTGTCTCTCAGAGAATCACTAGAGTAAAGTGACCTCCGGTTCTCAAGAGCAATCATATGCATACACAGGCATGAAGAGTTCCAAACTAACATAAAGCATAAAGCCTAAGCGTTATTCAATGTCATTCAATTCTTGTGCTACATTTTTACAAATGCCATAACTTCCCTGTAAAAATCACAGTGCGATGTTTCACAAGATGCCTTTTGGTGACTGCATACATCATTAAACGGTATAATATTGGTGTAGAAATAAATTGCAGCTATTAAAATATATTTGCTACTGTAAAACGTGCTTGTAATTAGTAGCAGTGCAATGACATAAATGTCACATGACGACCCAAAGATCAGTTTAAATGCTCTCTCCAGTGACTGTTGTCACACAGAAACACCATGCAGGGTAATAAACATGACACTAAAATAACACTATGAATATTAACTAAACAACATAAAATATAACCAATGTGCATACTGTAACCAAATAAAATAATAAGAATCTAACTTAAATTTGATATTATGTGAATCCTGGGAATTTCTCTGTCAAGTATAGGCCTAATTATGGGATTACATTTTTAGAAATAACATTATTTTAACAATATGAGTCCATAATGTATAGCTTACTGTCTTGTTAAAAGCAATATATATTTTATTCATACTGTACATTATATTAATTTATATATTCATCGTTTTAGGCTACTTCTAAAACATTGTATAATGTAAAATATTGTCTTTTAAAATATAGCCTAATGTAAGATTTTACTGTATAAGGTCTTCTACAGTTTTACTGTACATTATTCCTGATCATATTTGGACATTTTTACAGTGTGGCTTGTAATAGCCCGCAGTCACTGCAAGTTTGTAAGAAAACCAATAAAACTTGAAGACTTTTAATGAGTTCACCCTGTCCTAAAATGTTCGACAGAGCTCACAACTCTAATAAATAATTCAATTTAACAGCGGTCTGCACATTTACGGCTGAATAACGACGTGTTCTGTGAAAGCACTATATGAAATCTTGGACATTTCTGAACTGACTGCCTAACAATAGTTTGTCTTTGACTGAATATCACAGCCCTCACACACACACACACACACACACACACCACACACACACACACACACACACACACACACACACACACACACACACTTGACCACAGCACCGGACGACCTCGCTTTATCGTGAAGCTGCGGGAGCTCTTACCGGATTCTCAAGGTACAGTAGCGGTGCGAGGAGATCCCGGTGGAGATCCGTCTCTCTATCCGCCCGAGCGAGAGTCCAAGATCTGGTAACTCCGACAAAAGACGAGTGCAGTCTGTACGGTTCTCAAAATCCCGACGTGTCCACGCGCATATCCCGATTTAAGTGAAGAGCTTTAGAAGCGTTTGAAGTGGTGCGCTTCACGCGACGCGCACTCTCTTTAAAAATACTCTCGCAGCGCCGGGCGTCGCGTCTCTCGCGACAACCGACGCGCGCGCCACGGCTTTCAGCAAGTCGAAAAAATACTCTCCAGACGCAGGTGGGCTAGGGGGTCGCGCAAAGCCAGAGGAGTCAGAGTGCAAGTTGATCTCAACACAAATCTGATGAAGACAAGAACAAAGATATGCAGGATGCTGCTCATACAGACTCATGCGCGCGCGCGCGTGAAGGGGGTGACGATTTAGGATATATATATATATGTTTTTTTGCATTGAAATTTCAATAGCATATAAACTGCATTTAAATAGGAAATCCACTTGTTTTGTGTGTGAAATGTAACAAAAACAAAGAGAACCGATTTAACACAACGTCATGATAATATAAGCTCAAAGGGGAGCTCAGCCCAGAGCAATAGAAATCTCATCATCATTCATTAACTCATCAAAAGATGACACACACACACACACACACACACGCACGCACGCACACACACGCACACACACACACACACACACACACACGCAAACGCGAACACACACATTGTGCATCTATTCTAGGACATCCCATGGCTTCATTAGATAGAGTGTGATCTCATTAACAACACAACACAATGCTTTAACAGCATACATATTCATGTATATTCCATGAGCATTGTTGTGCCGATGTAAGATATTCAGAATGTGTGTTTGTGTGAAAATAAAAAATAGGTCGTATAGCCCACCCAGAGCGTCCTGTGTTTATGGGGGCTGTGTACAGAAAACACACACACATACTCAATTACACAACATGCAAACCACACCAAATGACCTAAACCAGCCTTCCTTCTATCTCCATCTCTTGTTCACACATTCTGGCTGCCTAAATTAATTTATAAGATGATAAAAGAAGGTGATTAATGAGCAGGTCCAGACAGAATCTGTTCAGATTTTTTTCACACTTTCCGTAGTTTTTTTTGGGAGAAATCTGTAGAATGGAAATACAATAATATTTCAAATGTGATATATTACATAAAGGGAGCTGGAAGTACTGGACATTTTTATTGGAAGCAGAAAACGTTATCAAATTTGCCGAAATATTTAATAAATAAAAGGCCAGGAGAATATGCAGAATTTGTGAATTATGTCGTGACTAAAAATATGTATAGCTGGAAATGTGTTTGTGTTTAAAGGGATGCTTTGCCTAAAAAAAAAAAATAATACAAAAAAATATATATATATATATATAGTGCCTTGCGAAAGTATTCACACCCCTTAATATTTTTCACATTTTGTTCTGTTGCTGCGTTATGTTAAACTGCTTTAAAGTACTTTTTTCCCACATCAATCTACACTCCATACAGCATAATGGTAAAGCAAAAAACTGTTTTTTAACATCTTTTCAAATTTATTAGAAATAAAAAACTTAATAAATCCATTGCATAAATATTCATCTGGGACAATTGAAATTTAGATCAGGAGCATTCATATTGCTTGTAGATGTTACTAGACTTTGAGTGAAGTTAACCTGTGGCAAATTAAAGTGAATGGTATGATTTGGAAAGGCACACGTCTACAGCTGATAATGCATATCAGAGCAAAAACCAAGCCCTGGGGTCAAAAGAACAGTCTGTAGAGCTCAGAAACAGGTTTGCGTCAAGCTACACATCTGGGGAAGAGTTCAGAAAAAATCTGCTTCCATTGAAGGGTCACAGAAGCATGTAGTCTCTGTTACCCTTCATTGAAGAAGTTTGACACAGGATTCTTCTTAGAGCTGGCCTCCTGTCCAAACTGAGCAATCGATGGAGAAGTGCTTTGGTTAGTGTGGTGACCAAGAACCTGATGGTCACTCTAGTTGAGCTCCATGATCATATGTGGAGATAGGATAAATTTACAGAATGACAAACATAACTGCAACACTCCACCGATGGGCTTTATGGCGGTGTGGCCAAACTCAATCCTCTCCTCAGTGAAGACAAAAGAAAACACACTTGGAATTTGCAGAAAAGCACCTAAAGTACCCCAAGACTGTGAGAAACGAGATTCTCTGGTCTAATGAAGCTCAATTCTAAGCATCATGTTTGAAGGGAACCAGCTCTGCTCATCACTTGCAGAGTACCATCCCAAATATAAAGTGTGCTGATAGCAGCCTCATGCTGTGGGGCTGTTTTTCAGCAGCAGGGACTGAGGGACTCAATGCACCAAAATATTGAGATAGCCTTAATGAAAACCCAGTCCAGAGCATTCAGAACCTCAGACTGGGAAGAAGGTTCACCTTCCAACAGGACAATGACCATAAGCACACAGCAAAAGTGGCTTAAAGGCAACTCTGTGAATGTCCTTGAGTGACCCAGCCACAGCCTGGGATTAAACCAGTCAAATATTTCTGGAGAAACCTGAAAATGTGCGTCTGCCCCCATCCAACCTGATGAGAGGTGAAGAGGTGAGGAGGCAAATGGCAGATAATTGACAAATGCTGATGAGAAAATATTTAGTCAAAGGTATGAATACTTCTGAAATGTACTTATTTCAGTTTTTTTTTTTTTAATAAATGTACGAAGTTGTGACAATTCTGTTTTTGCATTGTCAATATGGAAAAAAAGTAATTTAAAGCGGTTTAACATTAAGCAGCAACATAACAAAACATGAAAAAAATTATGGGGAATGAATGCTTTCACATATAATATATATATATATATTATATACATTATACATTTATAAATTATATACATAAAGTATAATTAGAAACAAGAAAGAACAAAATAAACACATTTCTGTCCAGAAATTTGGGGTTGGTAAGATTTTTATGCTTTTAATTTTTCCATATGTTGAAAATACACTACTTGTCAAAAGTTTGGAATAATTAATATTTTTTATTTGTTTGAAAGAAGTCTCTTATGGACACCAAGGCTGCATTTATTTGATGAAAAAATATAGTACAAATTGCAATATTGTGAAATATTTTTATAATTTAAAAGAACTAAATAAAAAGCATCATACAATTAGATGAAATGTTAAATAAATTAAAGGGTAAGATAATATGCTGATATTTGTGAATGACGACGATAGTAATAATATTTATTGCTGGAAATGTATTTGTATTTAAGGGCATAGTTCACCTAAAAATCTGTCATAATTTTCTCGCCTACATGTTATTCTAAAACTGTATGAATATTCTTTATTTTGTATGGATGAAAGAGATATTTATTAAAAATATCTAATTCTGTGTTCCACAGAAGATGGAAAGTCATGACATGACATGAGGGTGAGTAAATTAATTTGTATTAATTTTCATTCTTGGGTGTAATATCCCTTTAATTCCTTTGACCCTCAGAGTTCTGACAAACACACACTTGCAACTCAGCACCTTGCTCTAATAGGTGAGAGGTCAAAGAAGCACAGCCATAACTCTCTATGAATCATCCCCTGGGAGTGTGTATGTGTGTGTTGGCCACTATGTCAAGGAATGTATTAAAAACACTCGAGAGTAAAGAGCAGTCAAGAGAGAGAAAATATAAGACTGTGCATGCAAGCCTAATTAAGAAGAAACACCTTTCTTCTCACTTCTTGTCTCGCTTTGTCTGAGTGCGAGATACGGAGACAATGTGCGTGAAGAAAGAGAATGTGTGTTGATTGTGAGCATGTGTGAGAGAGCGCTTATGTGTGAGTATGTGTGGTTGTGTGTGTGTCTCATCACCATACAGCTGAGACTGCAGGTGGTGGATCTTTCAGTGAAAGACTGTCTCACTTCTCAGAAGAATCACTGCCAGATAACACACACAGGAGCCACTGTTTATCGCACACACACATACACACACTACTGCAAATGAAGAAATAATCAAGCCTGATCGCAAAACATCTTGGATACATTAAACACGATTACATCGTGGATCTCCGAAACAGATGTCTTAGAATGTATTAAGCATCTATTGCTCCTAATTCTCTAAATAACAATCAAATATGTATCAATTAATGCTATAAAGCAGCACTGGTTACAAATGTACGTCATTAAAAACAATGAAATATGAATTATGGGATCCAATATTGATCATTAAAAAAATTCAACCCATCTTGGGTGTTTAATGTGTTTTCCCTCCAGAGAAGCAGTGCGGAGATTAATTAGGGCCTGAACACACACACACACACACACACACACACACACACACACACACACACACACACACACACACACACACACACACACACACACACACACACACACACACACACACACACCGCTCAGTGCATAGGTACTTTCACTGTATTTTGTTCCTGTCTTATATCCGAACGTTGCTAGCTCAACATTACTTCTTCATCGCTCTCTCTCTTCATTTTTTCTTTTCACACAGTCTCAGTTTCATGTTCCTCCATCTTCTTTGTCTCATATTCTCCTCCTTCACGGGGTAAAACAGTAGAGGGACCATTAGACGTATAGCAGAGTCCCAGAAACAGCTTTGATCATCTGTTCATTAGATCACATGGGAATATCGTGGGATAAGAGACAGATACGGGGATGGGCGTTGGAGCATTTTCAAGAGGATGCACCAAATTTGTTATGTCAGATTGTTTTGCACCCACAAAACTCCATATAAAAATACATTTTACTTCTTACATTTACTCTTACTATATTTGATATTCAATAAAATGAAATATTATACCAGTTACAACATTTATTTTTCATCACTTGGTGACCAGGTTTAAAACATCTAAATAAATTATGTATATATATATATATATATATATATATATTATATATATATATATATATATATATATATATATATATATATCCTTTTTTTTTTTAATTGGGGGGGGCCATTGAAAACCTACACTACCCCTTCTCAAATTTGTTAGGTATTTGTAAAACTTTTTACACTTTTGACAGAAATTTCTGATTCTCAGCAAGACAGCATTTATTTGATCAAATATATCAAAAACAATAATGTGAAATATTATTAGAATTAAAAGCTAGTGTTTTCTATTTTAATATATTTTAAAATGTAATTACCTGTGATGGTAAAACTGAATCTTCAGAGTCACATGATCATTTAGAATATTTTCTAATATGCTAATTTGGTGCTTATTATTATCATTGTTGAAAACAGTTATGCTGCTTAACATTCTTGTGGAAATTGTGATACATTAATTTTTTTGCGTGTCACTCTCTTTGCTGTCACTTTTGATCAATTACATGAATAAAACTATTAATTTGTTTTCTTTAATTTCTCTATCAGCATATTTTTGATGAATAGAGTTCAAAAGAAGCATTTATTTAAAATAGAAATCTTTCGTAACATTAAGAATATCTTCACTGTCACTTTAATCAATTTAATGCATCCTCGCTGAATAACAAATATTAGAAATATAATATTTAATACCTTGAATGTTAATGTGGTTATGTGAAACATTTATATCAAACTGACAGATACTGTCGTCTCTTTTGCTCAGCAAGGGATCCTTCATCTCACAGATGGAACATACAACATGACTCTGCTTTTGGAATTTCACAATGTCTTGTATCTATTCCCACCCCAAGAGAAATGGCACAGGAGCCCATCGCACATGACCTGTGTTATTATATAGGACAAAGCCAGTGTCCACCACTTACAGCAGTGCAATGGTTGACCCTTCTGTTCTCTGAGAAGACATAACAGTACATCCACCATATCCCCATTTCCAGATCCGACTGAGGCTTTTTTTTTCATTCTGGCAATGGAAAATAAATGATTGAAACCCATATCGTATTTTCTTGAAGCAATCCACATGGACTGTAATGACATCACGTCAGAGGCACAACTTCCCAGGCTGTTTGGCCAAGGAACCAGATTCAGGTGTCATGTTGATGAAATGATGTGGCCACATCCAAATGGCATGTAAACACCTGCTCTTGTGTTTTTTACAATATATGACTTGACCAAACCACAGTACAGGCCTACACAGATACATATTTTATTTTGTGTGTGTGTGTTTGTTAATATTACGTGTTATTTTTTATGTTTTTGAAAAAGTCTTGTATCAATGCTGCATTAATTTGATTACAAAAGAGTAATATTATAAAATATAGTATTAGTACAATTTAAAATAACTGTTTTTATTTAAATGTATTAACATTTATTCTTGTGATGGCAAAGATTCATTTTCAGCAGACATTGCTCTAGTCTTCAATGTCACGATCCTTCAGAAATCATTCTAATATGCTGATTTGGTGCTCAGTTATTGTCAATTATTATTGGTGCTCAGACTAGAGTAATGGCTGGTGAAAATTAATCAAATATTAACTCATAAGGAATAAATTACTTTTAAAAATATATTCAAATAGAAACCAGATAGTAATAATATTGCACAATATTAATATTTGTACTGTTTTATTCTGTATATTATTGCAAATAAGTGCAGACATGGTGTGCATAAGAGACTTTTTAAAAAAAAAAAAAAAAAAAAAATCTGATTTATTCCAAACTTTTAACCGGCCATGCACTTTCAACATATAGTCAAATTAAGTGTCAGACTGTTTTCATTAAAAAAACTATTTGGTATATTGATTAAGCCGTTTTCCTCGTGGGTACAGGTAGCTAGATGTACTGCAGCTGATTTTAGGTTTAACTATCCTTGTGGGGACACTTGGACCCCAAATAATGTAGGCAATTTGTGACCTACACACAAAAAGATCGGAGGACCTGCTGTTACGCTCAGGACAATCATTCTTTCTAACACTATAACCTTCAGTCAATCGTTTACTTTAATATTCATCAATTTCTCATACTCACGTACACACTCAAATCCATCAAGACTCAGGAAGCTGGGATAGCTGGCGTTAAAGTTATGAGGCATTAAAGTAAATCTGAGACAGATCAGACCTTAAGACATCACTGGTTATACACTCAAAGCTCTGTGGTTTTTATTTTCTTTTGCACTTTCATACTATTGTTTTTGTAACGACCCTAACATATTTTATATACACTCAAGTCAGGAGCATTTAGCATTTTTCATTTTTATGATAAAACTTCATTTAGTCTTTTTAATAATTTATTTTCTTGTGAGGAGCAAATGTCCTCACACACATTCTCACTTTAATATCCTGTGGGGACATCTGGTCCTCACAAGTATACACACACACACACACACACACACACACACACACACACACACCACACACACACACACACACACGACACCACTCATGTTGGTTTTTATGGTTTACGGGGACTTTCCATAGGCGTAATGGTTTTTATACTGTACAAAATATTGTGCTATTGCCCTACACCTAGCCTACACCTAAACTTAGCCCTCACAGGAGACGGTGCATTTCTATTTTTCTCAAAAAAACTCACTCTGTATGATTTATAAGCGTTTTAAATTTATGGGGACACTGCCAACATGTCCTCATAAATCACCTTCTCCTTGTAATACCTGGGGACATGTCATAGCAAAACCAACACACACCCATGCCCACACACACACACACTCATTATACACACACACACCACACACACACAAACACACACACACACACACACACACACACAACACACCTCACACACAAAACCCCACACACACACACACACACACACACACACACACACAACACACACACACACACACACACACACACACACACACACACACACACACACACACACACACACACACACACACACACACACACACACACACACACACACACACACACACACACACACACACACACACACACACACACACAGGTTTTTTGACTGGTAGGTAGATGCTCTTACACCCTGGAGGCAGCCTGACCCAATTCTGCCTCAGAGAAGATGCTGTAAGGAATCTTTTCCCCTCTCTTTCCTCCTGTTTCTCTCTCCTTCTGTTTCTCGCTTTCGCTGCAAATTATGCATGCGGTAGTGACAGTTTAAAACAATAATATTTCAAATAAAGAAACAGAGGTGTTGGTGTGAGAAAGTGTGTAAATTATGGAGAGCGAAGGGGGAGGTGTGAGTGGGGACATGCTGATGTAAGGTTTAAGGTTTCACATCGATGAAATGAGGGGTTTCTATTAAGCCGCATGCGCCCTCTGCTGACAAGACAGCGGTATTGCACTCTCGTTTCAGGACCCACCCAGGTTCGTGTCTCTTTTTTAATCCCCTCAGTCTTTCTTTGTTTAAAGCGGGAGTGCGTGTAGGAATGATGAAAGATATCTACCTCTGGGACTTAGTATGTCTGTCTCTACACTTTGTCTGTGTTACATAATGATCGCGTAGACTTGCCCTCCCACGGTAGAACATTCGCTTGACGTGCTCGTGGACCACCGAGATTGTTCAAGGAAGGGACGCAGATAATTCAGGAGGAACATCAAACACAGACCACCACCACACATTTATGAAATATTAATAAAGGCATCCCTCTTACATAATATACAATGCTTATATAAGCGCTCTATTTAAGTAGAGGATGTCTAATGATCTCTCGAAGAAGGGAGGAGCCCTATGTGTCGGTTCTATTGATTACATAGGCTACAGCTCAGATAACTAATATGATCTGTGTTGCCAAGTCCGCTGTTTCCCCGCGGAATAGGGCTACTTTAACTCTATCCAGGTTGTTTTTCATGTCCGCGGGTTGAAGCGACCCCAATAACGTGATGTTTAGCCCCTGGGATGCGAATTCTACCAGTGCAACCCTGCCAAAAACGTGTATTTTACCCCCAATTTTTACTTCTCGAAACGCAATTGGGCTAGTTTTGGACTGGTTTTGAGTAGCAATTGGGCGTGTTTTGTTGTGTAAACCTGGCAACCCTGATTATGATCCTTGGTAATGAAGCAACCTGGACCGGGAGCCATGAATCTGAGCAAGTTGTCTCACATCGACTATATTATCGAGTAAACTGACCGAGTAAAATTATTTGGAATTTGCTGCAGGTGGGTCAGTCTTTATATTATATATATATATATATATAAACTTCATATAGAGCTTTTCTTAATCTATTAGATCTCTGAATCAATTAGATCTAGCTTAGAGAAGGCTAACTAAATTATAGTTAAAGTAGGCCTATATGTAAAACTTAAAAGAAAGTAGATTAAAAACATAAACAGAAATGAGAAATAATGCCTTGACAAAGTATAAAAGTAGGCCTTCAAATGAAGGACAAAAATGATTAATACATTTAAAAAAAAAATCTGTCAATGACAAAATGTTTAAGATATAATAAAAAAAATCTTGCAATTCAAGCTCTGTGTTGTTTGCAATATAGGCCTATTTTGAACATATTTTCTTAAGGATGGTTGTCAATAGAAAATATTCTTAATGGCAACAGAATTATGTTACAGCATCTACCAGCAGGGGTTAACTGCAGGGCCATACAAGTCAATGATCCTTTATTTGGACCAGAATCAAGTGAGAGTAGATGTTCTATCTGTTTGCTTTCAGTCTGACGGTATAATTACATTGTATTAAGTTAATGACATTCCATTCGGATGACATAATAATCAATACATTTAAGACCTTACAATCCATATTTACATCCATAAAGCACCATGGCAGAACATCATTCATAAACTATAGAGATTCTATTTTAAGATTCGCCCTCTGGACAAGTGCCCTCATGCATTAACTAGGCTTATACATTTAGCGTTAGTATTATTTGAATTTTTTAGTGTGTTTGATTTATAATTACTGTTGCATTGCTTAAGGATTTTAATTGCTCAATTTTATTTCTGAAATTAATTAATCTAATTATCTGAATCTACTTAATTATTTAGTTACATTTACTTGATTCTTAAAGTATATTTCATTGATTTCACAACATGAAAATGTATTTTTAGTGTAAAAATGTTTCACCAAAAAATTTAGTAGATCATAGTAAAAGTTTTTACAGTGTATAATAGTTACAGTAGCTAGGACATGTGTACATATTTGATTTGTGAAGAGCCACATCAGTTGAACAGTCTAATTTGTGTTCAAAGTGCACAAAAAATGACTGTTTTCAAACAGGTTTCCCCATCTTCCTTTGGTCAGAAGGAAAAGGTGTTTTTTGAGTGCGTAGTTACAGCATCTACACAGCAGGGGCTTACAGGGCCACGCTACCATCAAAAACCTGATCTAAGATATGAGAAAGTAACATCAAACAAACCCTTAAATAGGTAGATGTTTCAATAGTAGGCCTCCTATTCTCCTAATTGTATTTAGACCATTGATGTGAACAGGAAATGAGAGAAAGCTTTCAACAAAATATCTCTGTTGTTGGGAACAATCTCTCTCTTAGACTTGTGCAAACATGCTCACAAACACACAGCAAAATCAGTGTGTCTGTCGACTGGTAATGCTACGGTTACTGGTTCTCTCCTTTGATAAGTTTCCTAATGAAGGCTGCATGAATTAGACGTTTCTCTCTGAATATTAATAACGCATATATCATTGGTGCTGTTGTTTCTGTTGCTTTCATGGAGCTGATTTACATATGAAAAATGGAAGCTTTCTGAAAACAGAATTTCTGAAGTTTTTGACCTAAAAAGATGTCCTAGATACCTCGAAATCCACATCAAACATGCTCCTCTCCCTCTCTTCTTCTCTCTCTGTTCCACCCGTACACGCTCACTCGCAGGGACACAAGCACAGCCACCATTTTTAGGTACCATGACATCATTTCTGTCAGATTTTCAAAATAATTAGTTGCTTTCTTCATGGCTGGCATACGCTATAGTGAATCATTTTTTAGCTGAAGCTGTCATAATGATTCAAACGTGAGACTTTGATCACACCCTGTATTCACTAACGATTGGGGTGTTTAAACCAGTCATGTTGTCTTTAATGATGTGTTTTGATACCATTTTTGCTGGTCTCTTTGAAAATTCCCGCAACTACATAATCGTACAAGAACATACACAAACCTTATTGTTTGCAGCTTTCACAGAGATTCCACTGTAAGAAGATGAATGTGATGAATAAACTATTTTGATCCCTGTCTGCAATTACGGTGTTGGAAATGTGTGCAAGCCTACTCTCTCTGTATAGATCTCACTTTTGCACATAGAGTGTCTTGCATTCTGACATTAAGCTGTGAAGGCTAAAGGAGAGCCTGCACTTTGATCTAAAAGAAACTTCAAAAGTTAGACGCAGAAGTCCTCCAAAAATCCCTTATGTTGTTATCATTAAGAGTAATGTTGTGGAAATAAAAGGTTAAGTTACATACTGTATAAGAAAAAAACCTAACATTAATTTTTTAATTAAATATTTATTAAATTTGTAAATGCTTTTTTTCCTCCACGTTTTTGCATGTTGGTTACAATAAAAGTTGTTCCTATATTAATAAGCTGTTAAGCAATTAAACTGCGTTTTTTAAAAAAAAAAGGATTATATATTTACATTAGTATTTAGTAGACGCCTTTTATCCAAAGCAACTTACTAAAGAGAAACAAAAGCAATTCATCAAAGAACCAACCATATTTGTAATACACAATGCCAGGTTTATTAGACAGCTAGATTAGATTAGGTTAGATTAATAAAGTTTGCTTTTCAATAATTTAATTCCTTTAATGAGGCTTTTCTTCATTATGTCGTAATGCTCTACCTAAAATAAATAAATAATCAACCAACTGCATAAGTCACTGACTGTATGAATTTCATTTTTTACAAACTTTTCAATAAATCAATAGATAAGACATTGAAAAAATTGTGTCATGCACTGTCCCAAAAGCATTCCCTATGGTGTTTTTTGATGGTGATCTCCTATCTCAAATCACACTGTCTATGCGTATACGACAACATCTTCAAAAAGTGAGCATCACAATAATGTTCCCTTTGAAACTGAAATAAATGAATTGTTTATCCTTGTGAATTTCTGGGCCTCAAGCAAGTGTGTGTGTGTGTGTGTGTGTGTGTGTGTGTGTGTGTGTGTGTGTGTGTGTGTGTGTGTGTGTGTGTGTCAGCTCCCTCCTGTTGTATGAGTGTGTTTGGGTCTTGCGTTGCATGGCTCAGTAATCCCAGTGCAGTCACAAGCTAACAGTGCCTCCCTCCTGCCGGGACTTAGCACACACAATGTGAGCGGCATGTGACTGCATTAGCATAGCTCACTGTCAGACTACACTGGTCTAATCTCTGTACAGTCACGAACCACAGCACCAACAAAGCCTAAGAGAATAATAAAGCAAGAGGAAACTCTTGAAAAATAAGTATCTGTCCGCAGCGGTGGGTAACAAATAGTTTTTGTTATTTTGGAAGCAACAAAACACTATTTTAACACCCATTAAAAAATTCCCTTGTGCCCTTGAAAACATCATCGATCACACCAAGACTCATTGATTGGGGTCTGTCCTCTCTCACCTTATTCTATTTCCCTTTAGGAATACATTAAGATTTCATAAAGCTCTTTTATAAAAGCAGTTTTGTCATATGAGCGACTGAGCGAACGTTGTCGAACACAAAGCAACTTTTATCCGAAACACTGTGTGTAAAAGTGCAGGAACAAAACTTCTTACAAAAAAGTTAAGGTTCGCAGGACTGGGGCAATGTGCCGGAAACTATGATGGTCATGTGAACTAGTTATGATGTGAATTATAAACTAATGACTGAAATCATGCATGCTTCTGGGTCTCATTCAGAGCAGTGAACTTCAGGCAAGAGCATTCCAGAAATTCTTTGAATTGAAGGAGTAAAGCCCAGCAGGCCAAACGCATGAGGCATTCAAGCTGCTGTTCATTAGTGAACAGAAGTTTCAGGTGCTGCTGGCTGGACCTAATCAACAAAACTATTCTAATTAAATACCTGTCATTTAAATAACATAACAGAGCCAAAATTAGAAATAATAAATCAGCTGTGAAAAAAGGACTGTAGTGCATTCCGTTTTCTTTAAAGAAAAGGCATGTTTTTTATCTTGATTTTCTGCATTATTAAATTACTTAAGAAAGGATGAATAAACAAACAAACAAATAAATCAAATTTTCAATATATAAAATGATGATGCATTTTATTTTTAGCTATGATTCAAAGCTATGGTATAGGGTCAACGCATCTAATGCAACATGTTTTCACCAAAAAACACTTTTCTGATAAATGACACAAATCTATCATAATATAGTCTTATTTAACACAAAATATTAAACTGGCATAGTCACGACTCTTGATTAATACATGAAAAGTCAAGGAATTAAAAATAGTAAGTTTTATTTTATTTCATTTTTTATGTTGTAAGTATGATACCAAAAATATAATGGAAAGACAAAATAAAAGGTAGAAAATAAATATATTGTGACCACATTTATGGACACAGATGTGATTTTCTTGAACTTATGATCTTACATGGATACATGGAATATCAAGGAATATTCCAAAACAACAATGTGTGGAATTGGACCACCTTTATGCATTGTAGGGTTAAAAATAATGAGTAGCACATTAGCATACAATGTACTAGATTTACCAAAGCACAATAAACAGAGTTCTTTCGCACTACAATAGGCAGTTTTGAGTTTTTAATAATTTTATTAAGTTATTGGTCACACAACACAATGTTTACCTCAATCAAAGTAAAAATATTGAAGTTCCAAAACAAAACTGCTGCAAAAGACACAGTAGTCTAAATCAAGACGTGTCTGTCAATATAAATGTCAAAATCTGATAGTAGGAATAAATTAATATAGTGTAACACGAAGAATATGGGTTTGATACCCAGGGAGCAGATGAAGTCTTGAATTCACTTCTGTTTGCTTGGGATTATAGTATTTAGAAAATTAATTCATGTAAATATTTGCCATCAGCACTGGTATCCTCATTGATGAGATCTCCATGATGATGTTCTCTCACTCTTGAATTGCCCTAATGTACTGCCCTGATGAACTCACAGGTAGGCCTTAATTACTACACGAGTGAGATATGTCATCGTGGCTTGGTGCGATTCCACACAGCATTCTGCAAAGCCTTGCGACTTTTCCAGACGAAAGCAAATCCTCGTTGTTCTCGACGCCAGCTCAAAGGGAGATCGAGGATCCCAGTCCAGAGACCTCCGCTTTTGAGTTCAACACACCTGGAGCCAGCTAATTCCCTCATCCATCTCAAACACTCCAACAAATAGACCCTACAAAAAGAAGGAAGTTTTGGACATCTGTGGTTTTCCACCATGGGACTGTGTTCTCATAATGGATTGTTAGTGATATTGCTGTTTCATCTTTGCCAGGCACAAGGTATAGTAACATTTTCTTCAATGAAACTATAAAATTGAGCTTGAAAGCAGATGTTAAGGAATCAGATTACAAAGTCTATATAAAGACTAGGAAAAGGATATTATATTACCCTCAGGACAAAACAGCTTAGTCTATTTTTAGTCAGCATTAGATTTCAGTAAGTTTCACTGATTCATGGACTGCATCTAAGGTTGAAATCAATTTCCAAAGTGCTATCTGCATAATCAATTTCCTGGTCATTCCAAAGGCAGTTTGCTGATGATTGGCTTAAAACCCAGTTTTCAACATGTCAACCAGATCTGAAACCAATAACAACGTCAAATCGGTTTGTCAAGGCAGAATGGCAACCACAGCACTGGCAGCCTCAGCTTGAGTTTGGCTGTAGTACAAACACACTATCTCTATAGACTCCAGACTGAGATCCCATTAGCTTCTTCATTTCAGGCCTATAAAAGTGATTCAATCGCTGTTTCCCAGCACCGCAACACCTTCATGCAAATCAACTGTGAGATCTCACATTTCACGGGAATTCACACAAATCTAATGCACTTTCTTGTGAAAATTGCTGTGAAAACAAAGGACTAAATTGAAGATGTATTTTACAAAATATGTTATACAGAAGGTAAACATATAGTTTACAGTAGTTTCTTGTTTATTTATTGAACTAATAATCTTTTTTTCATTTTTAAAGTCTACCATTTCTGTTTCCAAACATACATTGCACAAGTTCAATAAGTCTCAGGCCTCTGACGATTCTTATGAGTGTTTTCAGGCACAGAGCTCAAAATGTAGAGTCATGACGTACAATCACTATTTTAAGAAACTGCAATATTAAAAGTGAAAACAACTGTTACCTTAGAGAAAGTGTTAAGCTACTGTACGTCTGAGTGTATTTATATCACAAATATAATTGGATCTTAACAGTATGATTTTTGTTTTAGAAGCTTGTCAAAGGCTTCAGATTTTAACTGTGGACTCCAGTGACCCTACTGGCACTGTTCATCAGGGTTGTGTACCATTCAGAAGTTAACTGAGAATGGCGGTAGCAAAGACCCACAGAAAGTATTACTGTAATACATATACTGTTAGTTTAACATATACAATTTTGTCAAGATACGTGTAAATTTGTCATAAATCAATCTTCTGGTGATAATGAGTTCTCTCTGGGGATGTATGCAAGACATTTTACTGTAAATGCTTTAGTAAGCTTGTTCATGTCAAAATCCAATCAAAAATCTATGTAAGTTTCAAGTTCTTTACTGTAGTACACGCTTTCTTTTTCGATAATCTGTTACACTCGGATGCATGTCACAAAATGGAAGGAAAGATATATTGGTATTTATATTTCATTGCAATTTTAAAAAGTTAGATAGATAGATGTATATGGATGGATGATGGATGGATGGATGGATAGATGATAGATAGATAGATAGATAGATAGATAGATGGGATGGATGGATGGATGGATAGATGATAGATAGATAGATAGATAGATAGATAGATAGATAGATAGACGGACGGTAGACGGACAGACGGACGGACAGACAGACAGACAGACAGACAGACAGACAGACAGACAGACAGACAGACAGACAGACAGACAGACAGACAGACAGACAGACAGACAGATAGATTAGATAGATAGATAGATAGATAGATAGATAGATAAATTCCAATTCAATTCGAATCAAATTCCAACTCATAAACTGAAATGTAGCCAATTTGACCCTAAACCTGGTGCTATTCAAACTCACAGATAGAATGATGTGATGTGACCCTGCTGCACTAGAAGCTTGACAATGTTGACCAGGTCACATTTGCTCTAAAGTCTGAAGTTCTCTTCGCTGCTTTGCACAGATGATGCTCTCCCCTCCCATGACCCCAAGCCAGCCCCACCAAGTCTGGGTGATGTGATTGATGCAGTGAAGGCAGCCTTTGAGCAGGCAGTGCAGATCTCGACAACCGGTACTGTACGCGAGGCCTTGGAGCAGGTCGTAGGTGAACTCTCGCCAGAGAAGGCTCCAGAAGAGCAGTCACCAGAGATAGAGACCGCAGTTGATTATACAACAGAAGAAGCAGCTAAAGAGGAGGCAGTGGTGCTCACCGCAGGAGAACCAGATGCGCATATGTTAGAATCAAACGAACAGACATTTGAGGAACCAGCTCAAGAAGGTCTGACTCAAGATATTGAGCTTGCAGAGGAGATTCAAGGACTGATACCTCAGGACGAGTCATCAATTTCAGAGCCAGATGAGAAATCAGTTATAAAACCAGGAGAGTTGGTCCTTGAGGCAGTAGATTCAGTTCAGGAAGCAGAAGAATCTGTTTTGCAAGACCCTGAGATTGCTGAAGAGGGTGAACCAATGACTGAGGAAAGCCATGCAGATGAATCACCTGTCCAGATGTATCCTGATTCACAAAAAGAAAAACCATCAGAAAGAGGAGCTGCAGAAATGCAAGTGGTTGAAGATGAAGATATAGAAGAGCCAGAACAGGGATTCATTGAGAAGGAGCCTCAGTTGTCTGAGATGGAAGAGAAACCTTCAAAGGGGGAAATAGAGAAAGTAGAGGTGATGATAAGTAGGGGACAAGTTAAACTACAAGGACAACAAGAAGAAGAATCTATGGAAAGGCAAGACACAGTATTGGATAAAGAATCAGAGCATAGTCAAGAGGAATGGCAGGCAGTAACAGCACAGATGGGTCCAGATGGTGGTGGGGTTGATATGGATGAAGTAGATCAGGAACAGGAAGAACAGGAAGTAGCGAAGACTGAAGAAGGTGTGATTGAATCTGAAGCAAGGCGAGAGGAGGTAAAGGCTGGATCTGAGGCACAGCTCCAGAAAGTTTCAAGAGAGGAGGAGGTTCATCCAACCGACAAAACAGTACTGGAGAAAACTAAACAGGAACCAGGTAATGAACTTATAATTAATGTGCATTTACCACCCAAGACTATTTTAAACCAATAAAAGTAATACATTTCAACCTCTAAATACTAAATTACAATTTTTGCTTTCTGTTAGAGGCACAACATTCTCTAGACCAGTTGTAAACCACAGGAGCAAATTATTTAGTTAGCTATGGTTTCCCAATTGTGATTGTGTTTCTCCCTCCAAACCTAACGCAATTAGACTTTCACTGTCTGATCTTTGCACTTACAATAATACAGCAAAGGAACAAAGCTGCCTAAGGGCATCCCTTCGACTCATAACATGCATCTCTGGAGATGTCTGGCTCCTGGGTGCACTCTGAGTCATCTATCCACCATTAATTACACAGCCACGCTGAAATATACTGAAATACACTGCTCACTCAGGCTGGGCACGGATGGGGATTTAGATGGTATCACTTTATTTCAATTCTGGATTGAATAGTGTTGTAGAATCTTCCTAAATAGAATAGAATAGAATCGAGAGGCAAAATAGCAGTTGTTTTCTTTAATAAAAGGATGTGTATCTTTTGGGAGTATGGAGAATAATTAAGCCCACACAAACACCTGCAAACACTAATCATATCTTTATTAAAACAAATTGAAAGAAATGAAAAACGAAGTCTCCCACCATTTGTACATAACATTTACACATACATTTTACCATGTTTGGATCTGTGCTGAAACATACATTATGGCCATATTAACAGAATTTTAAGCAAAAAGTATTTACGAATCAGCTTTTTAAAATCTTTATATTGTAAATGTAATAGTATTCATATGTATTTGTACATGACGTACATATACATTATACATTTTTTGTATGCTTGAATACATGCAGAAATATGCATATACGCGTTGACTATTTACATATGTACAATTGCCGTATAAATATATTGGTTATAACTCCATCCCTGCCCAAACCTCAAAAATTTTAAATGTACAGTAACAGACAGATAAATGTAAAGTGACAACAAAATATCCTTGTAAAGTGTACACACACACACACACACACACACACACACACACACACACACACACACACACACACACACACACACACACACACACACACACACACACACACACACACACACACACACACACACACACACACACACACACACACACACACACACACACACACACACACACACACACACACACACACACACACACACACACACACACACACACACACACACTACTACTACTACTTTCTATGAGCCCAAAAGCATTCATAAACTTTTGCATGCCTCATGTACATATTATTCCGACATTATGTTAATATCATTTTAGAATCTACACAATTATACAGAAATGTTTGCGTGTTAGAACCACACTCAATGAACAAATATCCAGTACTGTATTGAGTACTAATGAGATCATGTTGCATTTTAAGATCTGCCTAAACGAGTGAGAGTGTGGTCTGTTTTGGTGTCTGTCCAGAGCTCCAGAGCCTAATTTCTAATGAACCACTGTCCTATATGTTTCTGCTCCTGCTGCTCCTGTGACCTACATACAGAAGCACATTCATCCTGTTGAAACTAAGATACCCCTAAACCTTAATTCCCACACAACATGGACTTTACCCTCCAATCCTCCTAAAAGCACTGCATGCTCCACTGAGTCAAATGGCCTCTGTCACAGTTGGTTGTGTTCAGATAAAGCAGACTTTCTTCATTTCTGTGCATGGGATAAATTTGTGTTTCAAATGTGAATCTGTTATAATTGATTTAGTGATTTGAAGATGTTTTATGAGAGTAAGTATTTCACTCAAATCTTCGTTAAAACCAGTCATTAGTTGCTTACCAATATCTTTGGCCATTTAGGTCTGGGGGAAAATGACCAACATCATAGAAAATGGCCTCTCATACAATATAAAGCAAATTAAAGTAATTGTATCCTTTGACAAACAAACATCTCTTTGCAAAAGCTTCTTGGTACCGATATTGAACTCTTTTATACCTAGTTGTTGTGTCTCACACATGTAAGTATATACTGTGAGAGCGTCATTTTAAAATTCCATACGTGTCCTCCAGATCTCATCTCATCTTTCTTCTGCAATTTTCACCACTCTGTTAAATGTCTCCACTATTTCACAACAGAGGTCACCGTGGATACTCAGGGAAAAATTAAGCTGCTGGAGCCTATTACGAAGTCTAAAGCAGCAGGCGGTGAGGCTTTTAATGACACAAATTCCATGCCAAACAGCCTGCTGTCTATATGTAACACAATGAATGTGTGGAAACTTCTTCAGATTTTACAGGTAAAAGACTTGAGGCCAGTGATGTAAATGAGATTATCACCTCCAGAGACCCGAACAAGAACAACCAGGGTGCACCGGAGTTGATGAACACCGTCGAGGAGCTCCCACCAACACCAGTTCTCAAACTGAGGCTCGGAGATACTGATGCACCAGTAAAGGAACATGTTGACTCTACACGTATGTCAACTATATTAATATAATTTAAACACTCCATAGTAAATTGTTAATTAAACAAACTTGCAAAAACTATTTTTGAAAACACATAAAACCTCTCATCAATGTCGTTTGATAGTCTGAGCACATTTTTCAATAACATCTGGATATTTGCTGAAACATGCTGCATTTGTATATTATATTATATTATATTTTTGTTATATTATGTTATATTATTTGCCCATTACAGAGTGTATATTTACAGACAGCAACTTTACACTAATTTACAGGCTATTTACACTAACTCCGCCCAACAACGTGCACTTGGGCTAGTTAACACTACAAAAGACGCTTAACAGATATAAAGTCATATAGTGTAGAGGGCAAAACACATACCAAGGTTTTTTTGACGTGATCGAAGCGAGTTGGAATCTGCCTTTTGCCAAATTCTTTTTTATCCCTTTTCAAATTACATATCGCATTTATTTTCAGTAAAAATCAAGGAAATAATCAAAAAGTTGAACATTTAGGATAGGGATGGTGTAGGGAGGGCTTTATTGTCCCAATAAGGTGGCATCCATTTAATAATTTGAATTAAAATCAAATTTACACTCAATACGTTATTATCGCGTACTGTTTTATAATGTACTATAATACTGAGGTGCAGATAATTGCCACTGTTTGCAATAAGTAGTATAAATAGCAGAAAATCTTGCTATTTTAACAGTGTAAATAGAATCCATTATATTATATATATTATTATATTATATTATATATTATATTATATTATTATTATATTATATTATTATATTTTTTGAGATTATAACAACACCCTAACTTTAATTAATCAATTTCAGATCTGTCTGTCTGTCTGTCTGTCTGTCTGTCTGTCTGTCTTTTTGGTCTTGAAGTTATTATTTATTGTTTAAAACAACAGCAAAATCACCTAAATTAAGGTTTTACACAAAATAACTGTCTTTAGACATTCTGATAACACGGTTGCAAAATTGCAAATGTTATAAAAATAACTAGAAAATAAAACAGCATAATATTTAGTTGTTGCCAATCAGTATTTTCTTAAGGTCGAGCACCTGTCACTGACTATTTCAAAAGATATATATATATTTTTGAAGAGTTTTACTATTTTGTACTCTATTCGTGGAAGGTGCCAGATGGTAGTCTCTATAGAGAGGCACACCTGCACATTTCTCTTTTTTGATTTATTTAACTTTCTATATTTGACAGTGCTTTCTCTTTCACGCTTCAGAGCCCAAAGCCATAGGGCAGGAAGCATGGAAGATAGGAGCCATAGCAGCAGCTTTCTTTCTCATTCTGCAAACTGCTGTCACCATTGTCTACATTCTGAAGTGCAGGAGAAAGCCAAATAGGTTTGTGTGTGCTTTGTAAGAGTATACAGAGTTTTGAAAGGAGAAGTGGTTATTGGAACATCACTACAATAACTGATGAGCTATATAATATATATACAATATAGACATACATCTATACAGAGTGTTAAGAAGTACACTTTACTTACTGTACACACACACGCACGCACGCACACACGCACGCACGCACACGCACGCACGCACGCACGCACGCACGCACACACACACACACACACACACACACACACACACACACACACACACACACACACACACACACACACAGAGATGATTTTATTAAAAGTGATCTACAGAACAAAGGTCCCTAAGATTCAAACCCACAAGTGAACTATGAACACTGGTTTAATGAATTTTAATGAAAGTCCATGTCTGTTTTGAAGCTACCTATACCATTAAAACATTTGGGGTTGGTGAGATTTTATTGTTTTTAAAGACTCTCTAATGCCCACCAAGGCTTAAAAAAAATCATCAAAATACAGTGAAAACAGTAATATTGTTCAGTAATATTATTAAATATGTCAATATATATTTTATAATTGATAAATAGAAATTTCAGAAGTTCAGAAACATTGAAACAGAAACAGAAACATTGAAACATTTAACTTACTGTAATTTTAAACATTTAATGTGTCCTTGCTGAATAAAAGTTCTTTAAAAATAAAAAAACAAATAAACTAAATTATAAAATAAATAATATAATAATAACATTAACAATAGCAATAACAATAAAAACAACAACAATAACAACAACAATAACAACAACAACAACAACAACAACAATAATAATAATTATTATTATTAATGTCGATATTATTGACCCCAAACTTTTGAACAGTAGTGTATATTTGTGCTCCTAAAATGTTATGTAAATATCTATTACTTTTACAACATACTTTTAGCAGATAAATGCAGTTAAAATGAACCAGTTGTCTTCTGGGGGAAAATATTGATGACTTACAGTACATTGCACTCATAGTCATAGCCAACGTTTTTTCCCACAAAATGCTCCCTACAGCATCGAAACAATGATATCTGAAAAGTGGGGGACAAATTATAAGCCTTATTGTGACTCATGAATATTTGTATGATGATATAACGTTTGCACTGTGGGTGAGAGTGTGGGAGAATGGGTTGAATTTAGAGATTTCTAAAAACTATAATGATTGAATGAGAACAGTCCTTGCCCTAATACACCTGCCTATAGCTCATGATAGATTCTGAAACTGAAAGATCTAAAGTTAATATTCCTATATGTTTGTTGGCAGCAGTGTGGCCTCAAAGAACCTGTGTGCTGGACGAAACGGAGGCATAGAATGTAACGCAAACAACACAGATACCACCATTCCAGTCGATGAACAGTGAGTATTTATGACCAAACCCATACTCACCCTGATCATAAGGAACATAAACACACACACACATCCACACATATGCATCGTGACTGATTGCTTGTGCTCACAGAACTGCTGTAGATGACCTTCCAGAGTACTCAGAGGTCCAACAAGAGGACGTTGCTATGACAACCATCCCACTGGATTCCACAGAGAAGAATTCATCCCATGACCCCATAACCTCTGTTGTTTAGCATTGCTGACCTTAAGGAGTATGACTGTATATGTGCAAGTGTGTGTGTAAATGACTGAGTGTCTGACTTTGTGAACATGCGTGTGTGTGTCTATATGTGTATTGAATGGTCTGGTTATCCTTGACAGCAAATGTCAAATTGTGTTGCTCTCCATACAGTAAAATGACCTGTTATTTGTGGAAAAAGCAGAGTACATATCATTTTTAGGTTGGATTCTCGTTAAAAGATTCATGGGAAAAAGATAAATGTATGAAAAGCAAAACTGCATAAAATATCAAGGCTTGTTTTCAGAGAATATATAATTTAGTTTTTTCATTGAGTTTTTTTTCTTGTTTAAAACATTTAACATGGTTTATGCTTGAAATGAATAAACAAACAAAATATTTGCCCATGTGATAAGAGAAATAAACTCAACTCAATAAATATTTTGAGAAAAACAAGTTTTATTATATTACACAGTTTTGCTTCTCAAGTATATTTATCTTGTTTGGTTATTTTTCTGGAAAAACAAGACTAAATACTTTTGAACACACTCGTTGAGATTTATGCTTTTGAGCTGAATATAACATTTAGATTATACAGTTTTAACAACAACAAAAATCGAATTTAATGTGATGCATATTTGTCAGTCATACATAAAATAAACAAATAAGAAACAAGTAAGATTTATTTGATTATTATTTAGAAAGTTTATTTTTATTATTTGTAAATTACATTTGATTTAAATCATAGGATCCGCATAAATCTGTTAATTGTGAAAACAATTTAGCCATGTTTAAAATATGCTAGCTGTGGAACAATCGATATAGTTAAAATGGTTGATTTATTGATGATAAATATGTAAAACTGTTTATAGTGTATTCAAAACACATTCCGTTTATTTGTACTATTACAATAACCCTTTGTTTCTTGATTCATTAATGCATAACTGCCAAATATGGATAACATTATTATTTTGTTTATAAAAATATGTAATCCTGTAATGGATGGAAAATTCATATGCAATTCAAATACATTCATCTTAAATGTAGGCCTTAGTAATATTTTGGATTTTGATTTTCTACTGTTTTGTATTGTTGACGCAGAACAATAGTTACAATTCACATAAATGTATAGCATTTCACAATTACCATTTACTTGTAATTTTCAATTTTATAGAAATGTATTAAAAAAAACGTTATCTTGGGGATATACTAATTCAAATTTAAAGAGTTCAGAATTGAAAACAATTCAAATGTCTGTCTATGTTTCCTGCACAACCCTTTCATAACAGACTTGAGACACGAGTCTTTTCTTTAATAAATGGTTTGTTTCAGTCCACTATTTTGCCTGATATGAAAACAAAGACCGCTGATCTATCAGACATTTGAAAAGGTCAAACCAACAGACGCAAATGAAGAGCCACATTCATTGAAGAGAAAAGAAAGTTGTATGCTGTGTTTTACCCGTTCTCTCTCTCTCTCTCTCTGCTGGCCGCTGATCACGGGATGGAGGGATCAGAGAGATGAGTGCAGTCAGGAGGGGTGTAAGTATAAAAGAGTTGGCCAGGGGGCAGCACAGGGGGGCACTATACCGTACAGGAGAAAGACGGAGTGTGTGAGAGAAAGAGTGAGGCAGAAAAGAGAGAACGGATGATATAAGGTACATACTTTGATTTTATTCTTTATTCTTTACTTGTATCTTTTTTACTCTTTATATTAATGCATTTGTTGAAGACTGACAATGTGGCCCACTAGGGCATGCCGTGGATGAATTGTTGTTTGATAAATCAGTTCAGAATTTATGATGAGCATAGATACAGGATCTTTTTGCCATCATAAGAGTCAAGATGACAAATCGATATAGGGAATCATTTATTTGATTAGGTAAGAACCATTAACACAATCCATGTGTGTGGGCTTGCTCTGAGAATATAACTAGGCAGCAAGTTAGACAGTTTGAGGTTGTGAAGTTGGAACAGTCTATATCCTTAGATGCTTCTAGAAGGCTGCTATACAACGGCAAGTCCATACTACTTCAAACAACTAAAAATACAAAATACAATATTAAAGAGAGAGAGAGAGTAGAGAGAGAGAGAGAGAGAGAGAGAGAGAGAGAGAGAGAGAGAGAGAGAGAGAGAGAGAGAGAGAGAGAGATTGCTTTCCATTGTTTTTCTTTGACAGGGTAATACATTTCTTATATTTTTTCAGATCTTCTGCAGTAGGAATGGATCTTACTGGGCACATTTTGCACTCACCTCAAATAATGACCCCCCCCCCCCACTAACAGTTAGAACCAGAGTGGTTCTTATTTTCCTGAAATAAACCATACTTAATGGTGAAAGAATTTTCTCAATTCATGCTTAACTTGTCCTGTTAAACTGCAAAATAATATATATATATATATATATATATAATAAATAAATAAATGTATAATAATATAAATAATAATAATAGAAAACGAAGTTTATGCATAAAACATAAAAAAGTGTTCCAACAACATGAGAAAAATAATAAATTCAAATAAGTAAATAATTAATTCAAGATACATTTTCTGAAAATGATTGTTCATATGTTTTAATATATTGATTCTGCATTTGTTTTGTTATCAGATGTTTAGATAAAATATATATATATTTTTTTTGGAAATTAGACAAATATATTTTTGTAAACAAAAAAGTATTTTTTAAATGTTCTAATTGCATAGTTTGCCAATATTACAAGTATAAACTGCAATGAATAACTAAAAAGTAGATTTTTATGATTGATGGATATTGGTCATGTTACATTTAGTCATTCAGCAGACGTTTTATCCAAAGCGACGTACAAATGAGGAGAATGGAAGCATTAAAAATCAACAAAAGAGCGATGATATGCAAGTGCTATAGTCATTAGCCTATCGCAATACACGTAGCACGTGTGTTAACTTAAGTTTCACAATCGATGCACTTTTGGAGAGATATTTTAACATATTTTACTCAACCTTATGCTGCTTCATATGATTTTAATTCCGCCTGGCATCTCCTGTTGTGTTCCACAGATTAAATAAAGTTATACAGGTTTATAATGATATGCGGTTGAGTAAATTATGTTTTTTTTTGGGGGGGGGGGGGGATCTATCCCTTTAAGCATATTTTAATGCATGTGGGCCTAAAATATGTCTTTCCAGGATGTGGAAGAGTGTTTGTTTAGCGCTAATGTGCGTTGTGCTGACGCACGCTCAGTTCCCACGTCAGTGTGTGACACCAGAAGCTCTGCAGAGTGGCACCTGCTGCCCATCACCTACTGGACTGCCCAATGATGAGTGTGGATCCAGTACTGGGAGAGGTCAATGTGTGTCAATTGCTGCTGACCGCCACCCACACGGGCCTCAGTATCCTCACGATGGGCGGGATGATAGAGAACGATGGCCACTGAGGTTCTTTAACAGAACCTGCCAGTGTAACGGAAACTTCAGTGGATTTAACTGTGGGCGATGCCGACATGGCCTGACAGGGCCAAACTGTGATCAAAGAGCCACCGTGGGTGAGGACAGACATCCAATACACACAGATATGCACTGTAAATACATATAATATGTGACGTTAGTGTGCTTTTATTTCTTTCTCACATGTGTGTGTTCTTAGTGCGACGTAACGTCATGCAGATGTCTACAGATGAGAAAAGAGCCTTTGTGAACACTCTGGACCAGGCTAAAAGAACCGTCCATCCTGACCTGGTCATCTGTACCCGTCGCTATCAGGAGATTTTTGGTCCTGATGGAGCAAATGTACAGTGTGAGAACATCACCATTTATAATTACTTTGTCTGGACCCACTATTATTCGGTCAGTAAGACTTACATGGGTCAAGGCCAGCAGAGCTTCGGAGGTGTGGATTTCTCTCACGAAGGACCAGGATTTGTCACTTGGCACCGGTACCACCTGTTGCAACTGGAGAGAGACATGCAGGTGACCCAAAACAGATATGATAATTATAGAGCAGGAAACAGAAATACAAAACCTGTTAAAGAATGTCATGTGATTCCAGAACTGTATGACTTACTTATTTGTCAAACACAGAGGGAGATAGTTTAAAGAATGCATTGGCTGCTCTTTTCCAGGCAAATGTAATGCATGGGGACTGGAGATTTCAAGCTTCAGCAAAAGCAAAAAGTATCATAAAAGTTGTCATATGACTCATACCTTGTAAGACAAATTTTCTGAAATCATACAGTAGTTTGTCAGACAAAATGGCAGATTTGGTGCTATGATTGGTCAGATTGCCTGTCAATCAAACTCCCAGCGAAGGGTCAATAGAGCCACTATTATGGTGCTTTGACAGTCTATATATATATATATATATATGGGCTAGCATATATGGGTTTCCATACTAAAAGAAAGATTTCCCCAAAAATCCAATTCCTCTCATGTTTTACGTGTATGATTTGGAAGGATATATCCCATATGTATATATATATATATATATATATATATATATACGTATCCTTTATACAAATCAAACATGTTAAAAATGACATGTATGATTTGAAATCTTTCTTTTAGTATGGAAGCCCATTTCTGCCACATAAGGGAAAAAAGTCAGGCTTTGGTACATCATATGTCAGAAAAAGTTATAATTATGACATAAAAAAGTTGAAAGTATGGCATAATTATGCATTTTTTATGACAAAAAGTCAAAATTTGATTAAATATTTGGTCATAAATTATCACTTTTTATTATTTTGACACTGAGTGTCTCATTGACTTTTGTCATAATTATGATTGAACAATTAATTATTTTTTTATGTGGCAGAAATTTGGTTTAATCATTTAATGTATTATCTTTATATTAAGAATCAATTGCTAAGTTTTATATGCTTGACTTTTTAAATGAAATCTTTTTACCTTATTTTTCCTTTTTCATTGTTTTAAGCATAATCCTCTAAAGTTTTGTTAGATGAATACAAATACATTTGGAAAGTCTTATTAACTTGTGCAGTGAGCAGAAATACCAACTATTCCCCATTGATAGAAGGATTAGCTAATGGGACATGTTGGGTGTTGTGTGTGTGTGTGTGTGTGTGTGTGTTGTGTGTGTGTGTGTGTGTGTGTGTGTGTGTGTGTGTGTGTGTGTGTGTGTGTGTGTGTGTGTGTGTGTGTGTGTGTGTGTGTGTGTGTGTGTGTGTGTGTGTGTGTGTGTGTGTGTGTGCGCACAGGACATGCTGGGGGACCCATCGTTTGCCCTGCCGTACTGGAACTTTGCAATAGGAGGCAGCGAGTGTGATATCTGCACTGATGAACTGCTGGGAGCCAGAAGCAGCTTTGACACGAATGGAATCAGTTCCAACTCTGTGTTCTCTCAGTGGAGAGTCATCTGTGAGAGTGTGGAGGAGTATGAGACACTGGGGACCATCTGCAATGGTACGACACACTCACACAACATACCAATAACACACACTGCCTCTCTATACATCACACAAACACATAGACACAGAATACTGCAAAAACACACATCTAATTTTGTGTCCTCTCCCTGGTGGGAGATCTGTGAGAGTGTGAGGGAGTGTGAGACATTGGAGACCATCTGCAACAGTAAGACACACACACGCATTCCAAGACTTAAGACTGCTCACATGCTGTTTGAACTAATTCTTTGAGGCATTTCGAGAGCTCAGAAGAAAGATCAAACCTTATATGGGCAAAATGATTAGGATCATGTGATTGTATTTGCAAGTGACTCACGATTGTAGACAAAGTGAATATTATAATATTCAATCTTATTATGCTTCTTTCTCACAGTCTGCGGGATCTCATAAAGAGATTTGGTTCATGGGTCAAAAACAAATGACAAAGTGTGAAAGACAAAAAAAAATCTAGGTATTTATTTTGATTATGAATACTTTAAACTGACTAACTCTAAAAATGTAATGTGGTGCAACCATCACGTAAAATGTAATAACAAATATTTTCCTTACTCCATGAATACATGTGAGTGTATACTAGTATTATTTGATTTTCTTAGTTTATTTAGTTAACATTCATCTTATTTAAGGTAACAATTCATTTTTTTTATTTTTTTGCAGTTTTAGTTAACTATATTCACACTTTTAAAATGTATTTTTTCAAAATGTAAATAATTGTAACAAATATTATAAATTAATAAAAGTCTCACCGCATGACACAATTCAACAACCTAAACAAATCTTAACATAACAAAGTTATGTGATATTTACCCAGACACATTGCCTTTGACACACAGTCCTGATGGTCTTTAATGAAGATCTTTAATCTTAAGTTATTTACCTTCTCTGACTGGTGTGTATTCAGGTACAGAGACAAGTCCAATCAGAAGAAACCCTGCTGGGAATGTGGCTCGACCCATGGTTCAAAGATTACCAGAACCACAGGACATCGTTGACTGTCTAGAGCTGAACACGTTTGACACGCCACCATATTACTCGACTTCTTCCCAGAGCTTCAGGAACACTATTGAGGGTATGATACACTCACAACTGCACATAGCACTACTTTAAAAAAAAAAGTTTTTTGAAAAATGTTTGGAGCCACAGACAAAGAGACTAGCACACCAAACAAAAACCTGCATAAATTCCTAAAAGCGAGGAGACTTTTAATTGGTGTTCTTGTGTGTCACTAGGTTACAGTGCTCCCCAGGGAAACTATGACCCAGTAGTGAGGAGTCTGCACAACCTGGCTCATTTGTTTCTCAATGGCACAGGTGGACAGACTCACCTGTCACCAAACGACCCCATCTTTGTCCTGCTTCACACATTCACTGATGCTATCTTTGATGAATGGCTTCAGAGACACACTGCTGGTAAACACACACACACACACACACACACACACACACACACACACACACACACACACACACACACACACACACACACACACACACACACACACACACACACACACACACACACACACACACACACACACACACACACACACACACACACACACACACACACACACACACACACACACACACACACACAATGTACATACATACATAACCAAAAAGAGTCAGATGTATTCTAACTAGTGTTCTCTGTACTTATGCAGCAGGCACAGTGGTCTATCCTGAGGAAAACGCTCCAATTGGGCACAACAGAGAGTTCAATATGGTTCCTTTTTGGCCACCAGTCAGAAATGCTGAAATGTTTGTCACCGCCCCAGAAAACCTGGGCTACACCTATGAGGTTCAGTGGCCAAGTGAGTAGAAATAGCACAAAATACATGCATACAAAAATCAATCAATAAAAAATACATTTTAGAAAAATAGTCCGTCATTAACAGGTAACTATAGGAAGTAATGAATAGTTCTACAGTAACACATCAGCTACTACTATAAACTGATATGGAAACAAGATTAACTAATTTAGGACTGAGGTAATCAATAATGACTGAATTATATTGTCCTAATTACATATTAATAACTGACAAATTATAAAGAATTACCAATTAACTGCTAATCATAACATTACCATCTGTCCGAGATTATGAGTGATTGTCTTTTTACTCTCCCCGTGTTCATCAAATGCATTAGTAATTACTCAAGTGTTACCTAGCAACTCTTCAAGAACTTCTAGTGATCTATATTTAAAGAGAAAAAGGTCCTTCACTTTAAAATAATGGTTCAGATCATTAGTAGTTCATGCAGAGTGGCTAGGTAACTTTAGAGTAATTACTAATTCATTTTATGACCATATTCAGAGTAAAGAAAGACAATTTATTATGGCTCAGACACGTTGATGTTGTGAATAGTAATTAATTCGTAATTCTTTATAATTTTGCATAGTTAATTATTAGTTCGTAATGAGGCCAGTCTCACTCTGTAATTACAGATTACCTAATAAAGAACTCTCAGACCTAAATGTACTATTATTTACTGATTCATTATTCTTGTCCCATATTAGTTTATAGTAGTAGCTGAAGTGTTAATGTAGCACTACTCATTAGTCTTGCATTAATTCCCACATAGTTACCTATTAATGATCGACTATAATGATCTGAAGTGTTCTTTCTGGAATGCTTTATTAGTATAACTTATCTGAACTAACTTAAAGTTGCTTAATTGAAGGAATAGTTCTCCCAAAAATGAAGATTGTCGTCATTTACTCTCATCTATTTACTGCTGCACAACACAAAAGTAAATCATTTAATTAATAGCAAGCTGTGTGAATTGAGTCTAATGGAAGTACATTATGACTCACTTCAACACTTAATGAAGTACCCAAACGTGCAAGCAAAACATGTCCATGTGACTCGCTGATCATTTTTCAAGTGCTCTGTTCAGTTTAAATCATTTTTAACAGTAAAGTTGCTGCAGAAGCCATTGGTCTGCTGTGTGCAGTTCAGTAAGTGGAAGAAATGTTAACCTGCTTCTTCTGCCAGTGTCTGATCTTTCCTCTCTTCATTACATTAGTCTTTTTATAAATGAATTCTCTGGATATTTAACACATAATTACATTATAGACTGTTGTGAATACATGTGCGGCAAGTGCAAATGAGTGGTGCATAAGCCAAGCTATTAGGCAATTTGGGTATATTTATGCTAAGATAAGCTAACAAAGACATTGATGGTCATTATAACATAGTTCATATCGATTCATAACTATTGTTTGTTTTGCCGAATTGGTGGCTAATTTATATGAATTTGGATGATCTCATTTATACGTTTTAGTACAGTCTGCTTACTCCCCACTAGCGATTTTGTTTAGGGGTGGAAATTAATGTTGTTGTTTTTTATATTAAAATCATATTTATTATGAATTACATCATGTGGTTTCATAATAAATCACACCCTTGTAAAATAGGCCCTACTTATGCTTTCTCATGAGATTGGGTTGGATTTTGTAGGAATCATGCAAAAAGAAGTACCCATTAAAAGTTTTTTGAGCCAATGGGATCTCATTTTTAGGTGGTACCCAATGTGTCATGACACCGGTTTATAGAAAGTTAGCAAACCGTTGAAGATGCATTTCTGCCACCTACTGGACTGGAGTGTGAAGTGCACACAGGAGAGCAACGGGGCCACCACAATCATAGTGTACAAATACAAATGACTGGTGACCTTTATAGATTTGTGGTTTGATTCATATAAACACGAAATCTCTCTCTTTCTCCCTCACCAGCTCGGTCATACACTATTTCAGAGATCATCACCATAGCTATTGTTGCCGTGGTGCTTGTTGCGGTTGTGGTGGGCGGAGTCATCGGGTGTGCTGTTCGGGCACGTTCTTACCGCTCAGCTGAGGGCCTGGAGCCGCTGCTAGGGGAACAGTTCAGGCGTTACTCAGAGGATGAGCGGCATGCTTCTCAGTCTGTGGTGTGACTGAAAAACTCAAATAAAAAGCACACATCTTAAACGTTTTTATTTTGTTGCACTGTGCATCCATACTGTAGGCCAACTGAAGGAGTCTGAATTATGAATTATTAGCATTCAAAAGCATTGTAAAAGTTTTGTTGACACATGGGCTTAATTTCTGATTATTTATATCAGATTTTTCATTTCCATCGAGACACTGAGAATAGTCATATGTGCCTATAAAACACATTTAATTTGTAATTTTAAGTTGTTGCACTGCTTATGAATGCCCCATGAACACATGACTTAAGTTTATTGTACAGTGTGACATATTTTATATTACTCTGATATTAAAAACAAACTTTCAAAATTCAGTAAGGTTTGATTTTTTTGTGTACTTTCAATTTTATTTAACAGTGCAACTGCAAAAGAGACATTACAAAGAGTTTCAACCTACATGAATATTACAAAATAAAGTGTATATATACTGTATTCAATTATTATATATAAGATACTAAATTGTTTCCCAGAAAAAGGTTATCATAAATTGAAAATAATGTTCCTGACATTGTCCATACACAGACATGTGACATGGTTCATGTATAGTGTTATGATTAATAATCATAATCCATCAGAACAAGTGTCCAGAATAAAAAGTGTCATATGGTAAAATAAAGAGGGACAACAGCCAGACCCTCACAAATAATTTAGCTTTTTTTTTTTTTACAAAACGTACATTTCTGTAATTATCATTCAATAATTAAAATAATAATTAAGAACTAGGTTTTGTGTGTATGCGCGCGTGTGTGTGTGTATGTGTAAGAGCATTTTCATTTGCCAGAGATGAATTGGACGTTAAAGCGTGATCGTATCCACTGTGATTCATGATTGTGATGCAAATGAAAAAATTTGGAATGACAACTACCCTTGTGGCATCTATTAACATTTGATTTTCTGCTGATATTTAAAGGGCAATCAATCATGAAAAATATTCGTCCGACTTCACCCTATGTCACCCTATTTACAAAGAAATAACACATAAAATAAAGTCTGTTTCTGACCTTTTTCATCACCAGGGAGTGGCAACAATGACCATGTCAGCAAGCCATATCATGTCATGCATGCCACTGTAACTTAGTCAAATCCTGAGACAAAAAAATAACTTCACTGTACTTAATGGGTACATTGAGTTTTCAGATCCCATCCCATCACTTTAAACCTTCATCAGGTCCCTCTGTACTGCTGCCCCCTAGTGGTCCAAAACGAACTGCATTTTTAAATCTTACTTTTTTATTTAGTTGAGCGGTGCTGTGTCCTATTCCATCATATCTCCAATCTCTCAAAGTTCAGCTCCAAACCTTATCATACACACCTGAATCATCTACTTAAGACGTAGTGATTACAGAAAAGTGTGCTGGAGCAGAGTTGAAACAATTTGGTTCATTTTATCCATCAGAAGATATCTTCGACCCTCATCACTTGTGAAATCTAAACTAATGACTATCTGAAAATTATCAGCACAGATAACTCTAAAAACAAAAGTAAAAGAACACGATTTAAAAGATTAAAATACAAATATTGCACATTTAATTTGTTTTAATTTAAAAAAACATTGCTGATCGTTTTTAGTAAAACTATTTAGTGTAAAAGGTGAGCAAAGAAGAAAGGACAAGCACAGATCTAACTTTTCCTTTTGAAAATGCTTTATTAAACTACCTCTATAAATACAACAATGCCAAAAAAAGCTTTAAACAAACAATGCGAAACAGAAAACAGTTCTAAGTAGATCTAAATGAAGAAGATAAGAATATTTTGGCAATAACATTCTACATTATCTAAATGTCCTCTGCCGAGGTCAACTTGTGTTGTTCATTTGTCTTTTAGTAACAAGAAACAAGTCTAAAAATGGAGGAAAACAACGCTACACGTGTAGTGTTTATGAAATGCTTGCAAAAGAAAGAATGTTTTGCCACTGAATGCATGATTAATTTGGGCCAGTATTTACTCCACCCTGGCAACTTAGAGCCACATTTATATATCCACACATACATCCGCATTAGTTGAACACTTTGGCAAAAAACAAACGAAAGACGTTTTTGTTGTTAAACTTCTCTAAAGCACATATAATGAGATGGAAATATCTTCTTAAAATATATTATAGCATTTCCTCTTACTCCGTACACAAAAACATTGTACTGTATATATTAAATATATCCTGACTGCATCTCTCATAATAAAAGATTAGATAACAGACAGAGAAAAACTACTGGGGATGGTTCACTTTTCTAAAAAACACACAGATGTGCCATTTCTGAGAGAGAGTGCCCTCGATGATGGCAGCAGTGTGTAAAAATGTGTCTCTAGCTTACGTGATGTGATCTGCATGGATTGTTATCCTTTGTTTGGTACATCGTGAAGTTTCCCCAAACTTTCACTCAGTCTCTTCTAAACAAAAAAACAGGCTATACTTAATAAAACATCAACTCTGTTAGAACATGAAACACATGAAAGCATAAAGCAGCACTCTAACACTCAGAGCCCCCATAGAAACAACAGTATAACACTCAAAAAAGAAGAAAAAACTTGACTTTCTGAAAGAAAATAGGACAGAAGAGGCACTGTGGTATCTATCACAAACAGTGTTTAAGAGGTCACTTAACAGACAGCAGTCTGAATAAAGGCACATGTGACATGCGCAGTCCTAGAGAAGGCATAGTGGTGGCATACAGCAGTCTTCAGAAGGACATTAATATGATATACAGCAGTCATTGAAAAGACAATGAGGATATTAACAGGTTCTCTGAGCTCCCTGGTTTCAGTTTGGTCCAGTTCATTCCAGTTCTAGGAGTATCAAAATACCCCTAAAAAGACAAAAGTGCCTGCTCACACACATATTGTAAAGCATACACATACACAAGAACTTCTAACACCCTAAATGTTTAAGTGCACCTCAGAACAGTCATCATTACTAACACATACCATACTATAGTAGCTACACAACATGGAGTGTGATCTACAAAAATGCAGGGTTAGAACTAGAAAAGAAATCAAAAACTACAAAACTCAATGGACCATCTGCTGCGCATGCATAGGAGGAATTAGGAGGGGGATGAGAGTATCGTGCCATTAACCTGATTTTATTCTGCAACTCAAGGTCTAAAACTCAAGACCGTTAATAATAAACAACATGAACGTAATTGGTTCAGTGGTAAATGGGACAGTACTTCAGGTGTAATTTGTATTAATGGCACAAAAGCGGATATGAGGGAGCTTGTGCTCTCCTAATGATGCACATAAGACTTCACAGGACTGGATGCTGGGAATCACAGTAGTGGTCTGAAAAATAAGGGTTGGTCATCAACTAACACAACCAGTACAAGTAAGCAGAACTAAGTCATCATAAATAATGCTGTATCTTCAACCCAGCTACTTTTTTGTCAGTCCAGTTTGTGCATTTAAAACAGATTAAAGGGATAGTTTACACAAAATTCTGAAAATCGTTGAAGTAATTTATTTGTGTCATTCCAAACCTGAATGACTTTCTTTCACAAAAGTAGATTTTGGTAACCTAAAAGTTTTGGTTACCATTGACTTCCATTGCATGGAGAGAGAGAGAGAAAAAAAAGATATAGGCATATCTCAAAATATCATTTTTCATGTTCCACCAAACAAAATAAGTGATACAGGTTTGGAAAGATATGTAATTTTATTTTTGGGTGGACTATCCCTTTAATGGGGAACAAATGTTATCCAGCATATATCCGACTGACTGAAAAACTTCTCTTTTTCCAGTTTTCTTTTTCTTGAACACATTGCCTCTGAGAATGTGAATGAAAACAGTGTTTGTCTATCTTCCAGTTCCAGAAAAATATCCTCTAGATAATAAAAACAACATCTTCAAACCAACTAAACAGTACAATCTTAAAATAATCTAAATATAAAAATGCATAAGCAAATAAACAGTTAAGGCGGAAAAACGAATGCAGGTATTTGCATATAGACTCGCGTGCAGGAAACCCAGTGGACAGAAGATTACGACGTCTTCAACACATTTAGCAAATATACGTTATAACCTCAAAATACAGCATTTTCATGAAACACTTTCAATCTTCTACTTCTGTGGTTGTTGAAGTTCCTGCTCAGCAGTTGTTTGTTCATTTGACAGTTTTTCTTCATAAAACAAAAGTACATGCTCTAAAGCATAAAGAGGCATTAAATAAGCTCTTTCTAAAGTTCACAAATACAACAACGTTCCTTCAGGATTCTTGTGGTCGTGAATGCAGAGGAGCGGTATTAGGAGTGTGCGGCGACAGGAACGCTCTGGCTCACGATTCTCAGCTGGAGTGTGTGGGGAAGACGGTTATATGTCAGTAGGTGTGCTTCTTCTGCGAGTCTTATTTTGAATTACTTCATATTAACATATCACTCGGAGTCAGTCCACAGCTGTACTGGCGATCAGCTAATATACAAGACCTCTGCAGAATGATAAAATATGCAAATGAGCATGCGAGAACAGGTGTGTGTTGTCATTCATTCGTGTGATGGCTTTGGAAATCAGCAAGTGTTGTCGAACTGACAGACTGCTGCCTATTGATCTAAAGGGAAAATAGGTGAGGTTCTGGTCACATTGCAGGGTTTGAGTCCCTAACTTAGAACACAAAAGTCTACCTGTCTTGGTAAGTTAATCAGTAGCATATAAAAGTGGTTTTGGTCTAGGTCATACGTCTGGATTAATAAATGTGGGCAAGAGGGGCTGATGAAGTTGTGAATAAATTTAGCAGAAATCTACATCCTTGCTGCCAGCATCTAATCTAAAGGCTTCCAGGGAGCTTCACACGAATCAGAATGTGTTAGTTTTGTTGTATGTCAGTTTCACTCTGCGTGGTTCAATTAACCAGCAGACCTCATAGATGTGGCGTAAATGTCTGATGGCCTGTGGCGACGCGGTGTGTGTAATTGTGATTGATGCTGTGGGTGTCTCAGTAGGTCTGGTATACATCGTGAAAGGGCATCTGGAAGGTGGCAGCGGTAGGGAAGGCCTGAGGCATATACCCAGCGTACCCTCCATAGGTTGCGGCGGCTGCCATAGCAGCGTTCTTCTGCAGCGCTGCCAGCGTGGCGGTGTTGGCATGGGTGGCGAAAGGCATGTAACTGGCTCCATACAGACTGGCAGCTGGAATCCTCTGCACATTATGAGCCATAGTGTAGATGGGAGTTATAGGACGACCCTGTGAGATAAAGAAATAGATTGTAACACCGTATCCTAACTAGACACCATAAAGCAATGATAAATAACGTGTTTTTGACAGCGACCATGATAGTGGGTCACTTGGTTTTTTACTTCCACGCTTTCATGCTGGTAGTGCTACCTAGAGTGAAATCTCAATGGTCTCAAACAGAATACTGTGTATGTGAATCAATGGAGGGGTTGTCATTCTCTGCTTACAGATTAAATAAAACCTGGTCCAAATTCCCACCACAGCAAACACATGTTCATATTAAAGGGTAAGTTTGCAGATTTTCAACCAGCTTTGTATTTTTACAATGTCGATAGTATACAGTAAATGAACAATGTGTATTACTGTGCTTTTCTGTTAACTGCACCAAGATCGAGGTTATTTGTCAGCAAAAGTTTTTGTGAAAACTACAGATCATACTGAGGCATTATTGTATCCCCACTCAATTGATAGTTTGATCGAGCCCAGTGCATTATGAGTGTTAAAATCTGGCTACCTTTTTCAGCACATTGCTTTGTTTCTGTTTTCTTTAGACATATAGCAACGATTAAGAAAATTATAAAAATAAAATAAAATCATGTCTTTACTGCATAGATAGCCAACTTGTATTAAAACCCCATATTACCGGTGGCGAATTATCCTTTTAACAGTCCAATAAATGTCTTTAAATGTTTGTTTTTACTTATCATGACCGTATGAACAAGACTCATACAGATTTCCATACAGTTGTGAATGCAATATTCAATATTATGGCAATAGCATTTTGACTAGATGTTGTGTATTTTTGGTCAGTATTGGTATTATTTTTTTCTGATAATATTTAAATAAATTCAACATCTCTTTATTTTTTTGCTACTGACAGTGTTTTTATGTGATGAATTCTTTAATTACAGGCTGCAAGATATTATGCCCATCGGGATTCATATTTTTAGAACTGGCCTTCGTTCAATTCATGAGTTGGAATTTTAATTGAATAGAAAGCTGAACTGGAATTTGAACTGGAATTAGAGGAAGTGGAATTTATCATTACAGTTCAAAGAAATGCAATATATTGGCACACAGACATATTTTGGCCTATAAAACCTTCAAAATGAATGACTATTTCAACTTTTAGATAAGGCTTTTCAACTTCCTTTTCAAGTTACAAACTATACTTACTGAAGTTACAAGGATTTCTTTACATTTCTGTTCCAGTTCTGCTTTTTAACTCAAATCTCATGGTAGCAATATAAGTTGGATCTTATAGTGTAAGAAAACACTAACGCTCCAGGCTTGATCAAGTTCCACATTGTTGTATAATATTTTCAATGGCTGGTAAAGTGCCATACAGCACAGCATTTTTGCTTTCAGTGGTGTTAGAATTATCTGAGTGTTATAATAACTGTAAATTGTCCCATGTGCTCAGGTGCAGGTGAGTACCTGGAAAGGAGGTGGTGTGGAGACCGCAGGTATGACTCCTGCAGTGGCCGAGGCAGCTGTGGGGTCATGCTGGAGGGCCAAAGGATTTATCAGGTGCTCCATTGGGTGCATCTTCCCTTCCTCCATTAACTTAGTTACCGGGGCACCAGAAAACACAGCAGGGTACTGTGCACCGAGGCCTGGATATGTCACTAAACATATACATACAATAAGAACAATGGCAAAAATATGCAGACTATATAGTGTACATTACACAATAGAATATTTTGTATATCACTATGTAAAGTGTGTAGTGTACCATATGTTAGGTAACATAACATTTACATTCTGAAATGAGGCAGTATAGAAATTCAGGTAAGTGAAGATAAGTCAAAAAGTGCAAAAATGCTCAATGTTAAATGCAGGAAGAAGGAAAGACTGAGACTTACACAACCTGTCCTAATTTACAACAAGTGTATGACTCAGCTTAAGATTAGCGACAAAAACACACACCCACACACACACACACACACACACCACACACACACACACACACACACACACACACACACACACACACACACACACACACACACACACACACACACACACACACACACACACACACACACACACACACACACACACACACACACACACACACACACACACACACACACACACACACACACACACACACACACACACACACTGTTTCCATGTACAAAGACTCTTTTCATTCCCCATGTTAATTCAGATTTAGGATCAGTAGGTTTAAGTGACGTCAGAATACTCCAGTCAGGATTTCGCAAATCTCAGATCAGAATTATGCAAGATCAGTCAGTTTCGACACAGAGCAGCTGATTAGTAAGAAAATAAAGTTATTAAGAACTTTGAACTCAATGCCCAAACAAAGTCAAACACTCTCAAAGCATTTTATAAGTGGTTTAGTTCCTGTGTTAATGTATTTAATAACAGTCTATTCAGATGACTGTACATTGTAATATTTAATCTGGAGATATATACAATTTTGAGAGCTTTTTGAGAATTGTTTGAACATTGTATGTATAATTGAAAGAAAGCATTTAATCAATAAAATAAAAATCAAATGGCTGCGTACTAAGGTAAGCAGTGACAGCTATAACAGTTGTAATAAAGAAAGGAAGTTAGTGTTCCACTCCAGGCCAGTAGGGGCAGTTCAGTTTAATCAATTATCTTTAAATAAATATTTAATAACTCCAGTTTACTTAATTGCCATTTTGAGAGGTAAGAATTGAATATAAAACTAACTGGTGGATCAATTTCAGTAATATTAATATTAGTAAATTATCTAGAAACTTCTTTAAGGTTCTAGATTCTGCCTCCACTGAATGGAGTAGAGCACAACTGAGATAAATTCTTTATATATGTGGTTCAATTTCACACTGACTTGTGCCAGGCTTGATGCCCATTTGGTTCACAGCTGCCAGCTCTAGATTGGGCATGATCTCGTAAGGTTTGTCCAGAAATTTGGCCTTTCCTTCATGGTAGCGGCTGTAAATGCCTCGGCCAGCTGAATAGCCACCAAGGTATGAGCCGCGGGGCCCTGGGCCCCTATTAACGGCCCCAGCACGGCCACGGCCTCTTACAGTACCTGCTTGAGATACAAATGAAAGGAGGTGCTGTTCAGGTACAGAACCACAAGGAGGCACATACATACATATACATATATGTGTGACCCTCTCTGTGAAATCCAGGCTAAAGTCTCAAAATCTAATTATGAGATAACAAGCATCAAAATTTGATTTCTTCCATTAATTTCACTATAGTTTAAATCTTTGACATGACCTTACTCAGTCAATATTAAAGATATAAAGGTACAATTTTCACAGAATGTTCTTTACCTTATGAAGGATCATTTTTTGTAGAAAACAGCAAATCACAAAAAACGACTTAAGCTGGGGTTTTTTTACAGAGAGGGTGGTGTTTGAGCAAAGTTTAAATTAAAAGTAAAGATAAAGTTCTGTTTTAATCAGATAGTAGATGACCAAATATGTCTCAGATTGAATACGCAATCACAATTCATTGTTCAATTTGAAAGAGAAAAATGATCTCAGTTGTTACAAACCCAGCCCAAAACCACAAGCATTTGTAATTGATGATTATGGGTTAGGAAATGCAATAGTTCCAGATTCCCGTCATTAGTTTCAGTATCATACATTTTGGGGATCTCCGCTCTTCAGCTCAAAACGATCTTAAAGTGCATGCCATCTAGTGGCCATACTAGAAATGTGATTAGCAACAAACAGGGCAGAGCTTCTTGTTTTTGGGATGTATCTTTAAAAACAGCTGTTCTCAAATGGTTTTGTTTCTGGATTTTACATTAAGATACCAAGTAGCATCCACAGTACTAAAACTGTTTATTTCCTCAAAATTAAAAAATCTTTAAAATTACCATGAACTAATATGCAAAATTATTAACATGACAAGGCTGAATAGGAAAGGGGATTTTGGTTTCTAAATGTCTCTCGAAATTGAAGATTTTTCTAACATTTGTGTCCAACCAAACCATTTTTATCTTCATTATATTTTAAAGTACTCTATTGAGACATAATATACTTGATGAAAGTACAAATTTCCCCTTTTAGTTGTACATACGTGTTAAAAAGTAAATTTGGCTTGGCTTCAGTGTAACTGGTAATGAAGTGCAATTACAGCACCCCTTACACCCCCTGAATGGGTCATATTTTACCTTGTGTAGCTCATGGGTTTTGATTTTCAGGATATTTAGCATTGTTTTTTTTCCACTAGTTGAGAACCACTGTTATAAAGGTGGTAGCCATATGAAAGTTCTGGGTTAAAGAATACATAATTTTAACATTTATTGTAATTCATCCCCTACATTTGTTTGTACAGATCAAGTCCGATTACTTGTGTGAATATGTAGTTACCAATTTACCAATATAGTTACCAATGTTTTCAGGTAATTGTGATTTTATCAAATGGTATTGCATTTCTTGAGTATATAAAGTACATATAGGATCTTGTTTTATTAAGAATCACACTCTCCCCACTGTTCATTTTGATCTTAGCGGGTAAAAAAAAAGAGGTGTCCAACCTTTGATGAAGTATTCTCGGTTGGGTCCAATGAGTGTGCTGTAGGGATAGCCGTAATAGGCAAGTGTATACGGGTCACACTGATACACGTAACTTTGTTGGCTGTTGTCAGTAGTTGTCACAGTAGCCGGCGTTCCCTTCGATGCTTTCTGATAGCGGGTGTACTGCTCCTTATCCACAGGCTTGGCCAGGGATACTTCGATGCAGGAACCTTCGATCTCTGTGCCGTTCAGGTTGTCCATTGCAACCACCGCATCTTCTCGACTGGCGAAGTGAACAAAGGCGTAGTCTCTGATTTTTTTGACACGTTCCACACAGCCAGGGTTGAACTGGCCGAAGGCTTGGCGTAGAATATCTTCACTGGTCTCTATCATCAGGTTGCGCACATACAGAATCTTAACTGTTTCCATCACGTCCTCGTCAACGTCAATCTCAGGTTCTGCCCAGTCAACTGCAATCTGGTGACCCCAGAGCTGTATACATAGAGAAAGAGATATACACACAACCGGTTTAAAGTAAGGCAGGTGTATTCACTAATAATCATAAAGAATAGTTCAGCTAAAAAAATTATTATCATTATTTATTTACCTTCATGGCATTTCAAACCCCTATGCAGTTATATTTTTCTATGAAAATATTCACACAACTGTTTTTCAATGCAACAATACTATATATGTAAAGCTTCAAAAAGCACAAATAAAAATGATAAAAGCACCATAAGGGTGATCCAATCAAAATCTTCCCATTAAGCAAGTTGTTAACTGCTGTGATGGGATCATTGAAACAGTCAATCAATGAAGGATTGAGTCAGTGAACTCTGAACTGGATCAGTCTTAATTGTTATTAAATCAGTAAGCTTCAATTTCAAGCAAACCATTTTTTAAAGAATCTTCTTGAGAATGATTTAATAATTTATGGATCTGACCGATCCAGTTAGTCTCAACTCACTCGCTCATCAAATTAGTGAGTCAATCAGTGAATTAGTCATTGAACTAGAAATCGGATCATTCCCATTTGCTATTTAATCTGTTAGCCTTGCTTGCAAACAAGCGTTCTTTGAAAATAATAATCTTGAAAGAATCCTTTGTTCTTGAATCTAACTGATCCACTTCCCAAGTCTCAACTCACTGACTCACTGATTCGGTCCTAAGTTAACAGCTCAATGGATGAGAGAATTACTAGTAAAAAAAAACTATTCCTCATGCAAATGTATCGTCTGACTTCAGAAGATGTGGAATACAGTGCATGAGTCTTATAGAATACTTTTATAATGATTTTATAGTGTATTTTGTCCTTTTATAGCATTTTTGAGCTAAGTAGATGTGGTCTATCACTTCTGTTGTATGGAAAATAGCTGTATGAAGAATCTTCAAAAAAATCTTCTTTTGTAAGTATATAATGAAGTGAAAAGTTTCAATGGAAAATTGTGTTAACCTGAATTCGTCCTGGCATGAGCTTTCTTCTGGCCATAGCAGCAGCACGGTGAGACTCATACTCTACAAAGCAAAGCCACGATTCTTCATCTTATCCGCAGCACTCGCGTACACAATCACATCCAGCACCCCTTCTGTCACCTTGGAAACTTCCTCCATGATCTCTTCACGTTTCTTGGTTTTTGGGATTCCACCAATGAAGAGGCGGCAGTTATCTACACTAGAGCACACACCTAGCAACCTTCCTGGACGAATTTCAAAGTTATTGAGGTCACGAACTGCTCGCTTAGCCTCATGCTTCTGCGTGTACATGACGAATGCGTAACCACGGTTCTTCCCATCAAAATCCATCATTAGGCGCATCTCGTAGATCCGTCCAACAGTCTCAAATACTGGCACCAGCTCGTCTTCGTAAACGTCACGTGGGATTTTACCCACAAAGATTTCGCAGCCACGTGGAGGGGAGGTGCTTTGCCAGTCAGGTGGTGGCCCATATTTGCGCTGCCCATTTTCTTGCACCATACCATAGCCTGATCGCTCCATCAGGGCCACAAGGGCAGCTTCATTTGGGGCCCCAGCCACTCCCTCTGGGATGGCACTGTGATGCTGCGGATGCCCAGAGGAGGACGTAGAAGAGGAGGGAGGGCTAGGGTTACTCATAGCAACGGCAGAGGCGGAGTCTTCAGCTGTCATTCTGAGATAAGCATCCAATCAGGATTAGAGTCTAAAAAGAGACAAATGTATTCTGGTCAGTATGTATATGTTATTTGTATTGAAAACAAACTATAAGTTCCTGAAACCAGTTCCTGATATCAACTAGGGATGTACCAATATTAAAATTTTGGCCAATAATAATTATTTTCATCTTTATGGTTAAGTGGCCAGTATTAAAATTATCTAAATTAATTAAAAATAAATTACTAAAAAATTAAATCAATTATTTTGAATGCAACAAGTGAATTTACATTATAATGTACAGTATGAAAAGCTGAAATGTATTTTGAGATTTGCTAAAGATTACAGTTAACAGTGTTATTAAGTTGGTTTAAGTGTTTTAGAGATTAAGTGAGCTTTAGATGATGGTAAAGCTAATCTAAATGTAAAAACAAAGGAAATAAGCAACAATTTAATAGTATAATTTAATATTCAATTTCATACAGTAACATTACTATAGATAGATAGATAGATAGATAGATAGATAGATAGATAGATAGATAGATAGATAGATAGATAGATAGATAGATAGATAGATAGATAGATAGATAGATAGATAAAATTATAAATAAATTAAGTCCTATTTTCTCTAAGACACACACACTGACAAAACGTAAATCCTCTTCTACACCTAAAGCTGCCTAATAAACTCCTCTAAGCCGCGTCTACATTCTCTAGCATAGAAAAAAAATCTCCAAAATGCTTAAATCCTACAGTCAAGGAATTTCCATAATCAGAACATAAATGCATGGAAGCAAAATCTTTGACAAAGAAATCTTGTTTGACATTAAGAAACCATGGTTTTGTAGGGAATTAGTGTGTTTGTTAGTAATGCTTTACTAATAAAACATTATACAGCATAAATATATTCACTGTTTTGCTGTTAGTTGGCTCAAGTCAGTAATTTAGCAGTTAGCCGGACCTTGATGCATGCTTAGAGGGTAAAGGTAGTTAGGTTGCTTAGCACTGAAACCATGGTTGCACATGCAGAGCATGCTGACCCACACAGCTTATCCTGGAGCACACAACGTTCACATAACTCACACAGACACAAAAAAACGCAAGCAAACACAACTATAAGGACAAAGGTAAGAAGGTGTAAAAGTTATTAATTATTAAGGAATAAAGTTCAAACAAATGAACAACTACAACACCCACCGTGCTTGAGCTGGTACCTGGTGTTTTCATGATGAGTTCTAAGAGGCTCGCTGAAGGAGCATGTGACTGTGACAGCGAGGGTGGAATAACAGGCAACTCAGCAGTACTAAACCAAAGCTCTCTCATACACATCCACAAACACTTCCTCATTCACACGCTTACACTGAAAATCAGTACATGTGAGGCTCAAGGCCAAGCTGAAACAGGAAGCAAAGCAGACTGACTAATCAAAAGCAACGAGGACCAGGCAGACCAACCATAAGAGATATTTAAATCATCTGTGGATGTGTTTCTAAATAGTGTTTCTATATTCACTTTTGCAAAAGTCTGGCAAAAACAGCTAATAGAGCCTGTGTTTAAAAGGTTAATTTTATAAAACTTAAATAATAGGGGGGGGGGAAATAATTTGAATAATGGGCATTTACTAGGCTACTCCAAAACTAAACAAACAAACAAAACAAAAACAAATACTTCCTCTAAAATGAACTACTGGTTGTCATATTAAATTGGGGATAGTCTCTTGGTGGAAGTGGGGGTCAATGGAAGTGTACAAATGACAATGAGAGACGATTCAGCAGAATTCTGGAGGAAGGAGAGGTCGAGAGAGAAGAAACGATGGATCTCTGCCAGAAACTGAACAAGTAAACAGAGAAAGAAAGCATTAGAAAATAAAATAAAAAATTAAGTTGAGGTGTCATTTTCATGCGATTAATTATGACAAATAAGCGCGATAAAAAAACGCAAATAATACCTCCTACAGAGTAGGGGGCAATACAAAACGTGAGGCAAGCTGTAAAAAAACGCAAGATCTCAAGACGTGTTTTAACATGTTTAACTTATTTTAACTTGACATCACGTTCAAAAAGTACGCCGTTCTTGCGCGAGACCCAACAATAGATGCAAACTAACTGTCTAAAGACGTCCAGTCAGTCCAGCGCATATTCATACTCGTATTCAAAAATGGAAAAGCAGCGAAGCAGAGAACAAAACTGCCTGCTTCTCCAAACACTCCGACCGAGAGCTTTCAGCACAGAATGAATGATTTCACACGCGACGCGTTTCTAGGCTCAACATCTGGATTTTTACAGAACGCAGGGGTTCAGATATTTTTTCACTTACCTTGACACGCTTAAAAACGCGGAGCTCGTGCAACAGCTCGACTGCACAAGGACTGATGTGGACTGCAGTGATAGGCTTTTCATTTGATGTGGGGTTATGTTGTCACGCTTTTTAGCTAAATACTTTTTAGGGTTGGTTTGGTTTAGGTCAGTTTAAAATTATTAGCCATTACAACAACCTCCCTGTGTGAAAATTAATTGTGAGGAATAAATTATTAATCACAAGGAAGTAATTCATTCTTGTAATTAATACAAAATTATTGTAATAAATGTAATTAATTGATTGACAGTTAATATTAAGGCAAATCAATGGGAATAACAAAGACATGAGAAGCATTTTTTAGGCCCTCATGTGTTTCTGGAAGTGAGATGTTTTGGAAGTTTCCTAGTTCCATACAGATGTACAGAAAACAGCAGGAAGTGAAAATCAGTGGCAAGACAGAGAAAATGCACGATCGAGAGGGTGGAAAAAGATTATTCATTTTCCAGCCAACATCAGGTTCTATATCTCATTGTACCTGCCTGGCAATGGTTGACCTTTATAAGTCTATGTGTGCGTGTGTTCTTGGTGCAAGGAAACCTGAGGCAGCAGCAGGTGGATGATTAACCAACACAAATCACTAGCCACACACACACACACACACACACACACACACACACACACACACACACACACGCACGCACGCACACGCACACACACACACACACACACACACACACACACACACACACACACACACACACACACACACACACACACACACACACACACACACACACACACACACACACACACACACACACACAACAACTCATTTCAACAAAACAGACAAATTCTCAAACTCTTCTGAAATTATGAATTCTTAAAATATTCTAACCTTTTTCAAACAAAATAATGCAAAACACAACATTAACACTTATCAGCAAATATTGCATTTGTTTACATTAGTTAACTATATACATTTATACATGTATAAAACATATTACAATCTTAGTTAATGTTAATTTCAACATTTGAGAAATTTGAACTTGTGTTAAGTGCCTTATATGAGTTACTACAAAATATGTTAACTTTACTTGAAGAAAATGTGGAAACCGAATGCAGTTTTTAAGTCTCCATAGCTAAAAATGGAAGATTAAACCCATCTTGAGAATAAGAGTATTTAATAAGAGTATCAATAGTTTTTTATTTTTTCATATTCTAACTATTAAACCTTAAGTAAGATTAATAAACATCATAAGTAAAAATTAAATAAGATAATTGAAACTGCACATTTAATATACTAATACATTATTAAAATCAAAAGATGTATCTGGTAATATTATTTAATGGACCTGAGCTAAAATTAATAACAATGAATAGTTATATTTGTATTAACAACCATCAACAAAGATCTATAAATACTGTAAAGAATGTTCTTATTGTTGTTCATGTTAGTTAACTAAATGAGCCAATGTCATAAAACATAGTTGATTTCACATATTCCATACTGTCTTCCGAGTTTGTGTTAATTTGGACTCAATTTATTAAATAAATTGCTTGTTACTAAATAACAAGTGATAGAAATAAATGAGTTTATGGAATGAAGTGTGTTCATGAAGGAGGACCATTCTTGGAAAGTGTGAGGTTTTGTGTGTGCGATCACAATGGTTTTATATGATCTAAGATACTGATTGACAGAAGTATCTGATCTTTGACTTCTTTATCACACAAGACAATATTTGACAATCAGCACATATAAACTCTCACACGCAGGTACACAGGAACACACACAAAAGGCTTTTGTATGCAGACAGATCAATTAGTATCTCCTGGGTGAAACTCCTTCGATCTCAGCGAAAGAAAAGAGTGAAATGTAGAAGAGTAGAACAATACACACGCTGGCCTCCCGGAGTACTGTACTCACAGCAAACACACACACCTGCTGTACAGAGCTGGGTCACTGTGGCTCGGGAAATGGATCAGCGCTGACATTCTGTCCTTTTTTGTTTTGCTTACATGTAATAACCAAATACAAATACATGTATTTGTACTCCAGTTTGAAAAGATTGTAGTATTGCTGTAATGCGGCTACGGTGTGAATTAAACCGATGTTGTGATTTTGGCCTGGTTGCAAGATACATTCTTAAAAGTGCAAATATACACTCTCTCACAGCAGATAATGAAGAGGCATTCGAGTCAATGGCAAATAAGAGTGTCCATGATAAAGAAAAAGGTCATAATAAAAAAATCCACTTCGAAACACATTTGCCAAGTTTTGAAAAACGTTCCATTTGTAACTCTTCCATATTAAATAACCTTTGATAACCATATTAAACCATGCTGGTCGCAGCAGACAACTTTGATTTAACAGACAAAAGTTGTACAAATATTAATAAGCAGTGTGGCAGTTTTTGCAAATACATGATATTTCCCCATATGAAATAATAAACAAGTATGCAAAAGTCATTTTTGACTTTATGCCCCCAAAAATATCAAATTATTTTTTAGTTAAGTAGTTACTAATATATTATACATAATTTACTGTGTTATGTTTCCTGCATGTTTCAAATATTAATAAGCTGTGTATCAGTTTTTGTAACTATATGATTAAAAAATATTTTTTTTCTATAATGTTATCAGGACAGTTTTTTCACCCTGATATTTTTGACTTCATGCCTGCAAAAATATCAAAATAAGTTTTAGCTTATGGATTAAAAACATGGTTATCATAGCAGATTCATATTTAAGTTATTGCATGCATGCCTTGCATTTTTTTGTATTTTTGAATAAATGAATAGACTAGTCAGATGAGCACATTATGTCATTGACCCATTTGTGTCTGTCTTTCTGTTTATGTGTAGATACTGGGCATCTCTTCAGTCAAGTCAAGGACTCCTCAAACAATATACACCCTATAGAGCAACCAAGAGAGTGAAGAAAAGCCCTCACGGATTAAAGACTCTCAGGGGTTAAAGGTGGCTAAAAGAGAGAGAGTGTTTGTGTGTTTTTTACTGTGTCTCAATCTTGGTGTGTCAGCAAGGTTTAGATTAACTCCATTTACACTCAGCATCCATATAAGGTGAGCAGTGCGTTAAGAGTCAAAGTTTGTTGCCATGGCCAACAGATAATCTGGTGAGTTAATGTTTACTGCTGAAGAGACTCTTAAAATCTGTCATTTAAAAAACCACTCACATGATGAACCGAAAAGTGCAGAACCTTGTGTTCTTCTCAGTGACTAAGCAAAAACTGTCTATAATGTGTCCTATAATTATTAAACCTCATCTCTGACAAACATTGACCTTTGTGACACTTCATAATCACTGTGCAGATCATTAACATTAAGTCTCTCTAAACGAGGCTCCACAGTTCTTTTTAATTTAACACACTCTCGGTTCTCTATAGACTTTTTGGGTTACAAATGGTCAGTAGAGTTTAGCACTACAGAATGGTGATATATATAGATAATATGATTGTATTGATAGCGAAAGAAAACAACTGCAGAAATTAGAGGGATAATTTACACAGCATTTACTGAAAGTTGACTAAATTCAGCTTCCATTTTAAACAGATTGTCCAGTAAAAAAGCTGCTGGTTGATTTTGAAAGTGACACAAGAGGAAACTACAACTTCTGTTAATCAGCCAAGCTGTTATAGCTATAGGCCAAAGTGGCCAAATGTTGGCCAAAATAAATATGTGTGCATAGATTTACTTTAGGAGATAAATCTTATTTTCACTGACTGTTCACTGGAACTTTGTGTACTTTATGATGTGATCCGAACAGCTGATGCATCTATTTGTCAACAACAATCGTTATGAATACTGAAAGTGACAGAAATTTGAAAAGAATCTGAATTCCTTGAAAGCTGTCAAGAACAAAAATTTGATCTTAAGTTTTCATGACTGTGATGTAAAAATATCCTTGTATTCAGTGGTGAAAGAATCTAACAAGAATCAGCACTGAGAACTATCAGAACTATCAGTCTGTATATGGTCCTGTAAATATGCTATGTGTACTGCAGATGAACATCTGGATCACAGGAGATGACTTTACGATATTACATAAAGAACACATTACGGTTTCTCAAAACAGAACACTGGCGTCAAACAGAGTGAGAGACGTTTGGACAGGGTGACCATCATACCCACAACACCGTTCTCAATTCCTGTAATCCTCAGTTTCAATTCTCTATGAAAACATGCTGCAGTAAAACATTTATCCAGTCATTCATATAAAACACACACAATGATTGTGTTCTCATGACTCAGAAACTTGACAAAAACAGGCGTTAAATAACCCAAACAATCAGTGTTATTTTAGTATTGTTATAAATTCTTATAGTGTTCATTATACTTAAATTTTGAAGTTACAAAGGTTAATTTTTATTCATAATTTTTTATAGTTTTTTTTACCTAATATTATATTTATTTAATTTCAGTTTTAATCAATGAAAACAATGTTTATCCGTATACTTTTTATTTTTATTTCATAGGAACATTTCTAAATTATTTTAAGGCAACATTTTTATTTTACATTCTAGTTTGTAAAGTTTTTTTACCTAATACTTATGTTTTATTTAATTTCCAGTTCAACTTCAATAGTTTTATATAACACTACTAACAATCAATAACAAAACAGGAAAAAGGAAGTAAAACAAATTTGATTAAGGTTTACACACACACACACACACACACAATTATTTTATTCTCATGCGCATCTCGTTAGTAAAGCCGGTTCCGTCTCATCACCTGTTTTCAAAACGCAGCAGCAGTTAATACACAGAGGTAATTCACTGACAAGCTACGCGATAAATCGCAGATGAAGCGAATTCGATTATGAACGCGAAATTGCCTAACTTGTCAGTGAAACGGCTCTGTGAAAAATTGAAAACAAAGATTAAGGTTTACACACAATCAAACAATACATCACATATTAAGCATTTTTGCGCATGCACGCACACACACACACACACACACACACACACACACACACACACACACACACACACACACACACACACACACACACACACACACACACACACACACACACACACACACACACACACACACACACACACACACACACACACACACACACACACACACACACACACACACACACACACAGTGGACACATCACAAATGCACACACATCTGCCCATAACCTAAAGCACTTCAGTTCGTTTTACCATAGTAACTACACTGCACACATTAGAGCATTGGGATGAACCACAAATGCTGATGACATCTTGAGGTTTCTTATCTTGGAGTCTTCACTCCTGAAGTTAATCTACTTACTGCAACACAATGTGACAAGGCCTGATCAAACACAATCCGCTGATACGGACACACACAGCTGATGATCTGCTCAAAAATGCCTCAAGTAAGCACATCACTGATGTCTCATCACTTTCTCGGATGAGCACATACAGGATGCACAAGATATCAGTCTGACTGCGGGAAAAATACGGGAACCTTTCTGATAACAGTAACACGCGCAGGTCTGGGCCCACCCTAACAGCAAACATAAGGCTGAAGAAGTCGAGTCCAAAGACCAACAACCAACGCAGCGAACTGTGACGCACAATTACATTTTACTCTATTTTACACTCACTTGCATAAATACACAATACTGCTAGTCAAATTATCTAAGATGTCACAGAGCAAACAACATGCATTGCTTTTTCGAACAAGGAGTTTCACTCACACCCATCACACACACACACACGTAAACACCAATCATTTAAATATGGCCTCAGCCAGAACTAAATAAGCAGAAAAACACACATACTTCAGAATCCCAGCAGTCACAGTCACACAACAAAGAGTGTTTACAGACAGTGAGCACCTGCTTTTTCAAAGTGCCGAAAAAGAGGTCAGTGTAGCTGGTGTGTGTTTCACTCACACAGTCACACACACACAGTCAGTAGCGGCAGTGTGTCACACACACAGTCTGTGGGGTAGAGAAGCGGAGTGTGTGATTGGAGGTGTAGTTGGTAAAAGAGTGTTTACTCAGTGCATGTGAGGGGTGGGGCAGTGCAAAGGGTAACTGTCTCCCACGGGCTCCCCTGTGGGGTAGAGCGCAAGTGTGTGAAGGTGCGAGAGCGGACTGTGAGCTGTGTGCGGTGAGCTGTGTATGAGGTTGTCCATTGACTGAGCAAAAGTTCATTATAGGTGGTAACTGACTGAAAACTATTCAATCTAACCTGAAATCAATTTCCTGAATTCCTGCATTCAAAAACACTTCAAGACAAACAGTCTGAAGCTCAGCGGCCCTCATGCACATTCAAATCTGGAAAGGACTGTGAAATCTTCTCATTCCTGTTCCTATGAAACAGGTACTTATACGTTACAGTGTGTTTTATGTTGCTTTAGTTACTTTGATCATTCTTTGATTCGCACTATACAGAAACTGAGACAATCAAAACTGTTACTTAATAAAAGTTACTTTAGGTGGAAACATTGATCAGATGATTGAGTTGAAACTGGAGTGAAACTGTATACAGAAACTGAGACAACCAAAACTGGTCAAAGTCACTTTTTTTAGCAACTATCCTTAATAAAAGTAGCCAGCTGTGATGTGAAAGAGGAAAAATGACAGTTAAAGTTGGAAAAAATGTAACCCTTTTAAGACCCCTGGCACCACGACAGCAAAGTCATTCTTTAGCAACTATCCTGAGCTGTGATGTGAAAGAGGAAAATATATGTTACAGGAAAAATAAATGTAACCCTTTTAAGACCCCTCCAACAAAACATTGATAATTTTATTTAAACGTGTGATTGTACACTGCCATTCAAAAGTTTGGGGACTGTAATTTTGTTTATTTATTTATTTTTGGAAAAAAATAAAACTTTTACTCAACACGGATACATTAAACTGATCTAAAAAGACATTTATAATGTCATTTCTGCTTCAAATTAATGCTGCACTCTGTATTTATCAATGAACCATGAAAAAAAGGAATCATGGTTTCCATTGAAAAATCAAGCAGCAGTATTTTTGGGACAGAAAAAACCCTCCTCACTAACCCTTTTAAATGATGCTAAAAAGCAACACTTTCCTTATAGCCCACATGTTGATTTGAAAACAAAGATCACGGACATGTTATTTATCAACTACCCGATTAGATTTTTCTGCAGAGTCAGTAAGATGTCATATGATGATGGTCAGACTTGTTAAGATTTGGCAAAAAACTTGTTACTACAGTAAGATTTGGCATATGATGAGGGACACACACTAAGAGGCTTAAGACAAAAAACAATTTTGTTTGACTGACAGAAGAATCCTTAGTAGCCACACAAAATAAACACTCACACACACTCAGACACACACACACACACACACTCAGACACACACACACACACACACACACACACACACACACACACACACACACACACACACACACACACACACACACACACACACACACACACACACACACACACACACACACACACACACACACACACACACACACACACACACACACACACACACACACACAAAGGGGTGGCAAACCAGTTGGATGGATCCCTCAACTGTCTACAACCATCCTGTGCTCACAATGCTAGTGTACACACATTAATTCACAAGGAAACCTTTCCGAAGTGTATGCCCACTCGCTCAAAATGCAACCTGAGATGTAACATAGCACCATCAGATATGATCTTTTAAATCATTAGCAACATTATAAAACCTGGGCACATGATGCATTGTATGTAGGCCATAAAGCAGGGTGAGGCTGTGTAGAGAGTCAACATACTTTGAGAGGGTGCAAAGTCTGCATTTATAACCTTATCACTGCCCACAATACACATCTAAAACATTGTTCTTTATTGTGTTCAAGTTCTTCTTCTGTTCTTCCTCAAGATGCAGTGTGCTTGTTACAGAAAAAGAGGGACAAAATATTAAAAAACATGAATGAAACTTATTAAATGTATACTTAAGGGACAGTTGGTAGAAGACGTGTGTGTGTGTGTGTGTGTGTGTGTGTGTGTGTGTGTGTGTGTGTGTGTGTGTGCGTGCGTGCGTGCGTGCGTGCGTGCGTGCGTGTGTGTGTGTGTGTGTGTGTGTGTGTGTCTGAGTGTGTGTCTGAGTATGTGTGTGTGTGTGTGTGTGTGTGTGTGTTGGGGAGGAGTAAAGATAGACTGTAAATGTATGTTTTAGTTTTGCACATATTGCGTCACACATTGCTGGTAAAAGGTAACTGGAAAATCAGGTTTAACTCAAACGTCAGCACTGCACGAATACATGAATATAATAAAGACACATGAACACGCAAACAGACATGCGCTCTGACTTTCTATGCTAGTAATACATCTGACCTACAGTAGATCTCTTAGTCAAGGTCATATGATGGTGACTGTGTTGGTGGCTCAACTGCTCAAGAGCTTTAAATAACTCCAGACACGGAAGAGTGAAATACATATGGTGATTTGAAAACAATCAGATTTTAAGTGCAATGAAGTCTTATTGGTCCAATAGAGGATCTAAACATTATAGATTTAAAGAACACAAAATATTTAAAAGCTCCAGTTCTGAAGTATTACAGCCAGTGTTGACGGGTAACGCGTTACAAGTAACACAAGTTATATAATCCGATTACTTTTTTCAAGTAACTAGTAAAGTAACACTTTACATTTAAAGTAGTACAACAAAATATTTGAGGTACTTTTTCAAATAATCAACACAAGTTGCTTTGTTTTCTCATTTATTCAGACACCTCTCCTGTCCCAGTGTTAAGAGAAACTGGGATTGAAGTGCAGAGGATGAGGCACTTCCTTCAGCCTGAGGTTTAATCATTTTACTTTTGGTATGAAGATGCCCTTACAGTTGCCAAAAAGATAACTTTTTTCATTATTAAAAACAAATAAGCAAACCCAGCCCAGGTGACAAAAAGTAACACCAAAGAAATATAATGCATTACTTTTTTAGTTATTAAGATCTTATTTAGTATTATTATTTTAAGTAAGACAATTAGTTACTTTGTCATGGAGTAACACAATGTAACACATTAGTTTAAAAGTAACTTTTCCCAACACTGATTATGGCATTAATTGGAGAAGATGATATCTTTCCACCATCTGAAATAACTATATTGTTGCAGTGTATATTTTGTTAAAAAAACAGAAGCCCTATGAATATCATGCTGAACCCATTCGTTGCCATGTCTGAGACATTTCACATTCTGTTCAGGTAAGATACTCCGATTGTTTGACTTGAGGATCACTCTGCACTCCCAACATATAAGACTTTCATGTTTGAAACACAAAACAAGATAATGAAACCTGTGAGATTTCTGTCCCTCCATTTAAAGTCCATTCTACCAAAATTTGAAACAATTATCGATATCCTGTAAGTAATCCATATGAATCAAGTGGCTCAATCCAAGTCTTCAAAAGAGACATGATCGCTTTATATGATGAACAGATATAATATAGGCATTTATTGACATATTTACGTATAAACATTGATCAATACATAAAGAGCACATCAAACATAATACACAACAAACCTTAACAAGCACGTTTGAGCTTCCCTTGATGTACTCTATGTGTTGATCAAAGTTAATATGTGAATAAAACCTGTTAATCATATAGTGCAATCACGTGTCTTCAGAAGACTTGGATTAAAACATGATTCATATGGATTACATTTATAATATAGTTATGAACATTAACATCAAAGGCGTACAGGACTTATAATGAAGGGGCTGAAATCTCCCAGGTTTCATTGAAATATCCTTATTTGAGTTTGAAAGCTGAATTAAAGTCTTAAGGGCTTGGAAATATATGAAAATGTGTAAATAATGACAAATTTTCTACAGTCTTTGTTACAAATGTTGCTTCAAATCGACTTCTGGCCAAGCAACATTGCACATTGATTACATTTTTGAGAGTTTAACACTTTATGTAAAACAATGAAGCAATGTCTTTTTTTATATTAAGAGAAAAGTGGTTGATTTTTGTACAACTTTGTTTTTCTGGTTGAAAAATCAATGATGAAGGTCTTACTGGAAGGACAGGGTGTACTTGGAAACAAGTGTCTGAGTCTTCAGTATCAGTGCAAGAAGGATGAGATATTTTAAATAGTTACATTTAAAAGAAGACAAAGTGAAAAGGATCATTGCGTTCTCTTACCCCTACATTCCACACATACACACAGCAGATGTACATACTATATAACAATATTCACACAACAGTGCAGATTTTGTCCTGTTTGTTGGAGTGTAATGTAATGTAATAAAGAGTGTAATGAAGCGGCATAAAAGCATTAGCAAGACAGAGAGAAATTGAGCGACTTGATTCAGACATGCAGAACTTGTGTCACTAAGGAGACTAGTGTGTGTGTGTGTGTGTGTGTGTGTGTGTGTGTGTGTGTGTGTGTGTGTGTGTGTGTGTGTGTGTGTGTGTGTGTGTGTGTGTGTGTGTGTGTGTGTGTGTGTGTGTGTGTGTGTGTGTGTGTGTGTGTGTGTGTGTGTGTGTGTGTGTGTGTGTGTGTGTGTGTGTGTGTGTGTGTGACACACGGTGGGATATCCCAAATTAAGCCTTTGGTCTAAGAGAGCTCCACCCCTCAGAAGTCACTATTAATCAAAGTACCTGGAGGAGAACCATGCTGAACACACACACACACACACACACACACACACACACACACACACACACACACACACACACACACACACACACACACACACACACACACACACACACACACACACACACACACACACACACACACACACACACACACACACACACAATGTTGGTTTTTATGGTTTACGACTTTTAGGCGTAATGGACTGTACAAACGTATGTGCTATTGCCACACTACCCTACACTAAACTTAGTCACAGGAGACGGTGCATTTCTATTTTTCAAAAAACACTCTGTATGAGCGTTTTAAATTATGGGACACTGAAAATGTCCTATAAATCACACTTGTAATCTATGTCATACCCATGTCATTATACAAATGTGTTCATAAACACATAAACATGCCCCACACACACACACACACACACACACACACACACACACACACACACACACACACACACACACACACACACACACACACACACACACACACACACACACACACACCTCTTCTAGTCTGTCTGTAGAGACAGTGTAAGAATGCATTCATTGTGAAGTGCAGGTATTTGGTGTGTGTTAGGGAGAGAGATGGGAAGAAAAGCAGAAGGGAGAGAGAGGAGATCCTGTTTCACACACACACACACACACACACACACACACACACACACACACACACACACACACACACACACACACACACACACACACACACACACACACACACACACACACACAACACACACACACACACACACACACACACACACACACACACACACACACACACACACACACACACACACACACACACACACACACACACACACACACATGTCCAGATGTCTGTCAGGGTTAAAGTCATGCTGAGGAGGTCACATGATCAGTCATATGACTTTAAGAACACAGAAAGAGAGGTGACCTGTCTTGCTCTCTGTCCGTTTCTTTCTTTATGTCTATAGCATGTCTACAAGAAGTCAAGGAAGGCTGACTGAAGTGCTGAAGGTGGATGAATAAGAAATGTGTTTCCCACAAAGAGGAAACAAAACTACTGAGTCAATAACAGATGTAGAATTGAGAAATGTCACTAATCCTTACAATTCTATTTAATTTAGAGTTTGTAGGATCAATATTTTTTTAAGAAATAAAGACATTTAGAGAATAGAACTTGACGATATAGCAAAGGAAAAAAGAAATGCTTTTACCCTGACATTAAGGAATTATATTTCCATAACTATAAAAAGTCCATCATTTCATTAAATTTAGTATTTTTTATAATAAAATCTTTACTTTTCTGTCATTAAATGGAAGGAAGAATTTCAATATGTTTTATTTGTATGCACCAAAATAACAATAAACAGCAACAAAAAGCTATATTTATGAACATTTGAATATTACATTAAAATATTTGCATGATTATGGCAAACATTATTTGCATGAATGTTGAATGTTACATTAAAATATTTCATGAAAATGCTATATAGAGACATTTTTTAAATGATGACATAACATTAAGTCAGAGTTGTGAATCAATTTTTTGAAACAGACTTTTTGAAATGATTTGCAAGAAAACAATCATAGCAACTTTAAATAGTTTTTTTTTGCTCCTGTCTTTATGCTCATATCCACCAAATGTTCACAAATGTGAATCAATTCATTAAAACAGAAAGTTTGAACTGATTCACAGAAACTAACTGAACTCAGCAATTCTAACAGCATTTCTGCTTCTGAGGTTTAAACCAGAAACACAAGCAAGGCATCTCTGTCTCAACGTTTATACTAAAAATATATTTTTTTTAGGAAATGTCTTTAATGGAAATGTAATGGCCAAATAAAATGAACCTTAAAATTATTTCAATATTTAATGAAATTGAAATGCATAGAAATTCCAAAAACACATTCTGAGAATCAGATAAGCAGCTGAATGGAGGCAGAGATAACTGGTTTAACTCAGAACCACAGCCAATCAGATATCCAACACACACATACACACACAAGTGTATGCACTACTGGGCCCCAAAAGGTCTGTCACCAAATAAACATGCCTACACATTTAACAGATGCGGTATTTAGAGTAACAACAGAGAGTCACATGACCACTGAGACACGCACAGACAAAGACAGGTTGTCTTTTCATTGTACTTCACCTCAGTGTTAATTCTTCCATAGTTCTTCATTTCATTTCTTTTAAACTACATCCCCCACAATGCAAAGTCACAGTGTGTCGGCTCTCAAGACCCCTGACCTATTTACCCCCTACACAGGCTCTCACAAAGGGGACTTTTAGGATTTTTGTATAAACTTAGTATAATTACTACTGCTACTGGCTACTACAACTAATAGAACATTTTAGTAATTTTAGAAGGGGAAAAAAATGGTTTATGAATCAATTTTTCCAATTAAAAAAACCCATAGTTCTCCCCCAAAGGGAGGTTTTGTACAATTTAGCTCACTTCTGTAGACAAAATTATACCTCAAGTGCAGCTAAGTAAACACGCCCACCCACACACAAGTTTACCTAGTTATCTAGCTATTCTTCTTACATAAAGTTAATTATAGCACAAATCTAACCCTAAAAGATACATTTGTTTAAGACATATATTATATGAGTCATTTTTTACCTTTTGGATATTCCTTTTCATCAGATGTAGGCTAGCTGCTTTTTTGAGACAACATCACATTAAAGTTGTAGCTGAAGCACTTCCCTATTACATGTTTTAAGACTTAATTTTCATACATTTTTGGTAGAAAAACAAGATTCTACAGCTCTAGAAACAATTATTTGCTTAAGAAACGGTGATTAATCTGTAAAGTGAAGTGTGTATCTTGTCCGTTCATGTTGTGCCATTGCCCTCTGATAAAAGTACACGTCTACACTCATTACACTAAGCATGCAAACTCTTACGTTGGCTAGAATGGGCCTTCAAATCTTTTTTATTCGTTGTTTTTTCTCTTAGATTGAGCCATCTCATTGTCAGAAACCTGATTCTCTCACACACACTAAATTATAGCACACCCCCTGAGTGCAGTTACACAACACACATACACACACAAAAGACCCGCAGAGCAACTTTCAACACAGTTTTCGCAACACAAGGACATTCTAACTGTAAGATGGAAAAAAAGAGAAGGAAGGAGGGAGGGAGGGAAAGAGAGAGATGTCAATTTAACTTTATGAAAATAAATAAGGTCAGAGGGGAGAATATGATCACTGGACCATCTGTGAGAAGATGACACGCAGAGAACAAGGAAGGAAAACTGACAAAACATGAGAGAGTGAAGGAGAGGATCTCAAAAAGACATGCCTGAGAATGTAGGAACTTACCTGCGCTTTTAGTAGCTGTCAAAGAGAGTCTATGTTGCATTAATCAAAGGCTCAGCAGATCAGCCACATTCATTCCTGTTTCTCTGTATTTCACCCGATATCGTGTCTCTTCTCACAGGTCTTGACAGTCCAGAGTGTTGAGAAAAACTTTAAGTTTCTCTTCTTTACTCTTTTGGTTTCTGTCTCCAAACTGTTTCACTTCCCCGTCACCGCTGTTCGTTCCCCTGCTTGTCTCCTTCACTGGCAAGGAGGAGGAGGGAGGGAAAACGACCGGGGAGAGAGAGAGAGAGAGAGAGAGAGAGAGAGAGAGAGAGAGAGAGAGAGAGAGAGAGTAATTAGTGCTAGTCTCTGTACCTGCCTCTCACTGACATAATCTTCACATTCCTCTGCTGTGAGGAAGAAAAAATTATGTAGGAATACTGAACCAGTCTGTAATGCCAAAGGTCAAAGACAAACTTTTCACAAAACTATATATATATGGAATATGAAATCTTCAGAATCTGATCAAAAGAAAGTGCGTGTGTGTGTGTGTGTGTATGTGTCAGTCTGTTTCTACAGCAGTTAGTACCGGGAAATGTTTAATCTCACATCTTTCTCACTGGGCTTGTCCGAGCAACCTGTTCCTTTCTCTCTCTGTGTGTGTGCACCTCAGAAACTCACCAAACCAGAATGCTTCCAGCCTCTCGGATTGGAAACGCTATCCTCCCTCAACCTGGAGACAGGCCAGAGCAGCATTCCACACACACACACTCACACACACACACACACACACACACACACACACACACACACACACACACACACACACACACACACACACACACACACGCACACGCACACACACACACACACACACGCACACACACACGCACACGCACACACGCACACACACACGCACGCACGCACACACACCTTACACATATCAGAGCTCACCATCCCATTTGGTTTCTCTGATTTACGCAAAAAAGGCCTCAAAGTGACACAAAGATGAACACTTTTCATAGACCTCTATGAACAAAAAAAAATGGGTCACACTTTATATTAGGTGGCCTTAACTACTTACATCAAAAAATAAGTACAAGGTGGGATACGGTAAGGTTTGGGACAGGTTTGGTGGTATGGGTAGGTTTAAGGGTGGGTTAAAGTGTAGGGGATGGGTCAACAGAGTAATTATAAATGTAATTACAGAAATTAATAACAGATGCAACTACATATAGGTATTTTTTTAAATATAAGTACAATGTAAAAACATGTACACATATACAAGTACATTGTATCAAATTATTAATTTAAATGTAAGTATATAGTAGTTAAGGCCACCTGATATAAAGTGGGACCAAAAGCTGCTCCATCTCCAAAATAACCAATTCACCCTGTGTGTGTGTGTGTGTGTGTGTGTGTGTGTGTGTGTGTGTGTGTGTGTGTGTGTGTGTGTGTGTGTGTGTGTGTGTGTGTGTGTGTGTGTGTGTGTGTGTGTGTTTCGAATTAAATGAGTTAATAAAATGGTGTATAATGAAACTGTCATGTCTGCAAAATAAACAACACATTTATCAATAAATAACACTGCACGTTATTTTAATTAGTGCTGTCAAAAGATGAATCACGATTATATAAATAGACACACATGCAGGTATATATTTAAGAAAAAATGTATGCTTATATATTACATATCTTTATATATAATAAACTATATGAATATAAACATATACAAGTAAATTAATGTAAATATTTGTATTTATTATATTTATATATACACATAATAAATATACATAGTACACACACATATATAACGTAAACTTTTATTTAGGATGAGATTAATCGCGATTAATCTTTTGACAGCACTAATTTTAATGTGACAGTTATTTGTTACATGTACTTACTACAGACTCAGTAATAACAGTAAATTATGCATAATTAAAATTAAATGTAAAAACAAACAATAAACTTAACCCTATAATATGACGAGTGCATGCAGTTAATTCATATTACTCAGTACTTATTTGTGTAATTACACTGTAACAACATAACAATAAAGTGTATAACCAACTCAGATGACCAAAAAATAAATATTTTTTTTCCCCATACAATGAAATCATCGGTTTTAAACTTGTGAAACATTCTTCAAAATATTTTCCACAGAGGAAAGTTAGTCATACACTGTAACTACTGCAATACTATATATATACTTTTTTGAAGTTGAAAATTGAAATAAGTATTTAAATATTGGAGTACATTTTAACAAGAGAATACAATTTCAGTCTCTCTACAAAATACACGTTCATTGTTTAGTTCAGTGTGTTGCTTGTCATTTTTATGCCTTAATTATTTGTAAAATTTACTAGCTATTTCTCTTTTTCAGTGTACAGGGCCGTATTCAAAAAACATTTTATCTTACCACTAAAAGTTCTCCTGAATACCAGTAAATGTTTTTAGCTAAGAGTTTTCTCTTAAAACCGATTCACAAAGCTGCTGAGACAAACTTTTCCTAAGGAATAGAGAGAAGTCTTAAGCTAAGAGTAAGGGTGGAGTTGTCCTCGTTGCTATGGATGATGTCAGCATGCTTACTAAATATGCACACAGTGATTGGCTGATAGTCTCTGTCAGAGATTTATTCATAGAAATATTGTAGAGCACGATATTATGTTGCCATATCCACATAAAGGTTTCAAAAGTAAGGTTAATTGCCACGTTCAACGGAAGATTTTAACATGCAGGCTAAGTGTCACCAATTAAACAAATATATGTTCAGCTAATTTGCAGGGGCGGTTCTAGGATTTCATCTTTAGGGGGGCTTAGCCCTCACAGAGACCTTTAGATACAACGATACACATTACCTACATAAACAGTATTTTTGTGCTTACGCAAATTGTATTACAATTAACTATTAAAGTTACAGAAGATACTTATTGAGTGATTCTCATGTTTTTTATTTTGTTGTTTGTTTAACATTATTAGCCTAATATAAGAAATGCAAACTGACACACATCCAATATGTTCTTAACGGTTTATGTTTAAGACGTAACCGACTACATTTACTTGGATACTTGTCAAGACAGCCATTGTGACATATTATTTTGTGTATTTGCTTATTTGCTCGAGAGGACGCGAAAGTGAACGACAGTCTCATGCAAGTGCGTTTCAATGGCACGGTTTTCTGTTTCTATTTGGTGTGCTATTTATACGCAAAACTGACTTTGGCATGCATATGAGACACAATGATTAAGTATAGGGGTGTGGGGAAGGTGCGTATCATAAGCACACCAAATAGAAACAGAAATGTGTGCCATTGAAACGCACTTGCATGAGATCATGCTGGTGTGCTGTCCGTGCAGTGCCTCGCAGTGTGTGCGCGCTTCATTCACATGTGTGAGCGCACATTAACCATCAATCACAATGCGTGACTACCACATTGAGATCGATTAACGAGCGAGAATTATAAACTTTCCTGAGGAAGCAGCACTGGCCTGATCATTCAGATAGCTGATTATAGTTTTACGGGGGCTGAGACGACAAATAGGGGGGGCTGAAGCCCACCTAAAAGGGTCTAGAACCCCCTTGGCTAATTGTCAGTCTCTTATATGTATGCTTCTCGTAGAGGATGCATATAAACCGTCTTTTAATTAACAGAGTAGAATAATTATGGCTGATAGTAAGACATGCAAACGTAAAAGAAAACCAAACTGGACACAAGAACAGCTGTAACTTATTGCCCAACTGGTTAATGAAAAGGCTATAATCAAACGAAAATATTACCTCCAAACCCTAAAGGCGATACCTTTTTAAAAGCTCATTATTGTTAAATGTTTCTAAAATGTTTACGTTCAGAGGCAGATTGCCGACAAACAACCATTTTAGGATAGTTGGTCTTGACTTAGGAGTCCTCTTCACTTCTCCTAACGTTTCACAGATTTGGGAGCTAGTTTTAGTGCTAAAACACTGTGAAGTACTCTTAGAGCAAACATTTAGGAGTCCGAAATAGGACTGACACGCCCACTATTTTTAAGATTTTCTCCTAAATCGGCGAGTTAGGAGCTACATTTAGCCTTAAGTTGTTTTGTGAATACGGGCCCAGGATTGTAATGACATGAGAATTTTCTTTTTTGGGGGTGAACACTTTAATAGCATTCACTAATATGTGCCATTGTTTTCCCAGGCAAACGAATAGTTCATCTAATAACTAGTCACTAATTAGAATGTTTCTCTAAACCATTGATTTCTTGACTTGGCTGGAAAAAAAATTAAAGAGCCAACCCCCATGTGTGAAATACAATTCTCTGAGAAGAGTTCTATTTATTCTCACACACAGAACGCCTTTCATACAGTCAATGCATTCAACACACCTTCTTCTTTCTCAATAGACAGACAATGCAGAGAGAAAACAAGAGACCGAGAGAGAGATCGGAAACACTTCCTCAATGCTGGATATGACAAAGGCATGCAGGTGAATTTCACATAGGCAAAAGCAGTCGGAGTGTACAAAATTACATTCCTCATCTCTGGGCACTACAGTGACACAGCAAAATTAACATGAAATAGACCAGGAACTTTATTTTATTTTGTCATCACTTTAAGGCAGAAACGAGCTTCCATACATCCTAGTAGACAAATTACATATTTGAATCTAGTATTGGACATGAATGTAAAGTTCATGAATGTATTTGCATGAATAAATGCAATTAAACGGTTTTCTGAAGGGGGATGTCCAGGTGTGATGGCACTGAGACAAACTGATAAGTTAGATATACTTTACAGATCCTAGAAAGTCATAGAACAATTTCTGAAGAGAAAGACAGGTGGAGAGAAAAATAATGAAATATTAAAAGGAAAAGGAGAGGGAGAACATGTAGTAGGGTCAGCATGTTTTAATGAGCAGTTTTTGTTCAGTTACCGGGTAGATTTAAGACTCTGATTATTAGAATGTTAATCTGTTTAAAGCCAGTCACACTCCTGCCTGAAGAGGGGGAGTACAATCACACACTTTCTCCCACACACACACACACACATTCATTAACATTCAGCCCAAAAACATTCACACAATAGGTCATTTGCCGACCCAAAACATACACCACCCCCTCAACCCAAAACACATACACACACCCAGAAGAAATATTTATTGCTTCGAGTCAATGGAATTTTCATTTAAGTTGAATTTACTCAACTGTTCAAAAGTTTGGGGACGGTAAGCGTTTTTAATGGTTTTGAAAGAAGTCTCTTGCTCATCAAGGCTGCATTTATGTCAACAAAAATACAGTGCAAGTTAAATAGTAAAATGAACGGTGGCCAAGAGAGCTCAACACGCTGCGACTGTTTGACTGTTTCATCAGTTTGACAGACTGCAAATGCTCACAACACAACCAAATAAAGAACTTTATTTGCAGTGTTTCTTTATTTGGTTGTGTTTTGAGCATTTGCAGCACGTGTGTTGTCAAACTGAGGAAGTTCTTTTCTTAATTTGCAAGTGTTTTTTTCTATTTGCAGTGCGTTGAGCTCTCTCTGCCACTGTAAAAATGTCATTACAACTGTTTTCACACACTGTATTTTAAATTGCAATTTAATTCCTGTGATAGCAAAGCTGAATTCTGAGGAGCCATTACTCCGATATGCTGATTTCGTGTTTGTGAAACATTTGTTCATCACAACTGAAAAAGGCCATTATTGCTTTAAAAACATGGACACTTCTTTGATGAACAAAGCATTTTAAAAACAGCATTTATTTTAAAATATAACATTACTAATCTCTTTACTGTCCCTTTTGATTAAGGTTGAAGGTTCAAAGTTTATTATAAGCCCAGAGGGCAATTTTTGGTGCAGCATCAAGTTTGTTGACATATCATACAAACACTCAAACAAAACAAACAGCAAACACAACATTCTGACATCCTACGAATGTAAAAGCCGTACAGCAGTGGGAATAAAAGAATGTCTATACCGGCTACTTTTAAGTTTAGACATACTATAACGTATACCAGAAGGAAGTATTTTAAATTCATGTTACAGTGGATGAGTACAATCTGCAACAATAGCTCTAGCTTTATGTAAGACAAACTGATCAAAGCTATATGATAACCCAGCCTGCTTAATGCCAATTATTGTATACCTTGGTTGACAATGCCATTCAATGAGTTTCGATGTTTAACATTTACGTTACCATACCAACAACATATGGAGAAGCAGAGCACCGATTCAATATAAGATTTATGATACATGGTCATAAGAGTCCTACTGATATTAAAAGTACAGCGCCTCCGAAGAAGCCTAACTTACTGCATCCTTGATATATAAAAGTATTCATTTCTTTCAAATAAAATACATTTGAAAGGTAGGAAAAACTCCTAAATTTCCTTTGAATGAAAACTAAAAGAGACAGTTGTGAAATACTCATATTGTATTTATTTGTTTATTATAGTGAAATCTCCATCTTTTGATTGCAGAAATTGTTATCTTGTATGACGTGTTATGTAAAATTACTAGGGTATTTTTCTCCATATCAAAAAACAATTAACTATATTGCCAAAAGTATTGGGTCACCCCTTTTAATGAAAGGTTTGACTACTTTAGTAATTTCCATGAGTACAAATCTTAATGTTTAAGCATATAATGATATTCTAGGGAATTGTGTGCTTCTAATTTGTATAGCAACAGTTTGGACAGAACCCTTTTCTATTCTAACATGACAGTGTCTCTGTGTATAAGGCAAGGATCAAAGAGAAATGATGATTCAGTCAGTGTGGAAGAACTTGACTGGTCTGCAGAAAGCCAAGTCCTAATCCCAGCTGAACACCTCTGGTGTGACTTTAAATGCAGACCTTGAGCCAAAAATTCATCACCAAACACTTTCATTAGGAAGGGGGTGACCCTATACTTTTGGCTATATAGTGTATATATTTAGATTTCAGAAATATTGGATAAAGTGTCTGTTAAATGAATACATGTTAATTATCTTTCAGTCCTCATCATTGTGCAGTTCCCAAACACACATTATTAAAACGGTTTAATGATTCCAGAGATTGGTGATGTGGATATCAGCTTTTCATTTACCACAAACGTTCCCACTTTAACGAAAGATGAACAAAATAGCAAAGAGTATATTTTGACTGTATGCGGGTGACCTTGTCCTCCGGCTGCACTTCTGAACTGTTATCAAAGCTGATCCCTCTTTGTCTCAGCCTTGCACAAATCTCATACATATAACTCTATACTCTCAAATCCCGAGACGGGCTTACTAAAAAGTAAACTTACAAGTAAACTTGTGGTAAAATAGATGGAACATCATCTGCAGTACTGCATCTGAAAGTAAACGTAATCGGCAATACTGCAACTAAAAAGTTAATTACAGGTGAATGTGTAGTATAATAGATGTAACATAATAGGCAACAAATTAAACTTGTAGTAAAATAGCTATAATTGCCATTACTTAATTTTTTAGAATATTTTGCTGAATATACTCTAATGTAATCAGAAATACTGTCTAAAAAGTAATCTTATAAGTAAAATTGTGGTAAAACAGGTCTAAAAAGTTACTTCATCAAAATTGTATAATGAAGAAAGTAAAGCAACTAATGCAGTGCTGTTCAGTAGAATGCGTAGGTAAGGATGGTGTATGTGTGTAAAGGGGATATTTGGGTTGTGTGTGTGTAGGAGGATTGTGGGATGAAAGCAGGGTGCGCGTGCTTAAACCTCTGCGCTGTTAGAACAATCGTTCTCCTCTCCATCTCGACCCGCTTTTCAGATTAAGTTTATTGCACAAATTCCACATCAGCTTACAGCACAACGTCCGATCTAACGTCTTCTAAACACACTCCTGCTAAACCTAGTTTAAATTAGAATTCATAGACAAATCAAAACCAACATTCGAAAAGAAACCCATTTTACATTTATTTCGACGCATTTACTTTTATCTTTGAGGATTTGATAAAAGTTAGTTTTTGTGAGATTTTGCAAACATTTGGAGATATGTTTTAGTAATTGTGTCCCCGGAGGGTAGTCAGAATGATCCTAAAGTTAGAAACACACAAAGAGGCATGGTGTGAGAGGGTTTCATTCCAGTAAATTGTCCTGTTTTGTGTGTAAATGAGTGCTCAGGCCCAGCTGACACAACACTGAGCATTCTGAGATAACACAAGCCTTCTCTTCTTCCTCCATTCACTTTCACAAAGCCATCTAGTGGTGTACAAAGCTACTCACTTTTCAAGTTCCAGTTATTGAGTTCAAAAGTTTCTCCATAATGACCTAAATAACACGAATAGTCTTTATACAGATGTTTTTCTTCTCAAACATTACCTCTGCATAGGACACATACAGTAAATATTTAATACATTATAGAAAGCACCATTTAAAAGGACAGATCAGTCTAAAATGTCAACTCTGTCATCATTTACCCACCCACATGTCATTCTAAACTTATTTGACTTGCTTTCATTCAAAAAACACACACACACACACACATATACGTGTGTGTGTGTGTGTTTAAATATAGTGGAGGTCAATGGTAACCAAAACTGTTATATTTTATAAACGTATGTTTTTTATATTCCACAAAAGTCATAAGTCTGAAACAACATGACAAGCAAATCATGAAATAAATATACTTTTACATTTATTTCAATATTAACATGGAAAAACAAGATGCCACATTAATTTTTAAGCATAAATCTAGTGTTTAATGAAAGATCAAATTGATTAAAATAATTTTCATTCATACAACGTAAAAATAAGTTGAAAAAAATAATTTTCACACTAGTCTTTCATTATGAGATTTATCACTTCTTTGCCACATGACTTTATTGACCTTGTATTTTGTGAATTATACATGGTATAACACTGGTACCATTTAATTTTATTACCAAATATGAAGAATTTGAAAAGTTTCCTAAACTTTGTGCCACTATTTTTTTTTATACAATACCACTTTAAAAGTCAATCAAGCAAACTGGTCTTTCATTCTCTAGTTTCAGTTGTTGCTTGTTACAAAGTAACTCGATTTTAGCAACAGTGTGGCAGGTTCTAGCTATGCTCGTCAGCAGTTTCCATTAGATACTGTTTTCTGTTCTTGGAACTAAACGTTTCTTCAGCGATGACTTTAATTCTTTCACCGTGTTGATCACTTGCTGCTAAGTGTCTTCTAATTTCAGCAGCAATCGTATTTATAATCGTTCTGTACACTGATCATCATGGATATACTGTACTTCAGAGGCAGCCAAGTCAAAGGTCACAATGGTCACATTAGGGTTCAGAGGCCAAAGCAGCAGCAAACTCCACCAACGTACGTGTAGGTCTTCCAGACATTCCTTTTCTCAGGTATGGAACTTCATCATTATTGGTCATGACGCCGGCAATGTCGAGATGAGCCCAATGATCAGCTGTCACGAACTCTCCCAGGAAGGCTGCGGCAGTGCAGGCGCCACCTGAACTGTGAGGTCACAGACCAGATCAGTGTTATGGCAAACAAACACAAGCACGTTTGGAGTCGGTAAGAATTTGAAATGGTTTTGAAAGAAGTCTCTTATGCTCACCAAAGCAGCATTTATTTGATCAAAAATAAGGTTAAAAACAGTAATGTTGAAAAATTACTGTATTCTACTAATGTTTCACATGATCCTTCAGAAATCATTCTAATATGGTAAAATAGTGCTCAAGCAACATTTTTGTATTATGATCACATTTGAAAACGGTTGTGATGCTTAAATATTTTCCATATTCAGAAATGTTCAATGAATAGAAAATCTGAAACATAACTTTAAATCTCTCTATTTTAATCAATTTACAGCATCCTTGAAGAATAAAATGGTTTGTGAACACTTTTCTCTTTCCAGATATAGTCATTTTTGTCTCTACTGAAACAGGAAGTTGGGGTGGAACATATTGAAGAGCTTCAATGCAGCCAAAATTACGTTTGGTCACAGTATGTACTGCATTTGATATGAATATATTATATATATATATATATATATTAGGGATGTGACGAGATCTCGTGGCATGAAATCGCGCGAGATCCGACTAGCCTTGCGAGAACGTGACGATATCCTCGCAAAATATTTTGCTATGTTTACATTAGAGCTGCACAATTAATCGTTACAAATTGCGATCTTGATTACAAACAGCCACACGATCTTATTCCTGAATGACAAAGATTCAGCTATGTCTATTAAGACTGTTTTACATCGCGAGTGTCAGTGGAGCGTGAGAAGCACGTTTTGTAGCTGCCCATGTTGATGAATCAGAGGGTCGGCCATCATCACGCTTCCGATGTGAATGCTGTCATTTACTGATATGGCGGCGACAAAACATGCGCTGCTCGAGCTCCACTGACACTCGCGATGTGAAATGTGTTAAAGACATTCAAATCTGCATTCATGCTGCTGCTGATCCAGAAAGAGCAACACAAACGCTCTTTTCAACCACACATCAATATTTCTGTGTTACAGACATTTAAATTACAGAAGTACTGGGATAAAAGTTTATAGTTTGGGTATAAACACTTATTGTCTACAGTAGCGATCAAAACGAAAGTATCTTTACACTTGTATAGTAACTCTTATCATCTTCCTCCAGGAGGTGGCGACAATTGTATTTGACATTGAATCATTCATTCGGAAATTCCAATGGACCTTTTTCACATTTCCGGGTTTTCAGCCAAGTCGTCATAGTGAAGAGCGTACCACAATATATTTTTTGCATCCCCATTTGCTCAAATAGCCGATAAGTGTTTTCACGGCTTTCAATAAAAGGAAAAAAATTGACTATTTGTCAAATTTACCATCCCTCCCATAGACGCTGAATCATTAGCGTTCATTTGATGCAAAGGAATAGTGATTCCGAATAGTTGCATCATCACAGTCTTGTGAAAAGGGTCCATAGTGAAACTCTTTATGAAGTGAGACACTGACTACTTCATTAATTTTTTTATTTTGTTCAAATGAATATATATATATATACATAAATAAAAGACTTAAGCAATGAACATTTTTTCAGAACCACTAGTAAATTACGTTATTTTGTGAGAGAATCGTGATCTCCAATTTATTAAAAAAAATGATTCTCAATTTATCCAGAATCGTGCAGCTCTAGTAGCCTACTGCATATAATTAATTAAAAAAATAAGTTTAATTTCATAAAGTATAAGTTGATTTCAAAATGCACCAACATTTTTTGCATTTTGTGTTTTTTAGTTGAATAAAAGACTATTTTTCCCTATATATTTCATCATTGAGGATCTTTATGAAAAGTCAAAAAATCGCATCTCGTCTCGTGAACCCAGTCTCGTCTCGTGGGATGTGTCTCGTCACACCCCTAATATATATATATATATATATACACTAATAGCCTTTAGTTCACATAACACTCCAGTCAAAACCATGATCTGCTATTTCCAGTTGAACTAGAGGGTGCAAACACATTAAAAAGAATGAAACAATGTGTGAAATAGCATGCGTGAGTGTTCATATGTACCGGCTATATTTTCCAACGTTGTTCAGATCTGCCAGTGCGCTCTCTGTTATTTGTTTGGTGTAATGCTGAAACAGTGGCATCCTCCACACCCTGTCACCAGTAACAATGCTTGCCTAGGAGTATACAAAGAAAAAAAAATAAGACGACAGTTTCCACAAAGCCAAACAATAAGATAGAACAATGCCAATGAGAATGGTATTCAAGTAATTTTGACATTCAGATAAGAGTGACGTTGCTCATTACCTTATGCAGCTGCTTCCACAGCCAATCAGAGTTAGTAAACACGCCTGCAGCAGCAGAACCTAGGGCCACATCCATGGCACCTGCCAGAGGAACAAAGACAGAGAGAAACCATTAATGCAGTATGAGTCTATGTTAAATTGAAAGCATCAGTGCAGCTTGCGTGTTGGTACCTGTAAGCGTAGCCGCATTGATTATTGCTCTGGGCTTGAAACTGTGAGCATAACACAGAGCATCAGCCAAAATCAGTCTGCCCTCAGCATCAGTGTTGTCAATCTACCAAAGAAAAAAACAATGTTCCATCTCATTTTTATTTCTTACTGAGAATATCTATTTGTCAGAGTCTTTGGGCATTTGAGCAGAAACACCATCCAATTCAAGATGATTTTTTTAGGCTAATTATTACTTAATTTTGCAGAACTGCTCTCTGATGGTATTTCATTTCATAAAGTTTATAAAATAAAAATTGGCTAACTATACCAATATGCCTATTTAATATAGATCTGTATATATTATTACATAATAATTGTACAGTTTATGGACAGTAAGATTTTTTAATCGAAATACTTTTATTCAGAAAGGACACTAGAATGATAAAAAGGGACAGTAAACACCTTTAAATCTTTACAAAAAAAATATATTATATAAATACTACTCTTTTAAACTTTAAGCAAAAATGTTTCACAATTTCCTCAAAAGCATTAATTAGCACAACTGTTGTTAACACTGTTGATAATAATAAAAAAACTGTTGTTAACCGTTTATAATAATAAAAAAAAATTCTTGAGCACCAAATCAGTATATTAGAATGATTTCTGAAGGAGCAATTCTAATTTGACAAAATTCACCTTTTCCATAGCAGGAATAAATTATATTTCATTAAAAAATAAAATAAAAATGTTATTTTAAACTGGTGTTTCACTATATTACAGTTTGCTGTATTTTTTATTAAAATTAAGAGGTAGCATGCTTAATATGATTAGATATATGATTAGACAAACATATGACTGTAAAGTTTTTTTAAAATATTTAAATCTTACTTAACTTCAGCATTAACTTAATATTGCATTTTTGTTTAAAACATATTATAGTTTCAGTTTGATAGAGATAAAACAATATTTGGCGGACACCCTTTTAAAGACCCCTAGAAAAACTCAGGATAACTTTTTTTTTTTAAGTGATAACATTTGAAGCAGATGTCAAACAGTAATGCGTGGTCTCTGTGTACAATATGTATGTATGATATGTGCAAGAGGAGAATACCTGAATGGTTTTGCCATTTTTGGCACGGACAACATCACCGGGTTTGCATGCTTTTCCACTAGGCATGTTTTCACAGAGTGGTGCCAAACCTGCAATAAGAAACATGAGATTAGTTTGTGTGCTAACGCTTGCAGTGGACAGAGTCTAGGGCAGTGGACAAACCGATGATATTAATGGGGAGTTTCAAAGCTACAGCCGTCACGATAGCAGAACACACAGTGGCTGCTCCACCCATATCTGCTCTCATGGCATCCATGCCTGAAGGCGGCTTCAGAGAGATTCCACCACTGGAATGAGATGGACAAAATCATTATTTGCTTCAAATTCACAACTACTGATGTTTTCTGGTTCTGGTGTAGTTACCTGTCAAAGGTGACTCCTTTTCCCACCAGCACAAGAGGAGCTTGTGCAGAGTCTAAACTGCCTTTGTAATGCAGCTCGAGAAAGATAGGGGGCTCCTCTGAGCCTTTAGACACACTTAGAAAAGCCCCCATTTGCTCACTCTCAATCCAAGACTGGGGCCTTCAAAATGAGAGAGAAACAAACACAGAAATGTTGCTTTATCATTAATGAAAAGGATGACAGACTTCAATGAACTCTGACACTACCTTTTGTGGACAGCCACTTTGTGAGCAAAAGGTGAGAGTTTCTGCTCTATAGTGTTTGCGAACACTGTGGGAGTGATGTGATTGGCTGGAGCTTCCATTAGTTGCCTGGCCAGGTTCTGCCCGTCCCCATACAAAACACCTTTCTGCCATGCTGCTGAATCCACACTGCAAAGAAACAGGAAAGCAGACATTAACAAGCCAGAATTATTAGGATGAGTGTAAGGGGCGCCATTACATTTTACATTACATTTATTCATTTAGCTTTTATCCAAAGTGACTTACAATTGAGGAATACAATAAGCGATACATTATAAAGAGGCAAACAGACACAGGAAGTGTTTGTAATACAAATGTCTAGGCATTGTTCAGAGCAAATTCTAGTCAGACGGTGAGAGTTGGTGTGGCTTTATTATAAATCATGCAATTAATTTCCTAATATTTAAAGATCTGTGTTTTATATACCTCCCATATGGTTGGGTCGTGACACGGACCTTCTTCTTGGTTTTGTGCTCATCATACTTAAAAAGCCCGAGCACAGCGCCCTCTGCTGCTGACTGTCCATCTCCACAAGGGTCCACCTCGACATGAGCTACCTCCAGATCCTGAAGCTGCCTGCAGCCCGCTGTACAACAAACACAGGAAAACATTTTAAAGGTCACATTAAAAACAGTGTTCTCAATTTTCACTACATGCATTCAATACAAAACACCAACTACTTGAATGAAACTCACCCATACATGTATTTTATGAGTTGCACAAGATTACAATTACATTAAGCATTACAGTAAGATTTTTTTATTTTTTTAAATAGAAAGCAGAATGAACAACCTTCAACACTCATTCTATCTTCCTTTTATTTAAGCGAAATCTAATTTCTTTAGATTTTGGGGTGAAATACACTACCAGTCAAAAGTTTTTGGACAGAAAGATTTTTATGTTTTTTAAAGAATTCTCTTCTGCTCACCAAGCCTGCGTTTATTTGATCCAAAATACAGCAAAAGCAGTAGTTCTGTGAAATATTTTTACTATTTAAAATAACTGCTTTCTATTTGAATATATTTTTAAATGTGATTTATTCCTGTGATTTCAAAGCTGATTTTTAGCAGCATTACTCCAGTCACATGATCCTTCAGAACTCATTCTAACATTCTAACTTGCTGCTCAAAGAAACATTTATTATAATTATGTTGAAAACACCCCTGAGTAGATTTTTTTTGGTGTCTTTGATGAATAAAAAGTTCAGAGGAAGAGCATTTATCTGAAATACAAATATTTTGTAACATTATAAATATCCTTATCATCTCTTTTGATTAATTTAATGCATCCTTGCTAAATAAAAGTTTTCATTTCTCATTTGTTCAACTCTTCAAGATTAATCGCTTTATGTATTCCCCAATTGTAAGTCGCTTAGAATAAAGCGTCTGCAAAATGACTAAATGTAAATTTCTCTAATTTCGTAATTTAATAATAAATATATAATAATAATACATATATAATTAATTAAATATACTGACTCCAAGCTTTTGAATGGTATAGTGTAAAATGTTACAAAAGCTTTTTATTTTAGATAAATGCTGATCTTTGGATCTTTCTATTCAACAAAGAATAATGAAAAAAATGTATACAACTGCTTTAAATATTGATACAAAATAAATGTTTCCTGAACAGCAAATCAGCATATTAGAATGATTTCTGAAGGATCATGTGACACAGAAGACTGGAGTGCTGATGCTGAAAATATAGCAGTGTCATCAGAGGAATAAATTACATTTTAAAATATTTTCAAATAGAAAGCGGTTATTTTAAATAGTAAAAATATTTCACAACATTACTGCTTTTGCTGTATTTTAGATAAAAGTAATAATAATATTATTATTATTATTTAAAAAAACATACAAAATCTTACGGTCCAAAATACTTTTGACTGGTAGTGTATTACCGGTAGTTTTCTTCAGATTAACCTGAACACAACAATGGCATTTACCTGACACCGCTGCACGGATGTTTTCCTTACAGTTGTCCCAGTTTTCTTTTCCACACACACCTGTGCCGCTCTTACCAAGACCAACCACAACTACACTGGGGAAATCCTTCACAAGAAAAGGACGTTTGTAAGAATTTACTGATATATTAATCTTGTCATCAAGCAGTTCAAGGACAGCCAAGCTCACGTAGGGATGAGTTCACACCTGATGTAAACCATAGAAGATCCTGCTCTTGCCTTTCTTCAGGGGAGGTCCAGATCTACAGAGCAGAGAGAGGGAATGAAAGAACGGATGGTGCAAAAAAACGAAGAGACAGATGCAAAAGTCAAATTAGTGACTCACATCGACAGCATTTCTGACAGTTTTCCTGAGATCGACCCGTCAAACGCCGCTGCAGCCTCCGTGAAGTGTATCCCGTCATTTTCGGACTGTTTCTCATACACGCCAAGAACTAAACCCTAAACAAACCAGTTCAGACATGACAATAAAACAACACGAATGGCTTGTCAGTGGCCTGTATGCACAGAGAGACATTCAGCTGATAAGCCGAATTATGAAACTTACTTTTCTTGCACTGGAAGCGCTATTAGAGTCCGAAAAAAGTCTACAGTTGTGTTTTCGGATTGCTGTAAGCAACACCCTTCTGAATGGTATCAACATTGTCTCTGAATTTATAAAAACAGACTCAACCGTGATTCAGAAGAGAAATCTTAGAAAGCCTTACATGTGACATAAGAAGGTTGAACATGACACACAGGCGCAGCTACTGACGTCAACAAAAGACGACATTTTATTCCAAAATAAAAGTCATGCACATTTGATCATTTAAAATGTAAGGCCCTGCTCGGCCCTCTGAAATAATATTTTTTTAAATAAAACATCTGTGTAAGGATGAGAATGAGATAATATTATGTTTAATTAAGTTCAGCCGAACTTTTTTCTATTTAACATGAAACTCGAAACAGTAACAACGATCTGTATGTTGTATAAGTTCATATTATAAACCATATAAGTAAAAACCCACATGTTTAGTTCTAACTTTAACATATTTTAATCTTAAATTATCAACATTTAAATGAAATGTAAAAAAAACATGGAATATTGTGTTTACATTTTAAATAAAATGTACAAAAGCCTAACATCGGTTTTATATCTGCAAACAGCCTGGTTTATAGTACGAACTGGGTTCTAGTGTGTTGGCTCCTTTCATAGTTAGGCAATTTTAAATTTGTTATTAAATACTAATTTTGCAATCAAACAACGAGTGATTAGGCTCATCAAACATTGTATTTTACTCCACTTCACTCTATATTTGAACACTAGACATTTAAAGTATAATGTTTTCTGCTTCCAGAAGGTAAGCACGGAAATAAAATCATATACAAAATTATACAAATAATGCACGAAGAATAGGCATAGAGCACCAGTATTTAACTTTTTCAAGAAGTGCGCTTATTCTTTGCCACTTTTTTGTAATAAGTGAATTAAAGTGGCCCAACATACTATCGAGGCTACTGCGCATGACTGTGACTGCTCGTGTGAAGTAGGCTTGGCCTAGATGTTTTTATCCTGTTCGAAACCGAAATTGACCTCGAACGGCCGCCGATCGAAGGTAAAAGAAAACAAGAAGACTAAGCAGATAATGTATGTATTGTTACGACCACCGAGTAAACACGCTTTTTAAAGGTGTGCAGATTTTACTGTGATCGGGAGGAGCTTTCGCGTCACTAGGCCCGCTGACCCACATTCGCGAGACCGCAGCTCGCTCGAGGAAGTGCGCGCATTAAATTCTGTATGGCATTTATAGTAATTGCGCCGATTGTTCAACGCAGCGCTGCATTGTGATCTCAGGGCTGATATCTGACAGGCGCCTGTGTGGATGTGTGAGTGTGTTTTTCGGTAAGTGCCAAATATATTTATGTTGATAAAGGCGGTAGTTCCGCGATACATATGATGTTGTGCACGAAAAGAGAGTGAAGAGTTTAACAAGTTTTAAAAAGTAATAACTTACTATCTCTTTAAGTTTAGACGTAACTGTTTATGCACTGGCGTGACATTTCATTTTTCTTTATGACATGCAAGGTGCATCTCAATAAATTAGAATGTCGTGGAAAAGTTCATTTATTTCTGTAATTCAACTCAAATTGTGAAACTCGTGTATTAAATAAATTCAATGCACACAGACTGAAGTAGTTTAAGTCTTTGGTTCTTTTAATTGTGACGGTTCCTGTGGCTCAGTGGTAGAGCATTGCGTTAGCAGCGCAAAAGTTGTGGGTTCGATTCCCAGGGAACACACACACTGACAAAAAATGTATAACCTGAATGCACTGCACTGTAAGTCGCTTTGGATAAAAGCGTCTGATAAATGTAATTGGAATAATTTTGGCTCACATTTACCAAAAACCCACCAATTCACTATCTCAACTAATTAGATTACTTCGAAAGACCAATAAAAACCTTTTTTGTGAATTGTTGGCCCTCTGGGAAGTATGTTAATTTACTGTATATGTACTCAATACTTGGTAGGGGCTCATTTTGCTTTAATTACTGCCTCAATTCGGCGTGGCATGGAGGTGATCAGTTTGTGGCACTGCTGAGGTGGAATGGAAGCCCAGGTTTCTTTGACAGTGGTCTTCAGCTCATCTGCATTTTTTGGTCTCTTGTTTCTCATTTTCCTCTTGACAATACCCATATATTCTCTATGGGGTTCAGGTCTGGTGAGTTTGCTGTCCAGTCAAGCACACCAACACCATGGTCATTTAACCAACTTTTGGTGCTTTTGGCAGTGTGGGCTATGAGCTTCTCCACCCTTCCTCCAGACTCTAGGACCTTGGTTTCCAAATATGAAATACAAAACTTTTTCTCATCTGAAAAGAGGACTTTGGACCACTGGGCAACAGTCCAGTTCTTCTTCTCATTAGCCCAGGTAAGACGCCTTTGACGTCATTTGGCCAAATTCCTTGACACGTCTGTGTGTGGTGGCTCTTGATGCCTTGACCCCAGCCTCAGTCCATTCCTTGTGAAGTTCACCCAAATTCTTGAATCGATTTTGCTTGACAATCCTCATAAGGCTGCGGTTCTCTCGGTTGGTTGTGCATCTTTTTCTTCCACACTTTTTCCTTCCACTCAACTTTCTGTTAACATGCTTGGATACAGCACTCTGTGAACAGCCAGCTTCTTTGGCAATGAATGTTTGTGGCTTACCCTCCTTGTGAAGGGTGTCAATGATTGTCTTCTGGACAACTGTCAGATCAGCAGTCTTCCCCATGATTGTGTAGCCTAGTGAACCAAACTGAGAGACCATTTTGAAGGCTCAGGAAACCTTTGCAGGTGTTTTGAGTTGATTAGCTGATTGGCATGTCACCATATTCTAATTTGTTGAGATAGTGAATTGGTGGGTTTTTGTTAAATGTGAGCCAAAATCATCACAATTAAAAGAACCAAAGACTTAAACTACTTCTGTCTGTGTGCATTGTATTTATTTAATACACGAGTTTCACAATTTGAGTTGAATTACTGAAATAAATGAACTTTTCCACGACATTTTAATTTATTGAGATGCACCTGTACTCGTTTGGTTCAGTTAGGATGTTTTCTCACAACGTCAGTGTTATGTCCTTGTTTGGAGGATTTTACTGATGTAAAGGAATGATCGGTATGTTTGTTATTACAGCTGTTGTGGTTGCAATTTCCATGTTATTATTGGGTTGAAGTGGAATGATGAGCATAATGTTTGAGGCTTGAGATGCCTTTCTAACTTGCATACTTTGAAATGCACTTCAATAGAGGCTTTTCTACAGTGTTCCTGTGGCTCAGTGGTTAGAGCATTGCGTTAGCAGCGCAAAGATTGTGGGTTCGATTCCCAGGGAACACATATACTGACAATACAAATGTATAGCCTGAATGCACTGTAAGTCGCTTTGGATAAAAGCGTCTGCTAAATGCATAAATGTAATTTGGTTTGATGCAGAGTGAGTGCGACTTTTTGAACCTGCAAGTGAAAATGTAGTAAAAGTTTGAATAAATCCTATATCTATTTATAAAGATGACTATTTATGTTGAGAAAGCGGTCATGTGGCTCTGGGTGTCCATCAATTAACCTTTCACCTCTGACAAGAACAGAGTCACAGAAACGATATTAAAGTACATTGTTAATTCACCATTTAATTCCTCTAATGTTTTGTGTCCACAGACTTTCACATTGGCAGGTCCTCTTCACCAATGTCTTCCCATTGCATCAGGTTTTTTAACCCCAGACTGATCCATGAGACCGCATTATCATGAGCTCCAGAGACAGGTAGAGCTCAAACCAACGTCACACAACAATACGTACATACTATTGTTCAAAAGATCAGATTCGGCAAGATTTTTTTAATGTTTTGTTTTGTAAAAAGACTCAAAACGTTCTTAGTGAGGCTGAATATTGTGATTTACAGCATTTTAAAATAACTGTTTTCTATTGTAATATATTTTAAAATGTAACTTAATGTTATATATTTCTTTTTTGTCATATTTGGTCAATTTAATGCATCCTTGTTGAATTAAGGTATTCATTATTTTCCCAAATATTTAAATGGTACTTCAAATATTATTTAGATGCTTTAGTAGCACAACAGAAAATGTAGTTTGATATAATTATTTAATGAATTCATGCATACATAGATCAACAACCTGCTTATTAAAATGCAACTACAATTTGATATTCACCCATGCGTTTTCAGTGTCTCACGTTCTGCATTTACATATTAAAGAAAGTACAGTAGGAGTTTGTCCTCGGCCTTAGTCTATTTTTAGAAGCACGTGGCTTCTTGGTTTCTTTCTCTCTGTAGTAATAAAAATAAATAATTCTATGACAGACATGTAACTGTATTACAGAAAATAAAAAATAGTTTTCCATCACACGGAGAATAAATGCGTGTCCTATTTTAGGGATGATGGTAGTGTTTTTGATGGGCTGATGGAGGAAGATGAGAAAGATAAGGCGATACGGTGAGTTAAATTGCTGATTTGAGTTGTTCTGAAATGAACAATGAAGTATCACTGATAGAAATGGGTATAAACAGAGATCACAGATTCGTGATAATGAAATGGTCCTAACTTATAGAATACAACAAGATTGCCTCATTTTACTTGTAGACATGAGTATTTGTATGTGAACCACAAGATGTATTCTTGCATCGGCAGAATTGCATTGCTACTAAAACAAGCTTTTTTCTAAGATTACACTTCAACATCTGAAATAGGCTTATTAATAGGGCTTATGCTGTTCACTTTTCTCATGAGCCATAAAAATAATAACAGAAAATGTCAATATCATAAATGCATCATAAAATACGGTAACTTGTTTAAAAGCACTATTTTTCCAGGTTATGCTTGCATTCTTCTGCTATTGGTCTAAAGGTTAATGTTTACAGAAGTAGTTTTCTTCCAGCAAGTCTGAAGTGATGTGTTTATAATGCTAATGCTTTGTTTTCTCAACTTCATTATCTTCAATCACAGGGTTTCGAGAAATAAGTCAGAGAAGAAAAGGCGAGACCAGTTCAATGTCCTGATTAAAGAACTTGGCACCATGTTGCCCGGAAATACGCGCAAGTGGGACAAGTCTACAATATTGCAGAAAAGCATAGACTACCTGTGCAAGCACAAAGGTGAGGCAAAATAATTACTGGAATAATTACAGATCTGTATTATTATTTTGCCATAGCACCCATGCACACAGCAGATGTGTGTGATTGGTTCTAATGCTCAACTGCTGCTGCTGCATAAAAAAAATATATACATGCATATATGTAGTGATTTATATCCAACTGGAATGCTGTAATCATCACTTTTCACAATTAATTTGTCACAGCAAAGGTTTTAATCTTGATTTATAATGCAGTTCTACTATCATGCTACTCATTCAGTTTCTGCAGTGTGTGTTTTATGAGCCGTATGCTAATTTTCTAATATGCATTGTATACCTGGACGACCTGCAAAATAGTGCAGTATAAATCACAACATACTGCACAGAATCCCACAATGCAATATGCTTAACCCCCAACTCCAGATACACAGTTATATCACCACTGAATGCTAATATCGTCCAGTTAAATATATAAATATTAGGAGTGTAACAGATCACAAAATTCACAGTTCGGTTCGATACGTGGTGTCACGGTTTAATACGTTTTCGATACGGGGGGAGTCAAGGTGGGACTGCTTGCGTCGCAATGTTGGAAATATTTCTGTTTTAAACCATGAAGGCGAGCCAATGGATATCACACAACCAAGAATATAACAACTACATTAATTGGAAATGCCAAATCCTTTTAATATTGCAAGTAATTGATGTTTTTGACTATCTCTGGCTATCGTCGATACAAGATCATTGTCTTTCGCTGCCTGTTACGTCGTTTGGGCTGCCTTGTTGAGTGCAGTGGCACTAAAAACATATTTCACACACTTTAAGCTCTTTTATTTTCCAACTGTTAAAGGATTAGTCTAACGAATCGTTCGGTTTGTAATGCGTACCGAACCGAAAGCCTCGTACCGAACGGTTCCGTACGAATATGTGTATTGTTACACCCCTAATAAATATAGTTATAGCTGGACTTCACTCTTGAATTAAAGTAGTTCACTTCCAGAATAAAAATGTCCTGATAATTTACTCACACCCATGGATGATATGGGGGTAAGTAAACTATCGAGAATTTTTTTATTCTGGAAGCGAACTAACTGTAATCCTTTTAAATATGCAGTAATGGGGTAAAGTGACGATAATGCAGCATACTACTGCAGTATTTTATGTGAAAACAATTATTTTAAATTGTAATAATATTTCATGACATTGCTGTTTTTCATCAAATAAGTGCAGCGTTGGTGAGCATAAGAAACGTCTTAAAGGTAACTTGATTACCAACCTAAAACTTTTTAAAGGTAGTGTAGTCTCTAAGCAACTGAAACATGCAGATGCTAGGAAAACTGTTTCTAAGGAATAGTTTGTGTTCACATGCAGAAATTGCTGCACAGTCTGAGTCAAGTGAGATCAAGCAAGATTGGAAACCTCCGTTTCTTAGCAATGAGGAGTTTACACAGCTGATGCTAGAGGTATGACCCTGCTTTGGAGCAATACGTGTGTTTGTATTTGTTTTCCTCTTTCTATTTCTTCCTGTTGTGAAAGATGTTTCCACTAATAAAAAAGGACTGCATCCTCATGTTTAATGTTTTTCAATTTTCACCCATCACTTCTACATTTTTAGTTTATGGATTGAGCTCAATCCATACTAAAGTAATGTGTTTTTTGTTTTTTTAAGGCGCTGGATGGGTTCTTCTTAGTGATGCTGACAGACGGCAACATCATTTACACCTCAGAAAGCGTAACTTCTTTACTTGAGCATTTGCCTGTAAGTGAGAGTTGGCAGATTGTTTGTAGTCTATTTAAAGATTTATTTTGGTCTTGGAATTGCTAGATTTGATTTCTGTTATATGTTCATATATAATCGTGTTTGTTTCAGTCGGACCTGGTGGATCAGAATCTTTTAAACTTTCTACCAGTGGGGGAGCACGAAGAAGTCTATAATGTGCTGTCCTCACACCCAGACATTGAAAACCTCGACTCTGATTACCTCAAATGTGAGTATCCAACCCCAAACCCCCTATTAGGGTTGGACCGATAGCATCGTCCATCGATAGCATGCTATCGTCCATCACCGATGGCTGACAGACATCACGATGTTGAGCCTTTTTTTTATCCTAAATTGTATATTTTTATACTTTCTCTCGCAATTATATCGTTGGATAATTATACTGTATATAAACTGCAGGCATCAGGGAACCGCTACTATTATGCAGGGCACTAAAACCGCTTTCGAATGCACGCTCTCATTTTACTTTCGAGATTCGCGATCTAGACTCTATACTACGGAGCAGCAGTACCATACATTTTACAATATTAGATGTTTGTCAGTGGTGCTCAGTATCTGCAAATCATTCGCCATTGTCCTATCAGTCATCTCTCCTTTCTCAGTGTATGTGGTCTGTGAACTTTCATGTACTGTAATAGGTTGCTAGCAAGTGGATAACCATGTCCCTTTAGTGCAGCGGTTCTCAATTCCAGTCCTCGCGTACCCCCGCTCTGCACATTTTGTACGTTTCTCTTATCGCTTCAGATGTTTGTACTATTCGACTGTAAGTGCCCTACGAAGTGGACATCACATCACAGGATATTCCGCCATGATTCCATTTCGAAGCGAACGTATATGTTCCATTCAAAGGGCATTGAAGTGTGCGAGACGTGAATTTAAATTGTATTTATTTACAGAGGTATATTATGTCACACTTCACGCTTCTCTAGTAAGTTTTGTCTGTGTGTGAAGACGCTGCAGGCAGCGCGCAGCACAAATCCGTGAATTAATGTCCCGAAGTGAAGTAAACTTCAACGCATTTCCCCTACTCAGGGAGTGGGGTGCAATGGACACTGTGTAGGGACCATGTAATAACTTGAGGAGGCAAGAGATCTGTTCAAGATTGCATTTATCTACAACAGACCATGTCAATCGGAACACAGTTCATGCACGGAGCTCACTTCTAACGAGCTGGTGTGTTAAAGGGGACCTATTATGCTCCTTTTTACAAGATGTAAAATAAGTCTCTGATGTCCCCAGAGTGTGTATGTGAAGTTTTAGCTTAAAATACCCGACAGATAATTTTTTATAGCTTGTTAAAATTGCCACTTTTAGGGTATGAGCCAAAACGCTCTGATTTGAGTATGTTGCTTTAATGCAAATTAACTATTGCTCCTGGAGAAGAGGGCGGAGCTTCAAGAGCATTAGCAGTGCTAGCCTTTGCAAATAAACATTCCACGATTAGTACAAGCCTGTTATCTTTACAGAAAACGTACTCTGTTTCAAAGTCAGTCATCTGATTGTACTGTGCATAATACATTTGTAATAAGTAAAAAAAAAATAATAATAAGTTCATGAATTACACAGACAGGGAGCACAGCGCGATAAAAATAACAACATAGCTGGTCTCATGATGCATGGCATGCTATCACAAACTTTATAAGTCCCACTCGTGATTATGAGCTCAACAAACTCAAGCGATCGACTCGCATTGCTTTCATATGCAACTTTTAACCATCACATTCCTATTCACGATCATTCATGAAGACAGCACCAGTGAAAACAGAGACAATGGTAGCTTTAGCATCATTAGCCTTACAGAGTGCCAAGAAGATCTTTCAGAAGGGCAATTTGGAAAACAAACGCGTGATACTTACTTTGTCTGGAGCTGACGTTAGCGCACAAAGCGTTGGTATTGATTCCTACACGTATTGGGGACTTTACCGATATTTTACGGGACATATCCTTAGACAATGAAACTTAACAACAGTGTCCTCAGTGGCTCAGATGGAGGGAGTCTATGGAGACTCCTATGTTCGTTAGTGCATCCAAAAACACAACACTTGAAAAGCCTCTTTGGCGCTGACATTGTATATCTCCAGCAGCTGCAGCTAGTAGTCAGTAAAAAGACGGAGGCGGACCACAGCTTCTCACTCAGGGCTGTGTCTATGCTTACAGGGACTTTAAAAACTCAGCGTCACTTTTATGTAGAAATAGGTAACTTTTTTTATTGCTGTTTTATCATTTGTGTCAGGACTTTTTACCTTAACGTTCATTATCTGGTTGTGAGGACTGTTGTTCAAACACTGAGCTAGTGGTTAGAATCTGTAAAGGACTGGAGTTGAGAAAACAGCTCGTTATTTGTTTTTGCCTTTTGCAGATTCATGCTTCGGGCACACTTTTTTAGTTTCATGTTTCATAGACATGCCATAACATCACCCAAACCCTATCAGCTATGTGTTTTGCTGTTGTATTTTCCCCTGCTCCCTATATAGGGCTGGGTAATATACCAATTGTTCATGGCGAAAATTAAGCAACATTGTGAATATTGCGTTGCACTCTTTATTTGGGTATTAATCGTTTATTTGGTTGTTAAATTGTCTAAGACTAGGTGTGATCCTTTCTTGACTGGCATGTATGAGAGCATTAAATAATGTTTTAAGAGCATTCCTCATCTACACTTCAGTAACAAAAATATAATTAGAGTAAGTTCGACTAATAATCTTGTGTTCAAAATGTAATTTTGATTGGGGAAAAACTCAGGAATGTTAGCGTATGTTTATGCATGGCGTGCTCTTTTTTTATGTAGAAATAGGTAACTTTTTTTATTGCTGTTTTATCATTTGTGTCAGTGTTATTTTTATATTTAGTTTTCTCTTTCATATTTTTTCATATACTTTCTTTACTTTAGTATTTAACTTAACTAAGTTTTAGTAATTGTATGTATTTCTATAAATTATATTACTTATAATGTCTCTTTGGTTTAAAAAAAAATATTTCAGCTTTAGTTTTAGTCATTTCATTACCTCAGTATATTTTAACTGTATAAGAGTGATTTTAATCTATATTGTCAGGCAACTAATGTTTTTTCATTGTTGTTCGTTTGTCTCAGCAAAGAACCAGATGGAGTTTTGTTGTCACATGCTCAGAGGTTCTGTGGATCCCAAGAAACCGCCTGTGTATGAATATGTCAAGTTTATTGGCAACTTTAAGTCACTCGCCAACAGTGAGTGTTTATTTTCCTCTTGATTTAAACTAACTAAATACTCAACCATATGTTAACTGCATTTGTTGCTGCCCAAAGCTAAATGTATTGAAGGCCAATTTTAACACAAATCTACGATTTGAATGCTCTCTCAGTGCCTCTTGCTACCCGAAATGGCCTTGAGGGAATTTTACAGCACTCGTTGCAGCCGGCCTTCGACGATAAAGTCTGTTTTATTGCGACTGTGAGGCTCGCCAAACCCCAATTCATCAAAGTAAGCTGATAATCAATCAGAAAATCCAGAGCAAAAATAGATATCCATTACAAATATTTTCTCTGAAAGCAAGCAACCATAGGCATGCATCATAACAAAGCATTACTAGCAAAAACATTCTAATATCGGCCTGTTTGTTGTTATTGATTGTGTACAGGAGATGTGCATGGTGGAGGAGCCCAATGAAGAATTTACGTCTCGACACAGTCTGGAGTGGAAATTCCTCTTATTAGATCACAGGTTTTTACACTTACTCTCTATATCACTTTCCATGTTTGTAACGTCCAGTTTTTCCTTCATTGAGATATCTGTGTGTTCTTCTGTTACAGAGCACCTCCTATCATTGGCTATATGCCCTTTGAGGTGTTGGGAACGTCAGGCTATGACTATTATCACGTAGACGACTTGCATTCACTTGCCAAATGCCATGAGCATTGTGAGTTTAAAAGAAACTAACATATATTTGAAACATATTCTTCATATGTCTCACTTATACTCTGTTTGCTTGCAGTAATGCAGTTTGGAAAAGGGAAATCGTGTTATTATCGCTTTTTAACTAAAGGGCAGCAGTGGATATGGCTCCAGACTAACTACTACATCACCTATCACCAGTGGAACTCACGGCCAGAGTTTATCGTGTGCACGCACACAGTTGTGAGGTACGCAGAGGCATACAGATGACTACACAAACCGGGAACATGCCAATAGTGACTTTGCTTATGTTTACTTTGAATTGTTTTTGTCTGTAGTTATGCTGAGGTGCGAGCAGGACAGAGGAGAGAGATGGGTATAGAGGAATCTCCCCCTGAGCTGCCTGGAGATAAGGTGAGATGCTTCTCAGATAGTAACCTCTCAGAAATAGTCCACTAATGTGTTTAATGGACATGCTGTTAAATGGCTTATCTAAGAGAGACTGTGATTAAGTTTATACACTGCAGTGGTGAAAACTGTCTGTTTATCAAATGTGAGGTTATCAGTACTGATGGTTAACTGAATGACTAACAGATTCAGATTCCTCTCTCTTTCCAGCAGTCTCAGACTTCTGGCTCCGAATCTCAGTTAAACACCTCCAGACTGAAGGAGGTTCTGGAGCGTTTCAGTAACAGTCGCACATCTTCCACCTCCTCAAGGAGCTCCCACAAGTCCTCGCACACCGCTGTCTCTGACAACACCTGCACCTGTAAGCATGAAAAAACTGAGAGCCTAACGTGTGCTCTTCTGATGTGTTTTCCTGGTTTTGTGCATGTTTAAATCTCTTGTATCTGTATGATTTCCTCAGCAACTCCTTCTAAGCTACAGATGGAGGTGAGCACACCACCCCGGCTCGCCACTGTTGAGGTGACACCCCAACGTCGTTCCTCTATCGGCACCCAGGTGAGACTTGCATATTCATCAATGTCAATATTTGGTTTTAATCTATCTTACAAAGCATTCCTAACAAATGCTTGGGCCTCATAGCAGCTGAGTAATGACTGTGGTCTTATTTGCATTATTTTGATAGTCCGTGAGTTCTCAGAACACCAATCAGATTGGATCTCCGTTCCAAATCAACCAACAGCAACAACCTCAACCACAGCAGCAGGTTCAACCTAATGCCCTGGTAAGAATTTTGTTTTGTTTTGCTTTAAGTGTTTTCTATGGAAGCCCGTTTCCGCCAATGAATAAAAATAGAGATTGTCTAAATTTTCACCTACTCCCGCTCTGCATATTTTGCATGTCTCTCTTTGTTAAAGGGGACCTATTATGCAAAAATCACTTTTATAAGGTGTTTGAACACAGTTGTGTGGCCTCAGTGTGTGAAAACAACCAGCCTATAATGGTAAAAATCCACCCACTCATTTATGTATAATCTAAAAGATTGTGAATTTTTATCTCACAATTCTTACTTATTGGAATTCTTCCTTTTTTCTCTCAGAATTGTGAGATATAAACTTGCAATAATTGCGAGTTATAAAGTCAGAATTGTGAGATTTTTTTATATATAAAGAGTTATAAAGTCCAATTTGGAGGGGGGGAAAGACTGATATGTTCTCAGAATTCGACTTTGTCTCGCAATTGCGAGTTTATATCATGCAATTCTGAGAACATATCAGTCTTTTTCCCCCCCTCAGAATTGAACTTTATAACTCGCAATTTCAAGGGAAAAAATTCAAAATTTTGACTTTATAACTCGCAATTGCATGTTTATATCATGCAATTCTGAGAAGAAAAAAAGTCAGAATTTAGTTTTAGTTTTTTTTTATTCAGTTTTCATTTAGCTTTTGTAGTTTTTTAGGTTTGTTTAGTCTTTTATTTGTTTGTTTTTGGTATGGTGTTTTGGTTTGTGTTTGTTTTGTTTAGTTTCTTTTATTCAGTTTTTGGTGTTTTGGTTTGTCTGATAGATCAGATCAGCTGTCATTTAAATGACTGACTTTTTTTTTTCTCCATGATACCATGATGTAAGGCTGTGCGATTTATCGAATTCGATTAACATGCGCATCTTGGCAGTAAAGCCGGTTTCTTGATTAGCAGTAAATCTCCATCACCTGTTTTCAGATGGAGCGGCAGTTAATACACAGAGCCATAGTTCCCTGACAAGCTAGGACATATCGCGTTTGTAATCACAGACGAATCGCCTTCGATTATGAACGCAATATTGCGTAGCTTGTCAGTGAACTACGGCTCTGTGTATTAACTGCCGCTCCATCTGAAAACAGGTGATGGAGATTTACTGCTAATCAAGAAATCGGCTTTACTGCCAAGATGTCCATGTTAATCGAATTAGATTAATTGCATAGACTTACCATGATGTTTATTTTTCTGTGCTTTCTTATGTAGTTCTCTGCGCAGTTGAACGCAATGCAGCACCTGAAGGAGCAATTGGAGCAGAGGACGCGCATGATCGAAGTTAACATTCAGAAACAGCAGGAGGAACTGAGACAGATTCATGAGCAGCTCCAGAGGGTGCAGGGACAGGGCACTCAGGTACACACATCTAACTGTGTGAATATTGGTATTGACAACTTTGCTGTTATTAAGCATGTGATTGAAATGGTATCTTTCAGATGATAATGCAGCAGTCGGGTGGTGGACTGAGTGTACAGTTGCCGCAAGTTGGAGGAGCACAGACTAACATTTTAGGGGTTGGAGCACAGACTGGGGTCGTAGCTATACAGGGCCAAAATGTGACAAGTACAGCACAGAGTGGGACTGTTCCACAGCAGCAAGCTCTTCCACAGCAACAGGCTCCTTGTTCCCTGCAGCAGGGCTCTTCTGTTACACAGGTGACTTTAATCATTTTTGCTCTGACAACCAGTAAATATTTGCTCTGACAACCACTTGATTAGTCTTTATTAAATAATGCAATGCCTGATGAAATCTGAACTTTCAGATATAGTAAATTCAGGTCCTTTTAAAATATGTATTATATATGTACAGTACCATTCAAAGGTTTTGAAGCAGTAAATGTTTATGAAAGAAGTTTCTTATGCTCACCAAGGCTGCATTTGTTAACTAAATAAACGTACAGTAATATCATATATACATATTTGAATTTATTCCTGTGATGGTAAAGCGGAGTTTTCAGCATCATTACTCCAAGCTTAAGTGTCACATGATCCTTCAGAAATCATTCTTATGTACTGATTTGGTGCTCAAGAAACTTCTCATTACATTTTAAAATGGCTGTGCTGCTTAATATTTTTGTAGAAACTGGTGCATTTTTTCAGGATTCTTTGATGAATAGTAAGTTCAAAAGAACAGCATTTGAACTTTAAAAATATTTAATGTCACTTGTATGTTTTATGATTACATATTACTTATCTTATTTTTTTTAAACCAACTCTGTTGCAATTAGATATAAGAGATTTTGATTGGCATTTGTTGACACTACAGAGTTGACTGTAATTACCAGTACCTTCAGTGTGTATTGCCTAGAAATAGCTTTTAAAATAACTCATTAACTGTGACACAATCTTCTGTTCTCCACTTCATATGATGACATCATCTAAATGAATGACATAATTTTTGTCTCTTTCTCTCCTTCTTTTTCTCAGTGTGGTCCTGTGTATAATACCATGATGATCAGCCAGCCTGCCAATGCCAGTGTTGTGCAGATACCCAGCAATCTGGCACCAAATATAAATCAGGGAAATGCAATCAACAGGTACATGTGTTTTTCCTCGCATCTCTTTCCCAGGACACCTTCTACAGAAATTGATCAGTATTATTTAATTATGTAATTATTTCTTTCTTCGTCCTACTCTGTCACTTTCAGATTTCCTGCCGGCCAGCAGTTGGTCACTAAGATTGTGACAGCTCCAATGTCGTGTGGCGCTGTCATGGTACCCACAACAATGTTTATGGGTCAGGTTGTGACCGCTTATAGCCCGTTTGCACAGCAACAAGGTCAGACACAGACCATAGCGCTGCACCCTCAGTCAACAGTGTCTGCAGAACATCAGGCTCAAACCACCACATTACAAACAAGTCAACAGCAGGGGGCGACGCAGCAACCATTTTTACAGGTAACAAAGCATGCACATAGTTTCATTTTGAGTCTACTCAGAACTATGATTCAGCGATTGGTATGAATCACCACGTGACATTCTACATAGTCTTCATACTAGTCTATTTTATAAGCCTTAATGAAGTTGACCAAGACGTTCTACTGGGTTAAACTGCCAGCTGGTAATCCATCTAAACCAGTCTCAATCTTTTTGATTCTAAAGCCCCCCTTTGTCAATATCCAAAGACCCTATCTAACCTCTGGTACTTCTGTTTTAAGAAAAATTGAGTCATCTCGAAAATATAATGTTATATAAACAAATAATTATATGTTGTACTTGTTAGTTTTTATTTTAACACGTTATGTAATAAGGATTGTTATATACTATGAGATTAATATAAACAATTTAGTTATATTAACAATCATATTATATAACAATCATTAACAAAAAATATAGTGATCAAGTGACCGTAAGGATATTTATAATGTTACATTCTATTTCAAATAAATGCTGTTCTTTTGAACATTCTATTCATCAAAGAATACTGGGGAAAAACGTATTAATTATTAATTGAGCACCCGTATTAATTGATGGTAATTGAGCACCAAATCAGCATATTCGTATGATTTCTAAATGATCATGTGACACTGAAGACTGGAGTAATGGCTGCTGAAAATTCAGTCTTTCCATCACAAGAATAAATTAAGTTTGAAAAAATATTAAAATAGAAAATGTCATTTAAAATGAGAATTTTTCACAATATTACTGTTATACTTGATGAGCAGAAGAGGCATCTTTCCAATATAAATAATAATTGTAATACTTATTCCAATAATAATAATCGTGTGTGTGTGTGTGTGTGTACTTATGTATTCTACACACAGATAATAAAACCTGAAATTGTTGACGTTGTGGGGTGTGTGCCTGCGGTAAAAGTAATAGAAGTCTATGGAAAGTCCAAACACATCACAGAAACAAGTGTGTGTGTGTGTGTGTGTGTGTGTTGTATATGCATGTTTAATTTGACATAAAATATTTGACGTATCTAATTTTCTACTATGCATTTTCAGAGCACACGCCTTCTTCATGGCAACCAGTCCACACAACTGATCCTGCAGGCTTTCCCTATTCAGCAGCAAAGTACATTTCCTCCATCACAACAACAACAGCAGCAACAACTGAAACCACAGACTCAAAAACAACAGAAAGGAACCCCTTCTCGTCAGACTGACTGCACTAGTGCCCAGTCTCAGTAACACGGATGAACACAGCAGCCAATCAGATGGAGGAGCCAGATAACTTAGTCTCCTCTAGGAGTTTATTGGTGCTGTATTTCATTTGAAAGCTCTACAATAAACCGCTCTTCCTGGAAACACCGTAGAAGATTTTAAGACAAGGAACACCCTCAACATGGCAGCTGCGTGGAACACAACACCACCAGATGGACGCTGTGGCAACCATACGGAGCGTTTCACCGAACCAACAGGTGGTTGCCAAACTCATTATTTATTTCAACAGCAGAAAGCATAGGATTGCTAGCCTTTGCATGGTCTTTGCCAAACAGAAACCCTTTTCTCAGTCACTGTACACAGCCCAAAGAACTGTACAGTCTCGTGTACCATGCCATGTAAATACACAACCATAAAGGAACAAAGCAAGATACTGAATATTTTATATGCTGTATGAAAAGTGTAAACTTTCATTTGTAATTCCAGTTTTATGATTTCTATTTTTAAGTTTAATTTTAATGTTTATATTTTGCATATAGTGATGCTTTCTACTTTTAACCCTTCCCTGACAATGGTCTCTTCACGTATAGTTAGTTTTTTGTTTGTTTGTTTTGGAAATGATTATACCCCATTGTCTGACATACAAAAAATGTCCAGTTTACAGTTAGTTCCAATTATCACACACATTTGATGCAGAAGAATCAAAGTTGATGGTTTTAAGTGCCAACATTTTGCTGCTTTGTTTAAAAAAAACAAAACAATCTACTTCCAGTTTTATGTTCAAAGTTGATTTGCTTTTTAGCTGAGTCATAGCGTAGTCCACTAAAAAGTTTGTGTGCACCTTTTCCCCTTACTTGTAGCACTTATTGTGTTCACACACACTAAAATAGTCCTTGTAGTAATTGTGACCTAATGGTCTAGGTTACTTTGTGTATGCATGAACAGTACATGTATTTCTCAGATGAGAATGACACGCCATGAATAAGCTTTCAAATCCTCATCATTTTTGCTTTGTTCTCCCTCAAGATTTTGGGAGCTATGCAAGAAGCCACATCCAGGGCACAGCGTTTATATACTGAGGACGGTCCAGAGTACTGTGGACCTTTTAGATCCCATTTTCAGGAAAAGAATGATTTTATTGTCCTCTTCCTATTTTGTTCCAAAGTTGTAATACAAACCGAGGCAGGTTTATCGTGAAGCTGTAGAGTCTTAAAGTGATCTTCCTTTTAACGGTTTGTGTGTGAATGTGTGTGTGTGTGAGAGAGAGAATTTAAAGTGCTAGATATTATATCAATAACAGTTTGTGACACTTCCAGTATCGCTGTTTTGGTTGCTACTGTGTGTATTAACCCCAGCGATGACCAATCAGTTCTTGCATTGCAGTAACTCCGCATTCTAGTTTCCCCATTGGCTTGTTGGCTATATACCTCAGAAATGGTTTTATATACAAAGTATTCAAAGCTATTTTATTTTCATATGACAAAAGACTTCCGTGTTAACATAATTGCTATGTATAGACCGGTAGCACTGTTAAAAGGTTTATGGAAACTGAATAGATTTTGAAATTGTTGACTTTTGGAATTCCAAAAATGGAGATGCCCCTTAAAGTAGATGCCCAACTTCCCTTATGTCAATTTTTTTTTCATTGTGTTGTGTGGGTTTTAAAAGATTTTACTGTGCACTAATACCCTCAGAATTGTATTAGCTGTTACTGTTGGAACCAATGTTTCTCATAGTTTGTACAATCAAAAATGACCTAAAATGTACGCCCCCAAAAAAGAGAGAACTGATATGGACTTTGGATGTCCCTGAACATTTCAACCTTGTGTATCCTTTTTTGTTGTTGTTGTTGTTGCTCTTTGTATGCAACCAAACGATTGTGCACTTTTGAATATGACTGTTATTTGGTTCTAGCCCCAGAAATTTGATTACTGTTTGGCCTGATGAATATCAGTGAGTTGAGTGAATAATTATAAAATAATTATTCATCAAATAAGTTAAATAAGTCCTAAGGTGTTTAACCCTGAAACCTGTTCATTTTGTACATTCTGAATTGCTGTGCACTTCAGTAGAAAAGCATGTTACCCCAAATAACTGCCCGCAGATCATATTACCTTCAGTGTGAATTTGTAGGAACTGTCCTTTTTCAGTTTACCAAAAACCGTACATTTTTCCTCCACAATATTCAATCCTGAAATAAAGCAATGTTATTCACATTCTCTACTAAGTTGTCTGCTTCAATATTTGCTTTTATTTTATTTTTAAGGTGGCATATATTCATAATTACAGTACTAAATGGAACTGCCAAAATAATGACTCTTTAGCAAACATTTCTGAACACTTCCATTTGTATATCATTCGCCAGACGAACAGATAACTCACGCTATTGGTTGAGCTAGTTCACATGATCAAACACTGTATTTTAACGTCAAATATATGCATAACTTTTAAGGAATTGCGCAAATGATTTTTGTAATTTCGAAAATACACAATTTATACAATACATCCTTTATGACTTTTCATTTATTCTGTATAAAAACAGGTATATTTACTACTGGCCTTTTTTTCCCTGACATAACACTCTAAAATGTGAAAAAATAGCTGACAATTCAGATATTTACAGTCAAATCTCATAGCAGTTATTTTTCAACATTCAAAAACATTTCATTCTTTTTGAGACCAACATTCCATCCTTCGAACGTGGTATAGTCTGCTGGATTCATTTTGGAATAACTTTGCATAAACTTAATTAGCTTGTTAATTCACAACAAGCAGATGTCTGATATGTTTATCATCTTTTAAGCATGCTTCAAGAATGGAAACGTGTGTCTTACTCCAGGTAATGTAGCCAAGTTAGCCACTTTTGAAGAATGGAACCTAGTCGGTTATTACAAGAAACAATGTACAATCCAAATATGATTATCTCAGTTTTACACCGCAACAAACAACTTTTTATTTATATATACATTCTCAACGGCTTAATTTCAATTCCAAACTCAAACAAAAATTGGCCAAAAAAACAATGTAAACATATCCTAGGTTGTTAATAAATACGACAAAGCAAGTACAACTTGAAGCTGAGATGGGGATCTCATAGATACATTAATGCAATATAACACTCGCATGCTGAAAATAGTAAAATGCATGAATGAGAACCACCATTCGTTGGTATTAAGTGCTTCAAATAGTGACACCTTAATAAACAGGAATCACTTTGGGTTCAGTATATTTACCAGTGACCTACATTACTGTTCAGTCAAGATGTACTTGCAGTTGCACACCCGGTCAAAGACAAAAGAATACACAACACGACATCATCACAGGTCACTACACAATGATGTCATCAGTAGAGCTGGTCATTTATCTAATGAGGTAACATTAGGTTCTATATCTAAATGCTTGCCTTGTCACGGTAGCTGCTCATGCACTCAAAATACTTTGTAGATCAATACCATAAAATGGAGCCCAGCTGCATTTAGAAAAATACATTAACAGTTACATGGCTGGACATGCTGTGTCTTGAGTAATTTGAAATATAATGGAAGACAAGGCTAATGGAGTTGCATTGAGCCAAACAGAGAGCAGGAGTTGCCCTTAAATGCCACAGTTACAGTTAGAACTTAAATGGAGGATAAGGCTTTTAGGTCAAACCTATTGAGAAAACGAGGCAAAACAAGGAACGAGATGTCATTTATATGCTCTGATGCTCCAGAAAAACATCATTTGTTGCCTGCAGCAGGGGTTGAGTTGAGGCTGTCGAGCTGCCCACAGAACTCAGTCTTTGTGCCCTCTGCAGGCCTGGAGGAACAAACGCCTCACAGCTGTCACTAGTGCTGAGATTCAAGTAATCCTGCAAGACACAAGTGTAAACCTGCAGTAACCGAAGAAACTGGTTCAACGCACAAAATCTTTGAGCTACGCTGATTCAAAACGTACATGTTTGGTGGTTTCCGACAGCAGGAGTTCAGTCCTTTCCACCAGTTTCTTGAAGCTTGGTCTCTTCAGGGGGTCAGCACTCCAACACCATCTCATTACCTCATAACTGAAAACACATACACAAATGCCTTGTCATCATGCACATCAAATACAGATATACCCTACAAAAGTTAGAGGTCAGTGATTTTTTTAAATCAATTAATACTTCATAATTCAGCAAGGACACATTAATTCATGTTAATTGTTACAAAAGTCATTTATATTGTTACAAAAAAAGTAATTTTTCAAATAAAATGTTTTCATGAAAGAACCCTTCAAAAATGTACCACTGTTTCCATAATTTTAAGCAGCACAACTGTTTTCAACATTGATAATAATGTTATTTGAGCACCAGATCACTGTATTAAAATGATTTCTGAAGGATCATGTGTTCCTGAGGACTGGAGTAATGTCTGCTGAAAATTCAGCTTTGTATGGAAATCTGTTTATGCCACATTACAAAAAAATCTAAAAGGCAATTGTTTATAACTCACAATTCTGAACTTTTTTCTGTGAATTCTGGGTTTACATATATTTGTTTTCTTCTGCAACAGAATAACATGAAAAAGGCAATTGCGACTTTTTTTTTTGTTCAATTCTGACTTTTTCTGACTGAAAAAGTCGCAATTGTGAGAAATTTCTTAGCAACCCCAAACATTTGAATGATAGTGTGCATGCCATGACAATAAAGCACTGAACAGTTTATAAACCGGTAAAATTCTCTTACACTTCGCTTGGAGCAAACTCAGGCTCACTCATTCTGTATCCATCTTGTATCATCTTATAGAATGTGGATCCAACTAGAATACCCGGATATGGCGTGTTACCTGCAGGCAGATTTTCACCACATAAGACCTTCATAATGAGTCACTTACAGGCACTGTATTCTGGGTAGGTGTGATATTTAATAGGCCTGATAGCAGCTCATACAGACCCAGAGAGAAGATCTCCCACAATAAGATGCCATAGGACCAGACATCACTCTCAAAAGTGTACACGCAAGCAAACAGGCTCTCTGGGGACATCCATTTCACCGGTAAACGTGCCTAGACAGAAAACAACATTCATGATACTAAACAATAACATGTTTTTTGGGTACTACTGTATCAAGCAATATCACATCCACTGACTTTTATTATATGAACATATAAAACATTCTTCAAAACAACATCTTTTGTGTTCCACAGAAGAAAAAAAGTCATACAGATGACATAAGGGTGAGTAAATGATGATAGAACTACTCCTTCAAATGAATGGCTCATTTACTGTATTCAATCTACAAATGCTGGGTATGTTGAATATTAATATGGAGGTGTGAGTGTGATAAATGATATATAGCACTTCCTCACATTTCCTCTCAGGACGTAGCTGGAATCTCTTGTGATGTCACGCGCCAAACCGAAATCACATATCTTTGCTACCCGACCCTGAGTCAGTAACACATTCCTGGCAGCCAGGTCTCTGTGAATGCACTTCAAAATACATAGCAATACAGAATCAGAAAACATATTATGAAGTACATATTCACTACTGAGACAAAAATTCAGTATGAGAATCTAGGAAGGATAACATTTCAAGCTCTGCGTGTTCAACTCGCTCTGAAACTTGAGAGGTGAATAAACCTAATACACACTTACATTTTTGGACGTGAGGAAGTCCATGCCTTTAGCCACTTGATATGAGAAGCTGAGTAAATCCTCAGTCTCCAAAGAGAGCTCATCTTTATCATCGCACCATTCTGAGAGCGATGATACAGAATGAAATGTGTACAATAACGGATGTTGGTGGTAAAAGTGGTTGTATTTTGCTTGTATTCTTTTGAGATACACCTACCAGTCTGATTCGATCTCTTCTGATACGACCTCATGGGCATGTATCCATTATCAGTGCCCTCTCTGTGTGTGCACATGCATATAATAGATGGTGTATAACATTACAAAAACCCAACAATGGACATCCATACATCTGCACCATATTTCTCACACACATATTTTACCTTGAAGGCTGTGTTTGGCTGAGCAGATTTTTGTAATATCCATCGCCTGTTTTGGAACTGAAAAATGCATCCCGCTTTCTTCTTAGGAAGTTCAATAGGTCGCCATAGCAACAGTATTCTGTGATCACCAGAGTGGGGCCTGTTGGAAAATGTCACTTTAATAATCTTCCAAAAATTTTGGGAGTAATTCTCCCAAAAATAAAAATGATGTCAAAATATTTCACCCTTGTGTCATCTTAACCATGTGTGACATGAGGGAAAAGGCACATGCAATATATCTTATAATAAACTCATAAATATCTTTAATATGTCACCACTATTAATAACATACCTCCTACTGTACAGGCACCAAGCAAGTTGACAATGTTTATATGATTGCCGATGTAGCTCAGAACCTTTAACTCCGACATTAGAGCCTCTTTCTCAGTGGAGTGAGCACTCGCTTCGGGAAGAATTCAGAGACACACACAAGTTCATTTGTTAGATTAAACACATTAACATGATTAAAAATATACTGCAGGAAAACAACAATAAACCTAATGTAATGTATTCTAGCAACCAGTGGTTGGAGTCTTTACAAACATGCTTTATACAGGTTATGTCATACATGCAGGCATATATAAAAACTTACGTTTTAGCATTTTTACAGCAACAGTGGTGACCGTGTCAGCCGAGCAAAGTCCATATGCTGTAGCTGCCACCACTTTACCAAACGCTCCAGAGCCGAGGACTTTACCTTCATCATGACACATAACAAACCTTTAGCTCTTATTTACCATTATTATTTTGAAATTCACACCATTTAAATAAGCAATCTACTAGATGGTTATTGTAGTTATAATATGTAGTATTATGGGATTTTTTAATTATAGTACATACATTACCATTCCAAAGTTAGATTAATTTTTTTAATCTTTCAAGTATCTTATGCTCACAGAGACTGCATTTATTTGATCACAAATACAGTAAAACAGTAATATCATTACATATTATTACAATTTGAAATAAATGTTTTCTATTTTAATGTTTTAAAAAGCTATTTATTTCTGAGATCGCAAAACTGAATTTTCAGAAATATGCTGATTTGCTAATCAAAAACATGTATCATTAATTATCAATGTTGAAAACAGTAGTGCCATTTAATATTTTTGAGGAAATGAGAAAAAAAAAAATCAGAATTCTTCCATGAATAAAAAGTTCAAAAAAGGATTTATTTTAAATAGAAATAATTCGATTTTGTCAATTTCGAACAATTTAATGCATCCTAGCTGAATAAAAATGTTAATTTATGTAAAAAAAATTCTTACTGACCCAAAAGGTTTAACTGTAGTGTATGTACTATATATATATATATATATATATATATATATATATATATTAAATGAAGTAAATAGGCTGTGGAATTATGAATTACTCAGACTACATAATGATGTTTAAATTTTGTGTATGTCTTTACCAAAACGTAGTCTCTCCCGTGGAAACTCCCATTTGGGGTCATAAGGCAGCTGCGTTGGGTCTATGTAGGTATAATTGTTGCCATCAAAACTTTCGATCACCTTCCAATGGATCTCATATTTGGGTTTCTATGGCAGAAAATACAAATGAAAGAAATAAAGACAGAATTTATTACTAACAATTCTATGCTACTTCATAGTGTCTAGTGTGAGTGTTTTGACTCCGTACCTGCATGTATTTGTAGAGCAGAACCACCAGAAAGAAGCTGAGCAGAACAGAAGTAGACACGACACCAGACAACAGAGGTGTGAAGAGTTTATGGGTCACTATTCTCTCTAGGGTGAGAAACACACACCCACACATCTATCAATATCCACACACTCAAAATATATAAACACCACATCTGTGTTTAAAACATTAATACTTCTTAATTCACCATGCCATGTTAATAAGGCTAGAGTTGTATCTGAGTGTGTTAAATCTGTTGTTCTGGGGATTTTAAGAGTTTAGCATCAGTATAAAAACCCAATGTGCACACGCTGCACAAAATAATAATCCCTTGTATCTGTCAACAAGCTCAGTGTGTGTCTGAGAACATTCAGGGATTATCTGTTACCAGCTGTGTGTGTGTGTGTGTGTGTGTGTGTGTGTGTGTGTGTGTGTGTGTGTGTGTGTGTGTGTGTGTGTGTGTGTGTGTGTGTGTGTGTGTGTGTGTGTGTGTGTGTGTGTGTGTGTGTGTGTGTGTGTGTGTGTGTGTGTGTGTGTGTGTGTGTGTGTGTGTGTGTGTGTGTGTTTGGGTGTGAACAGGTTTGTGTCTATCTACTCCTCTCAATAACACTGTGAGGCATGAATGGGCAATCTCAACAGAACAAAAAAAATTGTTTTGGTATATCTGGGGAAATTAGCTAATAAATAACTATGACTTAATAAAATTATGTTAAGCTAAGTTAAATCTGACAAAATCTCATATTGGCTGTGCAAATCTCAATTGACTGTACAGTTTTTAAAAGACCGTATCTTATGCTCAAGCCTGAATTTATCTGCCAAAATACAGTAAAAACAGTAACAATGTGCATTATTACAGCAGCAATTACTCCAGTCATCAGTGTCACATGACCCTTCAGAAATCACTGTAAAATGCTGATTGGTGCTCAAAAAACACTTTTTGTTGTTACTATTAATGATGAAAACAGTTGTGTCACATTTTGTGGAAATTGTGAGATAAATAAATAAAGTTAAAATATATGAATACAATTATTTCTTTCATTCTTTGAGGTCAAATGAGAGTGTGACAAAACTAAATTTCCCATCATTCTCTCCTGTCACAATAACACCAAGATAAAGCATCTGTTACAGACCTAATGCACATTCTTTGCTTTTCATTTTGTTGCATTAGTACGAAAAAAGCTTCCTGCCTTATCACTAAGTGAAAAAGCGAAAGTAAACATAAAATTGCATCCATTTTGTCCTACTAAAATCACTTGAAACACATCACATAGTAATTATGACTTCTGAACTTGTAAACAGCAGCTCCCAAAGGAGCTGAAAGCAGCATTAGAGTTTGGGTATAATCTGTAGAAATGTTCTTCTTGCTGGGCCTGAGATTGAACTACTATGCTACAACAGAACTGTAGCCACCATAGACACCGAGGGGAACAAGTGTTACTGACAAGTTACTGTCCACTAAAGTAGAGCATGAATTCCAGCATGAAGCATCAGTTTTAACACTAAAAGAGAGTGAGGTAAGATGGAAGTAGCAAAACACTTTGATCATATTTGATTGCTGTTTTAGGATATACATTTTGAACAACCGACAGTAACATCCAGTGATGCAAACTGCTCAACTTATTAATCAACGTAAACATGAGTGTGTTTGTGTTCTCACCACTGATGGAAAAGAGGGTGTAGGCCTGCTCTCCCTGGGTTGTTGCCACACACTCAAGTGTGTGAAATTTTCCTTTGCTGACATTAAGTCGACTATCCACCTCGCTTCGTCCAAATTCTGCCCCTGACACTTTGACCACGGCAAACTCCTCATCTGCCTGTGTCGCATTCAACAGGTGGGAGCACCTGTCAGAGGTTATTAATGCTATTTAGAGCCAAAATAATATGATAAACAACTATGATGTTTGTTTTTTAACACATTTAATCATCTAAGAAACACTATTCTATTCCAAATGGCTTTATGGCTTTCTGCAGTCTCGTGACAGCATGGCTATGCAATAGTTAATTTACTCTGGTACTTACATAGCATAAGTCAGAGATGTGCGCTATTGTATGGCTGTTGAGTGTAAGTGGCTTATATTAGCCTGTGAGTCATACCGTGTATGTGGCGGCTCGCAGTAATACCAAGATATTTTTGGGACAGGATATCCTGAAGCAACACACCGCACCTGTCCATCAACCGGCCCCTCTTGGGAAACTATCACTGGTTTACCTAAATAAGAGATTTACAGTATTTATATAAAGATTGCATGGAAATAAGTTTTATTTAAGTCCCGTCAATCATCTGAACTCACATATAACATGGACGGTGAATGACTGATTGACAGATGCATATCTGTGATTGGCTGAGAAAGTGTAGATCCCGCCCTCTGATCCATGAACTCGAACCAGCCTCAGTTCACTGATGTACCTGCAAAATCCAGACCAGCTAAAATATCAATCCACTAAACATCTGTGTAAGCTTCACATAGAAATGTTAGAAAGCACATAATGGACATGCATAGCTGACAAATGGACATTTTTAACATTGTGGTATTATGTTTGTAATTGCGCATTACATGTGTTTACTATAGTAATAGTAATATAGTTTAATATTATATATATATATATATATATATATATATACATATATACAGTTGTGCTCATAAATGTACATGCCCCTGGCAGAATATGCAAAATGCTAATAATTTATCAAAATAAGAGGCATCATGAAAAATGCATGTTATTGTTTATTTAATACTGTCCTGAATAGGATATTTCACATAACAGATGTATGTAATCTTAATGCTGTGTGTCGTTTCCTGGATGATCCACAGCTGTGATTTTTTGTTTAGTGATAGTTGTTCATGAGTCCCTTGTTGGTCCTGAGCAGTTTAATTGCCTGCTGTTCTTCAGAAAAATCCACCAGCTCCTGCACATTCTTTGGTTTCCAACATTTTCTGCATATTTTAACCCTTTCCAACAATGACTGTATGATTTTGAGATCCATCTTTTCACATGGAGGGCAATTGGGGGACTATTATATAAGGTGAAAACATTTACTAATGGTCAATGAGGCTCAAGAAGAACACAATGCATTAAGGTGTTAACTTCAAACTTGAGCATCTGTAAATGTTTCCACATTTTGTAATAGCTGTGTATGAGTCTCTCAATTGCTCTCAGTGTGAAAAGATGGATCTCAAAATCACACAGTCACTGTTGTAAAGGGTTCAAATATGCAGAAGATGCTGGAAAACCAAAGAATGTGCAGGAGCTGGAGGATTTTTCTGAAGAAGCAGGCAGTTGAACTACTCAGCACCAACAAGGGACTCATGAACAACTATACAAAATATAAAAACAGTCGTGGATCATCCAGGAAACAACACAGATTATTAAGATTCAAGGGTATTTTTAAGGGTAATTTCCTAATTTACAAGCTTAAAAGTTTTAAATGTTTTACTTTTTGTTGCAACATTTTCAAAGATCTTCAAGATTTTGGAGTTTGCCCAATAAATAATTGTATTTCTAATATGTACATTTTGTCTTGTGATGATTATATGTAAATTTATGACCAATCATATTTGAAAACAGACCCCAAATAGAGTCAATATGTTTTTTTTAATTAAAATAAAAAACATAAAATTTCAGTGTTCACTTTGATACATTTCTGTATCAATAATTTCACAGTTCACAATGAGGACTGACAGTAAGCAGGACAGTTCATATTTGAAACTGCTAAAAATAGTAATAGTAATAAACCACAATATAACTATATTAATGCATTAATATGTACGTTTATGACCAATCATATTTGAAAGTACACCCCAATTCATATTTAAAAAAAATTATTAAATAAAAAAAACATACAATTTCAGTTTTCATTTTGATACATTTATGCATTAATCATTTCACTGTCAAATAATAGGGACATTTCAGCATTTTACTTGAAACAGTTAAAAATAGCAATAATAATAAACCAATATATAATTATATTGACCAGATATATGTATGGACAAATTTTTGCTGTCTAGCCAAATTATCAAAACAGAAAACAAAAACAGTAGTGTTTTCTTTGAAGAAACATAAAAATACACATCATGTCAGTTGATCATATACTGCTTTTGGATTTAAATGTACTAGCTTTAAAGAAACAGTGACATCTGAGGCTCAGCAACGAGATAATACCAAAGTTTTGTGTATAAAAACAATGGTGTAGTTACCACAGAATTGACTGTTTGTGTGTAGGTGCAGGTGTGTTTACCTGTACTGCTGGTTGTGCAGTGTAATGACGTGTTCAGATGTATTTTTGAGCTGTTGGTTGTTATAGATCCAGTAGACTTCGATGGGACTGGGGTATGAAGTCATCTCCACGCTGAGGGTCAGACTTTCTCCCTCTTTCACCTCCATCACCCTGTCCTCTCCCTCCGTAAGGTTAATGAAACCATGCTCTGTCACACATACACACACATGCAGATATCCTGTTGTTCAGCCTATGAAGAATCTTTTGCTAAAAATGAAATTTAACAATGTATGGTTAAAGCAAAATCCATGCATGAAAGGACTTGCATTGCAACAGTCGCCATATTAAGTGTTGCACTTTATCCAATACATTTTCTACAAGTGGCCCATCTGGCTCTTCTTGCTCTCTTCGGTTGAAGTCAAAAAATTTAGAAATGTTTGATCCAACTTCATTCCACATTTCTTACCGTAAACCTCCAGATTGACAGCTGCCGTGGAGACACCTTTCTCATTCCTCGCAATACAGCGATAGACTCCTGAGTCATTCATCTTCACAGATTTGATGTGCAGTCCTACTGAGCGCTGATATTCTCGAGAACCAGGCAGGATGTTTGATTTTTGGCTTTTCTCTGCTATCTAAATCACGAGTGACAATAACAGTCTAGGTTAGGTACTGTGCTTACAGAAAGTAATCTGAGATTATGCGACATGTGTGTGGATCTAACCGTTTCAGAAGGGATACTCCAGCTCAAGCTGATATCGTGGTTGATGTTGATGGTGCTACAGTTGAGCACAAACTCCTGACCCTGAATCAGAATCACATTTTCGATTCTGGATAGGCTGATCAATGGCACTGTCTCTGGTACTGGATTGCAAACAACATACAGGCACATTAAAATATAGGCAAACAATTATTAATTTCTATACTGTGTATATGTACTGTATATAAGCCATAATATCATAATGATATACTACTCGTCAAAAGTTTCTTATGTTTTTGAAAGAAGTCTTTTATGCTCACCATGGTTGCATTTATTTGATTTTTTAAAAAGTAAAATATTATTACAATTTAAAAGGACGGTTTTCGATTTCAGTATATTTTAAAATGTAATTTATTTCTGTGACGTTAAAGCTGAATTTTCAGCAGCCATTACTCTAGTTTTCAGTGTTACATGATCCTTCAGAAATCATTCTAATATTCTGATTTGATGCTTAATTTTTATTTTTCAATAATGGTTCTTATTATTATCTATGTAGTTTTTGCTTAGTATTTTTTTTGTGAAAACCGGGATACTTTTTTCAGGATTCTTTGATTAATACAAAGTACAGTGAACAGCATTTATTTGAAATGGACATCTATGTCATTTTAGACATGTCTTTATTGTTAGTATTGATCAATTCAATGCATTTTTGCTGAATAATATATTATTGAAAAATGTGGGTAACCAAACAATTGCCATACTATTTGTTACTGTTTGATAACCCACATTCTTTAAAATACCTTCTTTTGTGTTCAACAGAATAAAAAAAAAAAACTCATACAGATTGGGAAAAACTTCAGGGTGGGTTGTTCCACAAAATATTGACAGAAATGCTATTTCTGGGTGGACTATACCTATACCTTAAGACCTGTTCTTACACACCTGGCCGCACACCCAAGTTATACGGGCTTGATTTCACAGGTTTTTCATCCATCTCTCCTGCACAAATGTAGCAGCCCTCAAAAGCTCTGGAGACGTTTTTGATGGTGATTCCTCTCTGAGGGTGTGCTTTGTAGGTGAGGCCAGCTGGTAGACCAGAGCCACCACAGGTCAGAAGGGACAGATGATTGACAGCTGGATCTGTTACTAAACAAGGAAGAGTGCCATCCTCTCCTTCCCTCACCAAAAGGCCATCCATCATGGAGCGCACAAAAGGATTCTCCAAATCTGCCAGGAAAAGTGAATGGGGAGACATTTTAGGCAGAAGAAAATATAGAGAGAGATGAGAAAGGGGAACAAAAGACATGCAAATCAAAGGAGAACAAGGAAGGAAAGGAAAAAAATGTGAGTGCAAGACAAGAGATGTTACATTAAACGCTGGAAGGATTTTTGCATGAGGAAATAGAAAGTAAATGAGTGTGTGCAAAAGGTTTATCACACTATTCAACTGGTTAAACACCTATGCCATTCAATGACAGTTAACAATAATACAAATAAAAGAAAATAAACCAGATCTACACTAAGGTGTGGTTTGAGTACACAGCTTAAGGACATGCATTTGTGCTTTAACAAAAAACCTATTCAGGCTTTAATACTCCTTCAGGACTGAAGTGTGGGAACTGAGACCAAAGGACAAACAAACCCCTCGAATAAAAAAATACAAAAAAGCGTTGTGTAAACGTGCACAATCAAACCCACCTTTCACATAGATGTAGATGGAGCTCTTCTCCTCCGTTTGTGTGTTTTCACAGGTGTAACGGCCCATATGCTGTACCTGTGTAGAGGTGAGGAGGATGACACTAGCTCCATCTTCCTCTAGCCCTCCCTCAATTTTCCGACCTTTCTCCCGCATCCATCGCACCTTGCTCGCCTCTGCATTATCATGACAACTGAGTTGCAGTCGTCCACCTTTTGGTATCACCAGATGAGTGGCATTGGGAGTGATAACAGGTTCAAACCACCCTGGAATACAAACACACACAAATCAGTTCACTGTGCATACAGAATCAAGGCTAATCAATGGCAGCATCCAGCAATCAGTTAATACATCACTTTGTTGAGAGTCAACAACACTTGGAAAGTAAAACAAAGGTCTTTATGGTAGACGTGACTGTGATGGATCTTTAAAAGCTTGTAATCTGCGGCTGATGTTATCAAAGCAATACTCTGCTCTGAACATTTTAATTATGACAAGAAAAAAACCTCCTGGATCTCATACAGTATGTAAACAACAACAACAACATAAATACAATATTTATCATAAATGTGTAAATGTATGGATAATAATAAAAAAATAATTTTTCATGTAAATTAAGTAGATTAACTTTTACTGTTCAAATACTCTATTTAAGTTTTTTACCTATAATTAACATAGCGTTCAAAACATAGGATTTTATGCAAACAATAAATAAATAAATAAATACAAAATAATTAATTATATTAAATTAATTTATGAGGTGGAATGTGACCTTCACAGATTTCGTGATATTCACCAAACTTTGTCCTTTTTATGATGCGTGAATATTTTCAACAATTAGCGATACCTTCTCATTAACCTTACCATGACTAATCAGTTACATCACCATGATTTATTGTCCAGACGAATCAAACGTTACGAAGCAAGTGAATCAAGTGAAGTAAGGGTTTATACGGGGTGCATTAGTGACTAAGACAGGCAAACGGACCCGAGCTTCCCCGCTAGATGAGAACGTTCAATCACTAGATGCGCGTCTTGTGCTGGCGCGACTGTGACACCAGCAGAATAAAGAGTAGCATTGATCAAAGCAATACTCATAACATTCACGGCGTTTTAAGGATTTAAGGTATAATTGTTTCAGGGATGTGTTTTGAGTAATACTTTAAAACACATTCCCTCGACTGTGTTTACAAAGTGTCCTGACAATTTCTGTTAATGTTGGCTATGTTATAGGTGTTATTGTGTTGTAATGCTTCAGCCCGAGAAAAGTTAGGCTACTGAGGTAACGTTAGGGGCTTGAGTTGTAATACCATTAGTTAGATAATATACTGAAATAATAATAATAATAAAAAAAAACTAACAAGTTCACATTTAGGCCTATGTTTTCTAGTTTTGAAAATAGTTCCTGTTTACCACGTTTATATTTTGAATGAAAATTGTTCAGATTAGGGTGATAGAACAATAATTATTTAGAACTAGTAAGCTTGAAACAGGACAAATACGCTAAATTACAGACGTCAAATTAACTCGCGATCTCACTTATGAAATGTTGAACCTTGTTCTCAGACGCGTCTGTTGCTTGCAGCTCAGTTAATATCAGCTAATCTCGAGCAGGTAACAACAAACCGACCGTTAGGTAAGAACAGTCTGTGACACGGCCTGTAACTGTTATTAAGATTGTAGTCATTATGTTGACAGTGGTTGTATTAGCTAACTGACTGCTGGTTCTGCGCTGGATTTGTTTGAAACGACTCTCATTACACGCTAATTAATTATTGACATTGTGCACAACACATGAGAATCGCGCGGCGCGTGAGTTAACTCCCCTAATAACTCAAATTAATCAATAGCTGTCTAGCTCAGTAAAGCTCGGATTATTAAATTGACAGCGAGCGACTATAACTATGGAATAGGCACACTAGAGAGCACAGATGGACACAAATCTAACTCTAACGTTAAACGGTCATCGTCTGCAGCATCTGTCGTCAAAACAATTGAATACTTCTCGGGATATTAGCCTAATCACCCACTCATAATTAACAGTAGACTACACATATGGATAACGTAGCCAATATTATTGGGAAAAAATACAACAAATGCCTATTTGAGAAAAAAATAAAACGTTTTTTTTTTTATCTAAACAGTTGAAAATATTGTTCTTACCTCCAGGTAAGGCGAATAAAAGTAGAACTGTGCATAAAAACCAAACGTGACCCATTCCGTCAGTTTCTGAGTGTTCGTGTGTCCGTACATTAGTACGACTCATCCACAACAGACTCTCTCTCTCTCTCTCTCTCTCTCTCTCTCTCTCTCTCTCTCTCTCTCTCTCTCTCTCTCTCTCTGATCGCACTCTGTGGCAAGCCCTTTTAACACTTATGCCTTCAATCTACTAGTAGCCTATCTATTTTGTTACTAATTGCTATTTATTTATTTTATTTACTTCTGAGTAATCCAATAGGGATTCGTTTCTTTTTCAGTTTCACCAAAACTATTAAACTATTAAATTTGCAAATTTCCAAATAACCATTCACTGCTGTCAAGGGGGACAAGCAGGAACGTCTATTAGGACCAGTTTTACTAGTCCTTATAATCCATATACCATTCTTAAGCCTAAAGTATACTTTTTTGTGGCGTATGCGCTAGCATATGCGTGCATTGAAACGCTTTGCCTTTAGTGGTCGACACATGCGCTCTTGAAAGCTTCATCTCTGTCCAGTGTCTGTTCTATTTTTCCCCAAATAAGTTATGATAAGTTATGAAGTTTAGAAGTAAGCCTAAAATGACTTTATATATGAATAAGTACCAATGCTTAAGTCTACCGAATGACAACGCGGGCCATCCAACACGAGAGTACAATAAACAATGATGAGTAAGGGCTTTTTAATTTGTGATGAACCTTAATGCTCCATGATAAACTGAATCCAACACCTGTAAACAATGCTTAGGTGCCTGCATATATATGATATCACAGTAATCCAACACTGACAAAAATGTAGCTGCTACCAATTTCTTCCTTGCTGCAAAAGAAAGACAACAATTGACTCTAAAAAAGGCCCAGTTCTGACTTTAATTTTCTCACAAGATACTGAATATGAGGCCCAAAAGAAAGAGAATCATCAATTAAAAACCCCAGGTATTTATACTTAGATACCACTTCAATCTCCAAACCCTGAAGAGTAGTAATTGAGCATGAGTTTGAATGTTCAGACTTTCTTTTTGCAAACATCATAAGTTTAGATTTCTCCGCATTTAGAACAAGTTTGCAAAAAGGACAGATCCCTGTGGTACGCCGATCTTTACATTCCGAGTACTAGAAGTGAGTCCCTCTATATTTATACATTGAGATATATCCGATAATTAATTAGCAAATCATCCAATATATTTACTGATAAACCTACACCAAGTAGCCTCTGCTTCAAAATGTAATGATCTACGAAATCAAAAGCCTTAGATAAATCAATTAAAAGAGCAGCACTGTGGTTTTTATTATCAATGAAACCATTAAATCATTTTATACTTTTATAATTGCTGTGGATGTGCTGTGTTTTATGAAAATATGATGATGATGATGATGATGATGATGATGATGATGATGATGATGAAGTGGCTTGCCATACTCTCTCACACTTTGCCTGTTTCCCAGCTGCCAATATCAAGGTTGTTTTGACCAAAGGTTCTTGGTATACAGGTGCTGGACATCACCCAGTCCAGCTGACGTGTGCTTACGAGAAATCCAAAGAGAGTTTGCATTAGAACTGCCCTTTGTAAGAGGACAAATTGCAATATTCATTATCTTAAGTGGAGGATTTTGGACGGTGTCACGTCTCTTGCAGTAGTTCAGCAGCTCAGTCATTTCTGTGTTGCCAAGGACTACTGACATGAATTTAAAACTTATTGCTCTGCCTGCCCTCTCATGCACATTTTAATCAATAGAGTTTAAAATGTTGCAGCTCTACAATGATGACGTGCTGTCTGCTGCATCAGAATCATCTTAGGAGTGTGTGTGCGCATGTGTGTATGACCCACAGTAAACAGGCACCCAATACACTGTTTTTGATATTGTTTTCTTCTAACACAATTATGGTAACTGGGTGGACATCTTGGGCCTTTCCAACCTTCAAGTGGTTTTGCTTTCTCATTTTATTGTGACAAACTTCCATTTGACACATGTAGGCAAGTGGTTGTTATGTATGTTGTGTCAGTATAGCTACCTTGTGTTTGATCAATTATTCATGAATCAGAGCAGGTTTTAGATACCGATAGGTCCTTACTCATCATCTGCAGGCTGTTTGTGAGAGAGATAGAGATGCTGACTCACTGGTCTTTCTTTTCAGAAGTGACTCATTCCTTCTTTTATGGACATATGATCACTTTGCCATTTTAAAGAGAAACAGAGTCCTTTCAAATTGTGTACTTGTTTTCACTTCTGAGCTCAAATGCTTCACTGCTATGCTTTGGTTGTGTATGTAGATAGATAGATACTGTAGATAGATAGATGGATGGATGGATGGATGGATGGATGGATGATGATAGATGATAGATAGATAGATAGATAGATAGATAGATAGATAGATAGATAGATAGATAGATAGATAGATAGATGATAGATAGATAGATAGATAGATAGATAGATAGATAGATAGATAGATAGATAGATAGATAGATAATAATAGATAGATAGATCAAAACCTGCCATTGTGAAGGATAACTGCGCACCAGAAGAATAAGATTTATCAGTATTAAAAAGGCCTTTTACAACAACGCAGACTGAAATCGAGAGTAGACTAATGGACTAAGATGCCAATCTAATGAAGTTTGTCCACTGGATTTTTGCTGACCGTGCAGACAACCTCATCTGCTCGACCAAGTGACCATTAGGGTCTTCAATCCATAATAGTATGATCGGTGTGTGGTGAGGTGGGTTTTGTGGTGGTTTTTAAGTGTTGCTGTATGTCTAAACATTCAGAGTGCTTTTGTGATCATTTTATCTTTGTCCATTTTAATATTGTATAAGTGCATACCCCAAACTAACATGAGCCTGACATAAAGGAATAGGTCAGAATAAAATTCTGTCATAATTTATCCACCCTCATGACTGAACTATGAGCCAATAAGAAAGTTTTATTTTAGAGCTGTTTAACTAGATTTAGTAGTTTTTTTTGTATCCATTAGTGTTCCTCTTCTTCTATGTCTCCTGCTCTTTAGTCTATGGTAGCCCATAGAAACACTTTCTGCAAAGATATGAAATTTAGTGCACAGATAAAGGACAGAGTCAACATTAACCACAGCAAATTTGGAGTCTCTAACTCAAAATATCTAGCGCCACCAACAACTCAAATTTGCACTTACATTCATGCTATATAATATTCAAACCGAAAGGGCTAAACCTAAAATTCAAACCTAAAATCATCTTCAGAACTTGCTGACACAAAAACATGAAATTCAACTTGAACCGTTCTCGATTAATGTGCAAACAAATGCCAAAATAGACATGATGCTGTATCTTTAGTGTAGACAAAGTGTCCTCCCGAGTGTTAGGGTTCGGCCCTGACTCTGGTTGTCTTGTGTTTGTTCTTGTGTTTATGTTGTCTTGTATTAGCACATGGCTTTGTTTTTGTCAGCCATGTGCTTCTCTAGCCCCTCATCTTTTTTTCATTTTTACCACACCCTGTGTTAGCCCTTGTTGAGTCCTTGTTAGTGTAATTGCTTTCTCCTGTTCCTCGTCTGCTTTCCTCCCTATTTATGGGACCCCTTGCCCTATTATCTTTGCCGGTTCGTTGTCATTCTCACCCCCCTCTGTCACTGTCTTTGTTTCTGCCTGTGGATGTGGCTGAGTATGCATTTCTATCTCCCTGTCTGGTTGCTCTTGTGTCGTTGTCTTGTCTAGTCCTTTGTAGTAGTGATGGGTATGTTGGGAAGGTTACTTGGAAATGTAATAGGTTACATATTACAAGTTACCCTACTTAAAATGTAATAAGTAGTGTAACTTTTCAATTACTTTATAAAAGTAAAGTAACTGATTACATTTGATTACTTTTTGATTACTTTTCTAAATTTCTAATATTTTCAACTATTAATCATTTTCAAACATGTAAAGCAGGCAGGGTTAAACTTACAGTAGAGTTTAACACTAATTACTGTCAGACTCTCGAAAGCCTTCATCACTTGAATTAAGATGATAATATTATAATTTTAAAGGAGATGTTGGATGCAAAATATCTTCATTTGCATATAAGTGTGTCTTTGCAGTCAGTGGACACAACCACCCTACAATGGTAAAAATTCACTCCTTTTTTGATCCCCCCAAAAGCCTAAACAGTCTCAATTATCAAGCAATTTTGATTTTGTAGTGAATAACCAGCACTCTCTCCGTCCTCAATACCACGACTGAGGTGAGACCCTTGAGCAAGGCACCGAACCCCCAACTGCTCCCCGGGCGCAGCATAGAAGGCTGCCCACTGCTCCGGGTGTGTGTTCACGGTGTATTTGTTCACTGCTGTGTGTGTGCACTTGGATGGGTTAAATGCAGAGCACAAATTCTGAGAATGGGTCACCATCCTTGGCCACACGTCACTTCACTTTCACTAAATTAGTTTATTTCTGGCTGCGTAAATCATTAACTCCAGACTGCTTTCTGAATAAGGGCCAATTCAAGGCAAGTTTTGTTTTTGGATCGCAACCATTGTTCATGATCCAGCTGCACCTCCAGAAGAAGTAAGTCTCCCACTTTATATTTTTTTATGATTATCTACAAATCGCCTTTGCTCTTCCACAGAAGAGAGTGGCGGGGTGAGCAGAGCTCATTAGCATGTAAAGAGATATGCACCGAAACGAGTCGCTGTGTTCTTTTACACACCCACCGAGACCATTTCAAGATTACCCTAAAGAATCATACCCACTTGTGGAAATGGGCATCCGATGTCCCTCTTAAAGCACAGCCACCTCAAAATCAGACTTACTTTAAAATCATTATGAGGTTAATACAGATTTAAATCATAACAAGAAATTGTTTAATAGCTATGATATTGATTTTAAAATCAAATCTTTGCATAGCTATGACATGAAACACTGGAATCTAATGATGCCTTAGAAAAAAACAGTTAATCTTAAAAAAAGCATATACATAAACCCATATAGGAAATATAAGACTTATCGGAAAACCATGATATAAATTCTGAAACATTGGTGCTTCATATTTTAGAGCAGTCACTGCAATTTATGAAAGAAATCAGTTAAATCTGTATGTGGGAGTGTTGAAAAAAAATCAGATGTAACCCTCTTTGTTAATCCTTAACATTTTCATAAGTAACTGTAATTTAATTACACATCTTTTCTTAGTAACTGTAACTAATTACAATTACTTTTATTTTGTAATTAAATAACGGAATTCCGTTACATGTAACTAGTTACTCCCCAACACTGTGGGTAAATGAAGCCTCATGAAGTACTGAGGCTTTCCTCTGACTGTTTCGGGAAAAAAATCAAAGTATCAAAAATACCGCCATCTGGTGGTTAATAAAAGCCTGTGAAAGACGCTTTCACAACAGCGACCACAAATTCAATAGATCGACTGTTACGTGCACAAATAAAAGCCTAACAGTGTGTGTGTGTGTGTGTGTGTGTGTGTGTGTGTGTGTGTGTGTGTGTGTGTGTGTGTGTGTGTGTGTGTGTGTGTGTGTGTGTGTGTGTGTGTGTGTGTGTGTGTGTGTGTGTGTGTGTGTGTGTGTGTGGGCATGTTTATGTGGTTTATGAGGACACAAATTTGTATAATGACATGGTATGACATGTATTACATGAGGACATTTTCAGTGTCCCCATAATTTGCTTATAAATCATACATGAGGGAAAATAGTGCACCGTCTCCTGTGACAGGGTAGGGTAGTGCAATAGCACATAACAGTATAAAAACCATTACGCCTATAAAGTGATGTGTGTGTGTATGTGTGTTGTTTGTTTGTTGAATTCTCTCTGATAAAATAATTTACTCATTAAACTGTGGCATTAAATGCCAATATGAATATCAATATGATTTAATAGAAGAATATTTACACATGAATTGCATATGCAAAATATAAAAAAAATTCTGAATGAAAACTTGCTCGTAAAGTAAGAACTGGGGTTTCGAACATTCCGACACCTGCATGTGATTGGACAGAAAGTGAGGCTTCGAGGCTGATCTTTTACTTTGCATTTAGTTTGATATCTTTAAGTTAGTTGTGTTGGTTAAATTGGTCATTCTTTATCAGTTCTTTAGTTTTATTTATCCCCTGCCGGCATTGAAGTAACTGTGTTCCTGTGGAGGCTTGTCCTGTCTTGTCTTTTTGTGTTAGTTCCTGTCCTGTTCTTGTGAGTCCTGCCACTAGTTCTCCCTGTCTGGCACTTGGTCTGCTTCTGAGTTGGAAGTAAACAAGTATCTGGGCTCTGCTCTATGGTGCCTTGTTTGGTACTCTCTATCTGGCTGGTCTTGCCGCTCCTTTTGCTGCTATTGCAATCTTCCAGTTGCTGTCCGAGATTTTTCCATTGGTTTTCCCTAGCTGTCTTTTGGTTTACGGTGTTCCTGATGTTGTATCACATTTGCACCTCACTACCCTCCTGTATCAGTCTGTTTTGTCAATAAACCTTTGTCACTCACTCTGCAACTGGGTCCTCCTTCCAGATCCCTACACAGTTATTTACCATTCTGTCATGGACTACATTTCCCAATATCCATTGCTTGGACTCATTATGATTTAATTTATTCCACCTGTGTGCCATTTACTAGTTTGGTGTCCACTATATAAGTCATGTGTTTTAGTCAGTTGGTGTAAGTCATTGTATTTGCTGTTTTCATTCCTGCTCCCTGTCTGGATTGTGTTCCCTGTTCCGGGTTGGATTATCTTTGTCTGTTTTTCTTTAATAAACTTTTGCTGCATTTTAGATCATCCCTTATCTCACTCTTGCCACCCATCATAACACTTTGGCATCCTGTCCTGGAGGTACTCTAAAGGTATAGTCTTGAAGGTACTGATGAATAAAAATGACATTTTTATTTTCTTTGAAAAACGATTTTTAAACTCCTCATGAACCAGTGGTCTGATTTTCACCAAATTCAACTCGGATCATATTCAGACCATGCTGGCAAAATGTTATTGATATTGTTTCGACAAAACTTCAACTAAATTTTCCACATGAATGAATTTGATGGTATAATGTAAAACTGCATCAGCTATATCTCTTCAAAGCTTTGATATATTGACACCAAACTTGTGTCATTGTTACCTCACAATGACACCACATCAATTTGTTTCCAGCCACAATTGTCAAAAATAATAAACAATTAAACTATATTACTAGTGATTGTATTTATTATATACAAAATATATAAAAAAATGCAATCTTAACAAAAAAATATTTAAAATGTCTTTAATTACTTATTGTTGCAGTTGCTCTGATGCTATGCTTAGCTCCTTATTTTGCCTCTGTTGTGCTTGGCACCCTAATTGCTGAGAGTACAGCATTTAAGTATTAGAGAGGCGTGTGTGTGTGTGTGTGTGTGTGTGTGTGTGTGTGTGTGTGTGTGTGTGTGTCCATAGATTACACTAGATTTTCATTTTGTCCACTACAGTGCAGCAAAAGATTAGTCCATTAGTGATGGGCAGCTCTGGTCCTGTAAATCTTAAGTTTAGCCCCATCCTAGAAGTCTCTTAAAATTCTAGTCATATCTTCAGGATTACTTGAAATAGACAGGAAGGTGTGTTTGATTAGGGCGGGAGCTAAATTCTCCAGGACAGTGGACCTCCAGGACCAGCGCTGACCATTTACCTGATGCATACTGTAGTGTACACAGATTCATAGCATTTCTTCCAGAACACAGTTTACCATCTGTTAATCAGTTAACATCTAATGCCTTGTGATGCATAAGTTTGCTTGTTTAATAAATAAATAAACAGCAAACTCTGATGGTATCTTTTAGAGGGCAATTTCATGCTATAGACAGACATGAGAGGAAATGCATGTTTAAGTTATTTGTGAGAATTCTAATGCAGGCTGCTACAGAGTTAGTCTGAAAATTATGCAATCCTGACTGTTTTCCAGAAAATCAAAGAGATTAAGAAATGTTAAGATGCTAAACCGAGTGTCTAATCAAAACGATGAATCTGATTAACTGGGTTACAGAGCACTTTAAATCGCATTAAGCTTATTGGTGTTGGGAAGAAAGCAAAAACAGAAGGAGAGAGAAGAGAAAATGTGAGGCTGAGAACTGAAGAGAAAGAGTGGATTTAGTAAAGCAGAAATTAATGTTGTTAGACTGATCAGAAGATGATAAATACTTTAAAAGAAATATGGATGGAGAATTATATATTAGTAGAGTAGAAAAAGTGATCAAGACTACATAGAAAATATTTTTACATTAATAAAGGCAGCTGTCATAACTCAAGTCTAATCATAACTGCATTATAAATATTTAAAACATTCCCGAATGCATTAAGTCTATAAGCCTGTCCAAAACCACAGCAGTAGTCATTTGATATTCACAGTTGCCTCAATGAGCATCGCTGCAGTTTAGCTGGTCAATATTCTTCTTCCATTCTTCAATCAATATGACAAGACCACGAGGAACAGAGTGCCTGACACGAAAGCTAACATTTTGTTTGTGTTCCTCACAAGATGTTTTCATCAATACATGGATTGAAGACATGTTTTGAGACGAAGAGATCTGTGTAACCGTTCTTTCTCTCAGCATCAGTCATATTGAATAGATTGCTTGTAATATCATAACATCAGTTCATCTTAAAATCCTTAGCATTTGAAAGAGTAATCATTAAAACAAATCAAGCAGGTTCACTGACACCCTATTTAGTTTTTTGTATGTTTATGTGCGTATCTTTGACATACTGACAAAAAAATGTATAGCCTGAATACACTGTAAGTTGCTTTAATAATAATAATAATAACTAGATAGTAAAGTTTGGATACAAACTTTAAGTTGGCTTGAAAAATCCTAGCCAGAAAGTTTGTAAAAGTTTTAAAAGCTTGACGTTTGAAGGTTTTCAGTTTGAAGTAGTTTGAAATACGTAAAATAGTTTTAAAGTTTGAATGTTTTAAAGGCAATGCAGTCTATCAGAAGAACAGACACAGAAAAAACGATCGCTGGGGTACCTGGGGTGGCTTCTAGGGTGGTTGCTAGGGTGTTTCTAGGCTACCTGGTTTAGTTGCTAGGATGTTGCTATGCCGTTGCTAGGATCATTGGGGTGGTTGCTAGGATGTTGCTATGCGGTTGCTAGGATCATTGGGGTGGTTGCTAGGGTGTTGCTATGCGGTTGCTAAGGTACCCGGGATGGTTGCTAAGGTGTTGCTATGTGGTTGCTAGGGTCATTGGGGTGGTTGCTAAGGGTGTTGCTACGCGGTTGCTAAGGTACCCAGGGTGGTTGCTAAGGTGTTGCTAGGGTACTTGGGGTGAGTGCTAGGGTGTTGCCATGCAGTTGCTAGGGTGCTTGGGGTGGTTGCTAAGGTCTTGCTATGCGGTTGCTAAGGTACCCGGGGTGGTTGCAAAGCGCTTTACATACCACCTGGATGATGCGACGGCAGCCATAGTGCGCCAGAACGCCCACCACACACAGCTTACTGGTGGAGAGGAGACAGAGTGATGAAGCCAATCAGTGTATAGGGATGATTAGGAGGCCATGATGGCCAGAGGCCAGTGGGCGGATTTGTCCAGCATGCTCTGACTAAGCCCCAGAGTGCACCCTGGACGATGGGGCGGGGCGACACATTAAGGTGGGGTGACACGTGTTACTCCGCCCACCCACAGTTTAATTGGTCTATAATAGAGCAGAGCTTATTGGTGTAGACGGGTGTAGACGTTTGAGCATGGCACTCTTTTACATACGTTTTTATGAATGATCTACGCTATTTGGCTGTATGTACTACAGAAATATTAAGTACTAACAACAGTTATTTTAGTTAGAGTCAATAAGCAAATGTGTGTTTTTTTTGTGTATTTTTAAATGACGAATTAGTTAGATTAAGTTCCTATCAAACGCTTGGTGGCGGCATCTCCGAATACTTCGGGCAGAACAGAGCTGTGCAATATGTGCGGCTCACGAATTAAGTCTGGGAAACAAATTCTTAATTCGTGGCCATGATATAGTCCTACCTATGCTATAGCACGTTAAATGAAGTCAGATATTATTGCACTTTTCACAGCAGGCTACACGAAGCAGACATACTTGGTTTTAGCTGGGCGATGTTGAAAAAATGACCCACTGTTTGAGATTTACCTGTTTTGCATAATGTACATTTATATGTAGCCTATATTCCTTATTTTAGGATCGGTGGATAAGTAAAAACTTAGGATATGATGATAATTCACTGTAGTTCAGTAAGACATAGACAAGCCTCAAATGATTTTATTTTAAAGAACAACTGCGGTGACATATTAGACAATAACAAATAGCCCATCAGAATGAACTGTGTTTTATGTGTGGATAATGGGAATAAAAAACTAGCTGAAACTATTTTTATTTTATTTATTTTTTTGCATATATGTTCTTTTACTAAAACAGCTGTTATTAAATCTTACCTAAAGCAAATATTATTATTTATGTGCTTTAGTGCGTATTTAAGCAATACATGTTCATATATTTTCTCTGCAAAATGTTTATTTATACTTTTATATATAGGCTATATGCACAAATTAAATTACTGGTTTTGTGGCTCAATCCTTTAAAAAGAACCAGGAATCACTGTATATTAGGCCAACTGATTTTAGATTTATGGTAGTTATTATGGTCTTTAATAAATAAAAAATATTAAAAACAGAAGGTCTCTTTTACTCATTAAAAGTGCTCAAGTACCTACTGCACAGATTTACAGCTCTGAGTGATTTAATATTCGAGTAGTTATGCAGGTTTATATGGCTACAATGATCAAGTGTTAATAACTGAATCTAAATTCATACCGTACACAGATTAGAACACGCGCACACAATGAGGGTGTGGATCACTGATCTATATAAAGATCAGTGGTGTGGATACATAAATAATTTGATTTTTTATATCTGATGTCACGGACACTTATTTACTATAATATAGAAACCTTTAAAAACTGTAAGAATCCATATAGGCTCAAATATTTTATTAAGATATAAACAAGGAAACATTGAGCTTGCCATGAAAAAAAGGTATTAGCACTTTATAACCTACAAGTTTGTGACGCATTGAGCAACATAGTCTATAACACATCTCTTTAAACAACAACAAAACAAACGTCTGAGCTTTAAAACGTAAAATCAGCCACTTATGTTCGTGTTTGTCCATTTCTAAAATACAGTAAATTCAATCCCAATTTAGTGCTGATCGGCGGCCTGCCGATCCTCAAGGAAATATGAATGAAGCGCTATTCAGCCTGAAGAACCCGGAGGTGCTGTCATCAAGAGTTTATTTGTAAACAATGACTTCATCTGACTAAAATTACCATGGTTACTAAACAGATAATAATTAAGATAGGCCTATGATTCTAGAGTTAGCACATAATATTTTTTTAATATGGCCAAATCAATTACAAAATCGTACCCAAAGGAATGCGCATGCTCGGCTCTACACCAATAAGATTTGCCGTGTTATAAACCAATGGCATTGGGGGAGGGCTGAGCGATTGCACTCTGGAGTACTTGGATGCCGGGGTAACACCCCTACTCTTTTTTCGAAGGACATCCTGGTATTTTGAATGACCACAGAGAGTCAGGACCTCGGTTTAACGTCTCATCCGAAGGACGTACTTTGTACAGTATAGTGTCCCCGTCACTACACTGGGGCGTTAGGACCCACACAGACTGCAGGGTGAGCACCCCCTGCTGGCCTCACTAACACCTCTTCCAGCAGCAACCTAGTTTTCCCAGGAGTCTCCCATCCAGGTACTGACCAGGCTCAACCTGCTTAGCTTCAGTGGGCAACCGGTCTTGGGCTGCAGGGTGATATGGCTGCTGACTTTGGATAAAAGCGTCTGCTAAATGCATAAATGTAAATGTAAATATATCTTAAATCATATAAGAGATAAAAGTGGGATGAGCGGACAAAATTGAATGAAGATTAAAAATAGTGAAACCAATAGTCACACAATAATATTTATTAGGAAGATCAATATGCATAATAATCATGGTATGGTTGGATGACCCCCACCCCCAAACGTTTTTGTAATTTCATCTGAACATTAACATTTGTAAGATTTAGTCAGTTGAAACAGTTAAATATACTGAAGTTAACTGATCTGTGTCTCTGGAAAATAGTCATCTATGCATTGTATTATGCTAAATTCACTCTACTTGTTATTAAGGATTTTGGGGACATTTGTGTCGTAAACATAAAAGTCTTAGGCCTTAGTATTCTCCCCAGCAAAAACAAAAAAAAAAGGTTAAAGTCAGTTATTTCTATCTTTTGCTGTAGTGTGTCAGTAGGAAATATCAGTTTACATTTCCAAACATTCATTTTGCCATTATTAGTAATAATCCAGTGAGATTTGTTTTGTTTTTGTCTGACAGCAGCCAGTGCTCCACACAGAGATCTGATCTCATCATCATCCAGTCTGTCTGAAATAACATGAAGAAACAGAACAAACTGAGACAGAATAAATCAGACTAAATTCTAATGTTTGGAAATGTAAACTGATATATACTGACACAATACCGCAAAAGAATAACTAACTTTTTTTTTTGTTGGTGAAAATACTAGTGGCTAAATACTAAGGCTTTCACACAGTAATATATATATTGAAGTGAAAATATAAAATTAGACCTTTGGGGTAATATAGGTTTTCATTTAAATCTATAGGCTTTCTTTATTTATGAGAATGAGAGAATGAATGGGAGAGTTAGCTTTATTGGCCAGGTATGTTTACACATACGAGGAATTTGTTATAGTGACAGAAGCTCCACAGTGCAATCAGAATGACAGCAACAGGACAGGACACAGATGATAAACGAATAATATACAAATATACAAACAGGCAATGTACAAAATAGCAAAAACACAATATATAATATAAACAATTGTGTGTATATGTCTGCTATGTGCAAATTTGAAATGAAAAATAAGTATGTGTGATGAATAAATAATGTATAATAGTGTTTTATAATGTAATTATAAATTATGTAGTAATTTATGATGTAATTTCACGTATTTGTGATTATTTGGATGTTATGTTGATGTGGCATTAATGCAGAGAAGCAGAGCAATGCTGTGAACAGTGACGCAGTGAACAATTTAACAACTAAATAAAGGCAAAAGAAAATAATGAACCACAAATTTAGGTATATTAGGAAGGCTAAATATGAAACATTTTTATTGAATGAAGAGGAATTAAAATTTTTTAATCTTTGCACAGTTTTGATTTGATACGAGATGTTATAGTTCCAGCTTTCACACAGTAAGAATATAGTGACAGACTACAGAGTAGAAGAATCCAAATCAAATAATAATAATAAAAATAAAATACAAGAATATATATATTATAATAGTATTTTTATGTTAATAAACAAATGCAATACAGTAAACATAATAATAAATAATATATGATATAAATATATAAATATTTATAAGTATACAATCTGTCAGTAAGTCATTCACTTAAATTGAGGGAGACATGAGACAACCAGAGAAGAGAAAGAACAATGATACAACAATTTCCTGTGAATTACATTTTTTCCTGCTCCCGAATCACGTGAACAATAAGATCCCTGTGCTTTTAAAATAAATAACTATTTTTAAACGCCACTTGGCCAATCAAATTTGATGAACACAAATCTCTCTCTCTCCCTTCTTCAGCTGCTCCTGTTAGGCGTCACCACAGCAGAATTATCCACACAACCATTTTGGCACAGCTTTTACACATGATGCCCTTCCTGACACAGCCCAGCTCTTAGAGTGCACTAACAAGTGCAACCCCAATGCCAAGACACAGTACATTTGAGGACCAGAACTAACTGTTGTATAATCAACTTACGCAGAAATAGCTATAGGTCATTGATGCTACATTTTAATAAGTGCTTTTATTTATTTGTTTTTGTTTTATTTACGTTTTGTGTAATTGTCACAAGTGTAGTTTAGTGGCACAGAGCTCAACTCAATGAAACAGTACGATATCACCACCTTGTGGCTGAAATTAGCACCGTTAACAGCGCATCAGAATTTTTGAACGGGTTGAGCTGTCCATGGTTCTGAACCAAAGCAGGCTGCTGTCCGTGGTTCTGAACCAAAGCAGGCTGCTGTCCATGGTTCTGAAGTCTGTTTCAGGTTGATGCTACGGGCAAAATAAAGGCGTGGTTCTTTTATGCGACCCCGACCAAATAAAACAGAATAGATGCAGGCTTGATATTTCCAAGTTATTTGCCATTTAATGCTACAGTGACTTAAATCGTTCCTATCAAACCGTCCCCTTCATTTCTTTATTTTAATGCTCAATGACCCAGTAGTCTCGGTTGACGTGACATTTAACATTTTGAACCACTAATTTTTATGACCTATGAGATTCTGACGTTAAGGAGCCGGCGAAATTTGATTAACTGTTATAGCAAAAAACATCCAATAAAAATTCTGGTTACAGCACCTTGATTTATGTGTGTAAGTCCAAAGACTTGACAATGCGCTGTGTGTGTGTGTGTGTGTGCGTGCGTGCGTGTGTGTGTGCGTGTGTGCGCACGCGCGCGGACACCTCTGGCAACCAAACCATGCGAGGGCAAGTCAACTGTATAAGGTTTCGTTAGGTGGTAAAGGAGATCCAGCTGACCGCTTTATATCTGGTTTCCTGTTTTTTCCCTAACGCTGTCTATCTCGCGTTCCTTCAGTTTAAGCATTACGGTGTTTAGATTATATTGGTGCACTTACCGCAAATATACTGCAAACCGGTATGCTGTTTGTACGTTACCGCAGAGTTGGCTCGCGGTAGCGGGAGAGAGGCGGACACCGCGCGGGGTCGTGTTACTTTGCGCCTCGCTTTTTACAGGAGGAATGGGGTGAGTAGTGAAATGCCAACTCTCTGGAAGCAGATCGTGTTCTCCTTCGCTTCTATACTCAGCATCGGCTCTGTAGTACTTCTGGTTGTGGCACTGGCCACGGAAGACTGGATCACCGGAACCACATTGTGTCAGACAGGAGTGGATCTGGTGAACGCGTCTAGTCCAGAGCTCGAGCAGTTCACGGGACACATTTACTACGGCCTTTTTCAGGGCGGGAAAACACGAAGATGCGGGCTCGGGATCCGCCGCTCCAAAATATACAGTAAGAGCACTAACGTGTAGATTAAACTCTGACTAAACATTCATTGTGTACCTATATTAAAAACACAGGTGTTTAATGCACTGTATGGTTAGAACAGGTCTTTGAAGTTTGGTTTTACAGTAGCTAACCTATGCCTCCGTGTTGTTGTTAATGTTATTGTTTTAGACATGTGTTAAACCTTTTATTTATTTATAAGGCACATGCATACATTTTTTGGCATTTATGTGTTTATGTTTGTTTTTGTGTTGTTTTTTTGCCATAACAAAGCTCTCTGATATACTACAGGCCTGTACACTACTGTTCAAAAGTCTGAGGTCAGGAATATTTTTAAAGACATTAATAAGGTCATAATTTAGGTATTAGCTTTACAAGGACACACTAAACTGATCAAAACGTACAATAAAGACATTTATCTTATAATTTATTATATTTACGTTACAAGATTTCATTTTCAACTGTAGTAGCATATCGACTGATTCAGATTTGCCTTCCCGGGAATGAATTACAAAATTATGAATGAATAAGAAATTAATTAATTTGTGTATTTCACAATATTATAACAGGATTACAATAATATTTCACAATATTACTGTTTTGACAGTATTTTTGATTTAAAAATAATACAGCTTGAGTGAACATAAGAAAAACACTGTAAAATCTTACCAACCCCAAACCTTTGAACAGTGGTGTATGTAAATAGTGTACATACAAAGTACAGTTTACATATTTTATACTAACAATCTATCTATGCTTTTATAAATAATATAATTCCAGTTGTGTGAGACCTAATCTCTGCCTCTGTCTCTTTCTCACAAATTCTGCAGTTTTCCCAAAGCTCATCAAAAAAATCAACGGTGGTCTTCACATGATCATTATTTTCTTCCTTTTCTTTGCTATTGGCTTTGCAGTAGTCAGTTTAGCTTTCTGTATATATAATGCCAGAAAAGTTCCTTACCAATCTATTAAAGGACCTTTTGGCCTCTACATCTGGAATTTCATTGCAGGTAAATCAACATTACACACAATCTAAAATACAATGTTCTGTCCACGCCTTTGGACAATCAGCCCTATATCAACAATATTAACAATAACAAACTGTGATCCGTTACTTCTTTTGATTTCTAATCATATGTCCACTCTTTGAATCCCTTCTCTCAGCTCTGTTCAGTGCAATAGGCGTTGCGTGTTTCCTTGCAGCAATCCAGTGCCATCGGCTTACAGAACATGTGGCTAACTACCGTGAGAGCCTTTTTACCCTTGTGATCCTTGAGGAGAATCTTGGTTTCTCCTTCTGGTTGTGCGTTGCCAGTGCTGTAACACACGGAGCTAACATTCTTGTAGTAGCCTCCAGTAAAATTCATCTGCCTAAAATACAGACTAAGAAACCAGAGGAACCCACAGCCACTGGAGACGACTTTCTCTACTGAAGAAGGATGAGCTGAATGAGGGTCAGAAAGGAGGCTGTGCATATGAGCCAAACAGAGTGTTTATGTGACCCGACATCTACTATACCTGAAGTGATTTATGACTACAGACTGTGGTGGTAATACTGAATCTGTGGTTTCTATAAGACAGCTGTATTATGTGGCAAATACATAAAAGGAGAATCACTTGAATATGCTATTTGTTGTGGAGGACAGCAGAATGTTTTTGACTGACACTGGTTATGGACAACTGCAGGTTTTCCAGACTGAAATGTGACACTATGTATGTATTTTAAATTGTAAACATTTTACAAGTTATATATTTATCTCACCTATTTCAGAGCTGAGAAATATATATGTAATAATGCATCACTACTGTCTGATATGTAAGAATAAATTGATTGATGTTTAAAATTAAGTAAAAGAACACTAAACGTTCTAAACATTCATTATCACAGCTACTGATCTATATAATGTTCTCTATTATAAATCAGTGATCACAACAAAGTATGGAATAAACAGTAACCAAATTCTATAAATATATATTTTTTGTTTAATTTTAATTCAATACATTTAAAAAGAGAGATTTGAAACAAAAAAAAAAAACACTGATAATCCTGGCGGATGGGCCATAGCGACATCCGGTTCACAAGTGATTCTTGATCAATTAGGTTCCTTTGAATCTGAACTTTTTGGATAATAAAAAAATCTCCATTCAAATCTGTCAAACAAAGATGTCAGAATAATTAATTTACCAAATCACAAAGTATATCTAATTTTCAAGAAGTACACCAAACATGCTTTTCCACTTTTTGAATTTTAGTCAGTGTATGTTTGGGCATAAAAAGATCTACAAAGTTACAAATCTCAAAGTCCACTCCAAAGGGAGATATTTAGTTTAAAAAAAAATCCCTTTTCAAGAACTACAACGAACGGCTCGTTTGGACTACAGCGTTGCTTTCCGGTATTTGTAATATCACAATTTGTGGCGATATATATGCAAATCAATTATCTGCCAGCAGGAGGCGCTGTTGGAGTGGGAGAGATCAGTGCAGATCAGATCAGATGAGCGGGTGCTGTGCACTGTTCCCTATAAGCTGCGTCGCGCAGAGAAATAATGTGCCACGCACACGCAAAAAAAATAGTTGGGAAGCCATTTGATTGATTTCTAGTAAAAACGATAAAAAAATCGCAATGCTCAGGTAACCCGCTATAGAGCTGATATCACTATAGAGTTAGAACCGGGGAATGCGGTTAACAGGTTTCATAGAAAGACTGAAAGAGAATGATGTGCGCCAAATGAGTCGCTGTAGAAACCGAATACTTCAATGGTTGCGGACGAAATAGTTCAAATCGAGAGCCAACGCGAACGCAATGACATGTGAAATAAAACGTCCTCGTGTATTAAAGAAGAGTGGCTTGATTAAGTGCTGGAAATAGCGGAGGATGGGCACAGAACGGTAACAAAACTCAGAGACATTAGATACAGTCACACACAGGTTGTATTGTGCAAACTACACTTCAAAGGGATGTTTAGATAGATATAGAAGAATTCACATGTTCAAGTTTTTTGAAAATATTTTGCTTACAGATCTCAGTTTAAATGCTTCAGTTTGTTTTGATATTATATTATGTTATGTTAGGCCTATATCATAAAACTAATAAATAATTGACCTGTTTTTTTAATGGGCTCTCTTATGCTCATCAAGGCTGGATTTATTTGATCAAAATACAGAAAAAACAGTAATATTGTGAAATATTATTCGCAATTTCTAATATTGGTTTTTCTGTTTTATATACTTTTAAAATACAATTTATTCCTGTGAAGCAGCGCTGAATTTTCAGCATCATTACTCCAGTCTTCAGTGTCAGATGATCTTCAGAAATCATAATAATATGCTGATTTATTATCAGTGTTGAAACTGTTGTGCTGCTTAATTGTTTTTGGAACATGTGATACTTTTTATTTGAATACAAAGTTAAAAAGAACAGCATCTATTCAAAATAAAAAGCTTTTCTCACAATAAAGTATAAGTCTTTACTATCATCTATTATCCATTTAACACATCCCTCCTGAATAAAAGTATTACTTTCTTAAAAAATAACAAATTACTGACCCCAAACTTTTGAATAGTAGTGCATATTGAAACACAATATTTCTATTTCGAATAAACACTGTTCTTTTTAACTTTTTATTTATCAAAGAATCCTGAAAAATTATCACAGGTCCCAAACAATATTAAGCAGCAAAACTGTTTCCTACATTGATTAAAAATCAGCATATTAGAATGATTTCTGAAGATCATGTGACACTGGAGACTGAAGTAATGATCCTGAAAAGTCAGCTTTGCTTCACAGGAATAAATTATATTTTAAGATATATTAAAATAGAAAATTTTTAATAATAATAAAATAATAATAATAAAAATAAATAATAATAATTCCTCGTAACTTGAGAGTTTAGTTAAAAAATGTATTATTGTGCACCTATAGCACTCCTCACTGTCATTAAAACAAAGGATGTCACATGAAAAGTGATCAAATGCATCCATTATATGTCTAAATTAATTAATTTTTGTAATTTCAGTGCTTAATGAGAGTGGGATATTTATTGTAAATGCATATTTGAAATGAAAACACAGTTTAAAATCGTTTACTTCATTACTTCTCACTACAAAAGAGTTTGTACGCATGGTCTAGATATAATGTCCGTACGGTGCATACATATTTACGGCAAGTTTATTTTTTATAAATCAGGATATGTGCGTGGAAAATTGCTTACGCATATTATATGCTTATTTTGTGCGTACGCAGCATTTATAAATGAGACCCCTGGACTGTTACTCAGTGGTCCAAAGTCCTCTTTTCAGATAAAAGTACATTTTGCATTTCATTTGGAAATCAAGGTCTGGAGTCTGGAGTAAGACTGGAGAGACACAGAATCCAAGCTGCTTGAAGTCCAGTGTGAAGTTTCCGAAGTCAGTGATGATTTGGGGTGCAGTGACGTCTGCTGGTGTTGGTCCATTTTGTTTTATCAAGTCCAAAGTCAATGCAGCTGTCTACCAGGAGATTTTGGAGCACTTTATGCTTCCATCTGCTGACAAGCTTTATGGAGATGCTGATTTTTGCTGAATTCAGGACTTTAGCACCTGCCCACAGTGCCAAAACCACTTCCAAGTGGTTTGCTGACCATGATATTACTGTGCTTGATTGGCTAGCCAACATGCCTGACCTGAAGCCCATATGGAATCTACAGGATATTTTCAAGAGAAAGATGAAAAACAGTCGATCCAACAATACAGACGAGCTGAAGGCTCAATAGTGCCTCAGCAGTGCCACAGGCTGATCACTTCCATGCCACACCTCACTGATGCTGTCATTTGTGCTAAAGGAGCCCCAACCAATTATTGAGTGCATGAATTAACTTATTTTATAGAACTTAAACATTTTCTGTTTTGCAAATCCTTTTTTAATTTTTTTTATTTATTGATCTTAGGAAATATTCTAATATTTTGAGAGACTGGATTTTTGAATTACATGAGCTGTAAGCTCTAATCACCAAAATGAAAACATTTTGAAATGTTTTACTTTACATGAATATAGAATTAATGAATATAGAATTAATGAATATAGAATATATGAAAGTTTCACTTTTTGAAATAAGTTACAAAAATAAATTGTCTTTGTTTTTTGGATCTTTGTTTTTGTTAGAATAAAGCTGCACTTGGATCTGCTATTTTGTCTCAGAGATTCTGTGACAGAATACTGCAGCCACACTACAGATCCAGCAGCATAAAGACAGGATTCAGCTCCCTGAGAGACAAGTCCATCTTCAAAGTCTGGTTGTACTTCGCCAGCAGGGAGTGGATGTGCGGACCTTCACCCAGAGGTTCTGGACAAAGGCGGAGAGGCTGGGTTGCCAGAATGCGGACCTTAAAGACATTTTTACCTTTTGTCTGGAAGAACCTCTACCACCTTGGGAGATGGAACTGGTGAAATCTTTGGATTTCTGGAATTTCTCCAGGTATTTGCAGATCCGCAAGGAGGGGAAGGTAATTCACCACCAGAGTCCATCTGCAGGAGTCCTCCCCCTGGATGATTCTGTGGTCCCAAGTCCGGTGGTCTCGGAGGACCCGAATCTGGTGGTCCCAAGTCCAGTGGTTCTGGAGTACCCAACTCCTGTGGTCCCAAGTCTGGTGGTCCTAGAGGTTACTGGGCAGCCTGCTCTCGTTGTCTGACCCTTGATCCTTGCCCTGCCAGCTCCAACCAAGCTCCTTGCCCTGCCAGCCCCACCTAAGCTTCCTGCTTGGTTGGCCCAGGAATCTGCCTCAGAGTTCACGACATAGCCTGCTCCAGTCCGGGAGTCCTCAGAGACGACTCCAGAGCCCGCTCAAGTCCGGAAGCCCTCAGAGACCACTCAAGAGCCCATTCCAGTCCAGGAGCCCTCAGAGTCCACTCGTGAACCTATTCCGGTCCGGGAGTCCTCAAAATCCATTCCAGAACCCGCTCTAGTCCAGAACCCTCTGAGTCCACTCAAAAGCCCGCTGTCCGAAACAGGCGGAACACACAGCACATCGTCATCATAGACCCCCCTCAGCATACAGCTGGTGAGTCCTGTGAATCTAGTAAATCTCAACAGTTTATACCAAGTGTAGAGGAACAAGCCGAAAACTGATCGACAGACTAATCGATGGCACAAACAGGGAGCGAGACCCAAAGGCTCTCGGGACATCAAATTGTCATGAGTATCTCGTATTGCTGTGGTAGCATCCTCTACCCCAGATATGGCTGTGACAAGGCTTGCAAACACTGGTATTCTACCACCATACATCTTGAGAACAGCCTTGAAGCATTAATGAATGTGGGTGAGGAATCCCCAAATGTGACTAAACATGGATCGTATAAGCCAGCAGCTAACATCGCTACTAACAGGCGCTCGAGGTCAAGCAGACAGCGGCATTCAGCTCAGAGTGCAGCCGAGCTCAGGACTCTGATAGTGGGCGACTCTATTATCAGAATCATCAGTAGCAGGACTACAACGAAATGCTGCTTTCCACAAGCAACTGTCTCTGATATGAACAGGGAACTTCGGAACATTCTAATAAAGCACAAGACTGCAAATCGAATCATCATCCATATGGGGAAGAATGATATTCAGAAGGAGCGGAACTCCTTAAGAGATTTCAGTGAACTCTTTGTCTTTAAAGAGAACTCCTGCACCACTCCCAGCAAGAACTAACACGTTTTCATGGTTGCTTGGGGAATACATTACAAAGAACCTCGGTATAAAAGTAGTCAACTTCATGAAGCTTCTCTTTCAGGGGAAACACTTTAAAGCCTCCACTCAAACAAACTTGAAGTTCATTCGTTGGCACACACACATCAGTGACTTCATATCACCACATGTGGTTGAAGAATCCCAGCTGATAACGCCAGGGGCTACAACAAACTGTTCTAAAAACACGTGAGCCCTGCCCACAGAGCTTCACGACAGTTGCTTACAACAGCTCCAAGGCTCCCAAGGATGACTTTCTGGAAAACAGCCAGAGAAGCCAGGACAACATATCACAGCCACCGGGAAACCAGAGCCCCGCTCACCAGACACATTATTCCTCTCTCCAGCATCTCCACTTCTAAGTTTCTTACAGAAAATTGAGGAACTGGTGTATGCTGGGACCAAACTCTCCCACTCTTTTGCTGCAAGCCCCCAGATATCAACAAAAAAAACGGCAGGCCACAACCACCAAAGCCTGTGGGCCCAGCTCATTCGCCTCCTTCTGTGAAAGCTCTTCAAACGTTGCCACAATGCCAGGGCCCAAACTCTCCTCCACCTGGTGTAGGTGAAACAAAAACCACTGATAGCTAACTTCAGTGATGTGTGTCGGGTCCCTGCTATGATAGAAGCGACTTTCACAAATATGAACAGAACAAGCGGGAACCCAGTGTAGCTACAGGCTTCTCTATCTCTGTTTTATTACATAAAGATAGAAAGTCTAAAATCTTCTCAAGCCGTACGGCTGACCCATTTAATCTGCGGCATAATATACATCAAACTAAGATTGCTAAAACACAAAATAATGCCATCAAGTTAGCATTTTTAAACATTCGCTCACTTAAAAATAAATAATTTCTGATCAATGACTTAATAACCATAAACAACCTGGATTTTATGTTTCTAAATGAAACATGCTGCAGTGCAACAGTCCTCAATGAAACAGCCCCTCCTACATTTTATAAGTGTCTTCTGTTTTAGCTGGTGTTTGCTTTGTGTATTACCTTTTTGTTATTACCTATTACCTTTTTGCCATTTTGTCTTGTTTTTTGGATCTTTGTTTTTGAAAGAATAAAGCTGCACTTGGATCAGCTATTTTGTCCCAGAGATGTGTGAGAAAATTGTATAATACAATATACAATTTTAAATATAAACAATAATATGGCTAGCATAAGGAAATTAACATTATACACCGCCACAGTGACAGTAAATCACAGTATTAAATGTCAGGTAATAAAGGCATTCAAGTTGCATTTAAATAGCTGCATTACTTTGGAAAAGTGTTTATCATTTAAATATGTACCGTAAAGATGTGTACAATTTTAGCTTATGTATATAATTTATACTTTTATAGTGTGTGTGTGTGGGCATGTTTATGTGGTTTATGAGGACACAAATCTGTATAATGACATGGGTATGACATAGGTATTACAAGGAGAAGGTGATTTATGAGGACATTTTCAGTGTCCCCATAATTTAAAACGCTTATAAATCATACAGAGTGAGTTTTTTTGAGGGGAAATAGAAATGCACCGTCTCCTGTGAGGGCTAAGTTTAGGTGTAGGGTAGGTGTAGGGCAATAGCACATACGGTTTGTACAGTATAAAAACCATTACGCCTATGGAAAGTCCCCGTAAACCATAAAAACCAACATGTGTGTGTGTGTGTGTGTGTGTGTGTGTGTGTGTGTGTGTGTGTGTGTGTGTGTGTGTGTGTGTGTGTGTGTGTGTGTGTGTGTGTGTGTGTGTGTGTGTGTGTGTGTGTGTGTGTGTGTGTGTGTGTATCAAATAAAAAAAATATTTATCCCCTGCAGATTTTGTACGTTTGCCCACTGACAAAGATATGATCAGTTTGTAATTTTAATGGTAGGTTTATGTTAACAGTGAGAGACAGAATAACAACAAAAAAATCCAGAAAAACGCATAAAAAAAAGTTATTAATTGATTTGCATTTTAATGAGTCAAAAAAGTATTTGACCCCTTCGCAAAACATAACTTAGTACTTGGTGGCAAAACCCTTGTTGGCAATCACAGAGGTCAGACATTTCTTGTAGTTGGCCACCAGGTTTGCACACATCTCAAGAGGGATTTTGTCCCACTCCTCTTTACAGATCCTCTCCAAGTCATTAAGGTTTCGAGGCTGACGTTTGGCAACTCGAACCTTCAGCTCCCTCCACAGATTTTCTATGGGATTAATTCTGGAGGCTGGCTAGGCCACTCCAGGACCTTAATGTGCTTATTCTTGAGCCACTACTTTGTTGCCTTGGCCGTGTGTTGGGGGTCAATGTCATTGTATGAAAGCCCATCGACGCCACCCAGAGGTATCTTTATGTCTATAACTTTAATGCTTGGACAAAGCTGAACAGGTCAAGACATGCCCGGACAAGTGTCAGGAGGCAGTCTATATGTATGGGTGGAGCGATTGACTTGTTCATTGTGCAAGAAAAGGGACTACTGCATGTTTGTTTCTTCTGTGAGTGATTGATTAAAAAGTAAGTTATCCGTTTTACAGTCTATGCTAAGTCAAATGTTGACACTCATTTAACACTGCTTAACTGTGCATGTTCCACTGCATAAATTATATACATAAGCTAAAATTGTACACATCTTTACGGTACATATTTAAATGATTAACACTTTGCCAAAGTAATGCAGCTATTTAAATGCAACTTGAATGCCTTTATTACCTGACATTTAATACTGTGATTTACTGTCACTGTGGCGGTGTATAATGTTAATTTCCTTATGCTAGCCATATTATTGTTTATATTTAAAATTGTATATTGTATACTGTTTTCTCTGTTCATTGTAGACCACACACACACAAACAAGACCACATGCACCTCCTATGGGCAAGTGCCTGTAACCATTCAAACATGCAAGGATAATCCAAATAAAATCCTTGAACTGGGACCTGCTCTCTTGCTCCCGTTTCTCTAACCTGGAAACTCCTACCACCATTTCTACTAGTACATAAACGAACCCTTGAGCGTCCCTTACGCTCGTACAGTCATGCTGGAATACCCATCCACGACCCATTTTCAAAGCCCTGTCTGGCTTCAATGCCCTGGCCCTGGACGGTACATAGCCCCATCCATCGTCCCTTTGATGCGGTGCAGTTGTCCTGTCCCCATAGCAGAAAAACACCCCCAAAGCATAATGTTTCCAACTCCATGTTTGATGATGGGGATGGTGTTCTTGGGGTCATAGGCAGCATTCGTCCTCCTCCAAACACGAGTTGAGTTGATGCCTAAAGAGCTCGATTTTTGTCTCATCTGACCACAACACTTTCACCCAGTTCTCCTATGAATCATCCAGTTATTCATTGGCAAACTTCAGACAGGCATGTACATGTGCTTTGAGCAGGGGGACCTGCGGGCGCTGAGCAGGGTGGACCTTGCGGCCAGCGCTTGCAGGATTTCAGTGCTTCACGTTCTCATGATAGTCCACGAGGTGTTACCAATTGTTTTCTTGGTGTTTCACCTTCTCACCAACTATGTCTTGTACCCCCCAGCTGTCTACCTTGAGATCATTGACAAGATCAGGTTGGCTCCAAGCTGAGATGTGGGAGCCAGTTCTGATTGATAGGGGCTGATTCATTTTTCTGGATTTTTGTTGTTGTTACACGTTCTCATTATAGATGATTTCTTTGTCATGGGCAAATGAAACTCCACGTATATATATTTATAGGTATATGAGATATTGCATGGTATAATTTCTCAAGACAATACTACCCCAGACCGAGGGAAACTGACAGTTATTTACACACCCTGTGTTCAAAACCTTCAAAGTGTCATTTGCGAATAATCCTCCTCATGGTACCAACTGTTGTCACCATAATCACATCTCACCAAGGCTTCTCCACTTTCCAAGGCACAATTTTCTTGGTACTCCTCACCAGGGCGTCAGTGTGTTTGGGGTGCCACACATGCTGGACACCATATGAGTCAAACAAGTTTACCTTAAGCTCATCAGACCACAGGACATGGTTCCAGAATTCATGCTCTTGGCCAGGTTGTCTCATTTGGCAGGCTTTTTTGTGAGCCAGCTTCAGAAGAGGTCTTCAGCAAAGGGTGTGGCATGGTCTGAGCACTTGACCTTCCACTTCTGCAACCTCTAAAGCAATGCTGGCAGCACTCATGCATCTGTTTTTGAAGCCAGCTTCTGCACCTGACGCACAGCACAAGGACTCAATTTCTTTGATCGACCCTTGCAAGGCCTGTTCCGAGTGAAACCTGTCTTGGAAAACATCTGTATGACCCTGGACACTGTACTGTAACTCAGTTCCAGGCTGTTACCGAACTTCTTATAGCCTTGGCCATCTTTGTGGAGAGCAACGATTCTAATTCTCAAATCCTCAGAGAGTTCTTTGATATGAGGTGCCATGTTGAATTTCCAGTGGTTCAGTATGAGAGAATTGTACTCAAAGAACCAAATTTGAACTGCTCTAAAACAAGATACACAAATTTGTATGGTCCTGTCAAGCAGACAAAACATGAACATGATGAATAAGACATGTGGCTTTGCATGGTTAAACGATGTATAGCTTAGGGGGTGTACTCACTTTTGTTACCAGCTTTTTTGACAATAATGGCTTTATGTTGAGTTATTTTCAGAGGACAGTAAATCTTTACTGCTATACAAGTTGCACATTGACTACTCAAAAATATATACAAGTTTCATTTCTATAGTATTTTCTCTTGAAAAGATATACTAAATTGATTGCCGAAATGTGAGGATGTACTCACTTTTGTGAGATACTGTATGTACAGTATATGTATATGCGTGTGTATATATATATATATATATATATATATATATACGTATGTATGTTTTGTATGTATGATATACATACGTATGTGTATATATACTGTATGTATGTATGTGTGTGTGTGTGTGTGTATTTATATGTGTGTGTAAGAAGTGGTATTATGGGTGAGGGTTAATGGAAATTATAGTTGGCAAATTGGTAAATATTGCATGTGTTATGACGTTTGGATGCATTTTTGTGGGGAGAAGTGGATGGAAACCTCAGTGCTTGTGTCTGGGTGGGACACAGGATATCTATCCCACAGCACTCAACCATTAGCATCACACTAAACATAGTCCCTTTGTGTCAGTTATTGACTTTTGCTCATTGGAAATTATTGATGACATTCTTTCCAGAGAAAGACACACAGAGTAAATCTGTGTGCAAGTGAATTCCACACACAGACATCATGAATATAAAATGAAAACTGTGGCTTGTTTTATGAATCTCTAAATGTGCAAGCAGTGTTTCTCCAGTGATCAAAAGGCTCTAGAGATTTTGAAAGGATATAAATCCTCATAAATACAATATCTTTGTGATACTTTATGCAACCTGTTGTTTTTTTGTGGTTAGTTCAGCTTTTTGCTGGTTAAAATAATATTAGAATAATTATTTTATTTTACAAAAATTATATACAATATATAAAAGTTTATGTCTTTACTTGACCTAACATGTGAATATGGTTTAATTACATTTACTGGTAAAATGGCTAGGTATTTTTTTTTTTTAGAATGTGAGCTTGGAGTGGAAAATAATGAATCTCACAATTCATACAGAAAAGTCAGAATTACGATATATAAATTCAGAATTTCTTGATTTAAACTTGCAATTCCAATTAAAAACTTCACTTTTTTCTTAGATTTGCAAAATGTTCACTCAGAAGTCAGAACTGCGAGAAAAGTCAGAATTGTGAAGTATAAACTGGCAATTGTGAGAGAAAAAAAGTTGTGAAATAAAAAGTTGCAATTACCTTTTTTTTGGCAAAAATGGGCATCCAGGATTAGAGAGAAAAAAATAAGGTTTGTAGACTCATTCTGTTTACATGTTTATATGTTGTTGTGAAGTTATGGCCATAATATACATACTTTGGGACTGTAAATGCTTTAGTTTCGCGAAGGAACCTCTCTTTGTTTTAGTCCATTGACTATGATTTAGAGTACATTTGGAAATCCTTGGACTCATTCCCGGCACAGTTTATTGGACGTTGCAAAAAAACAATAAAGTATATCCTGGAGTACCTCAGGGCATCCTATTGTTTTAACCATATTCAGTCTTCGATTTTGACATATATGTGGTCTTCAGCTCCACAAAACATAGTGAAAATGAAGTACTGGAAACCCCCTTTATCTGTGGTTTGGTGTTCTGAGACACTATAATATGGATATAAATGCATTATAGACAGGATGTACACAGCCATTTAGCTGGGCTTTTATCTAAAGTGACTTTTTTTAAAAACAATTATACAGTAGACGTCAGTGGCAATCACAACTATTTGGTTACCAACATTCTTCAAAATGTCTTCTTTTGTGTTCCATAGAAGTCATACAGGTTTGGAACGACATAAGGGTGAGTATAATTTTTGGGTAAACTGTCAAGACATTACTGCTCCATTATCTAAGGAAATGCACATGGGAGCATAAAACCCTAATTTTCTACCTCATGACCATCCTTTTGAGCTGACTGTAAAAGTGGCAACAGGTAAAGCCTCTAAGACCCATTAAAAGCTACTCTGAAGACCAAAAGCATACTGTAGGTCATTTCCTCTATTTGGACTGGGTAAATTGTGCCTGAGTGTATAGGCTCTCAGACAGCCGAATTTTGTCCATGATTAATCTGTTAGCTTTCTGAAAACACAGATGGATATCAAGAAGGCCTCCATGGCCACCAAAGAGTCTTTATCAGATGCAATCAGAACACTTGTTTGTATGACCGTGTTTTTTACTATAAATTATGCATCTGTATATCCGTTGGATATTGAATCTTTGTAGGTTGATGGGGCCACAGTCAATATGTGGGCTATCCCTGTAGAGATTATAATTATAATGGGTTCTAACTGCACCTCTTATGATGGAGATTTAAGAGGGAAATGTGTGTTCATAACTAATGATGTATTTTCCCTCAAGGCCACTTTACAATCAGTCAGACACGGCTCATCTAAACCAGGAGTGAGTTTGTTAGAGTGTGTGTGTGTGCTCGCGTGATCAGGTTATAAAATATTAAAAGCATTCACATGTAGGTTAAGAAAAAGGGGAAGAGAAAATTCAATAAAGAACAGAGATGAAAAGAAGAGGTAAGAAATAAGAATAGTCCACACATGATTTCAAGCTTGTATTGTTGGAGTACTGTATCATTGTGGAAAAAAAGCAATAACAAAAAATGCATTGAAACTGCTCAAATATTCATGTGTATATTTATAAGCAGGAAATCTAATGTAAAGAGAAATATTGATAAAACATTGCTAATTTTCTAATTTATTTGGTTTTGAATCTATTGCATAATACAATAGTTCAAGAGCATATTTTTGGCTATTACTTTGTTTTAATATACCCTGAGTGATGTTATTCTCAAATATATTGAACAAAATTATGTAAAAACTTTTGTGGCAACACATACAGTGCACAAATTACATTTAAGGGGATAGTTTACCCAAAAATGAAGATTTGCTGAAAATGTAAATATTCAAAATGTAGATGAGTTTGTTTCTTCATCAGAACAGATTTGGAGAAATTTGGATCCTCTGCAGTGAGTGGGTGCCGTCAGAATGAGTCCAAACAGCTGATAAAAACATCACAATAATCCTCAAATAATACACAAGACTCCAGTCCATCAGTTAACATCCGGTGAGGCAAAAAGCTGTGTGTGTGTTTGTAGGAAACAAAACCCTCATGAAGGTGCAACTGTGAACTGTTGCTTCTGGCCAAAATATGAGTCCATCATGAATAATAACACTTCATCCAATAAAAAAATGTAATTCCCTGTTGTCCTCTAACATCAAAATCCCCTGACATATTTGTTAAGAATATAAGTTTCCCCTTGTTAATGTTGCTTGATCTGTGCATATTTCTCTTCTCCATGGGATAACTTTATCTATAGAGAGAAACCAATAGATATTTTAGCATGAATTAATTTTATTAATGGTTTGAAGATTTGAAAACATCCTAAAGATTGATTTGTTTTTTTACAAACAAAGGTTTTCATTTAAAAAAAACATGATGGAACTGATGGACTACTTGTGGATTATTGTGATATTGATCCATTAGTGAGCAAGTGAAGTAGTGCTAAATTGTTTGAAGAAACAAATTAATCTACATCTTGGATCACCTGATTTTAAGTGAACTATTCTTTTATACAGGTGCATCTCAATAAATTAGAAAGTCATGGAAAAGTTCACTGAAATTGTGAAACTCGAGTATTAAATAAATTCAATGCACACAGACTGAAGTAGTTTAAGTCTTTGGTTCTTTTAATTGTGATGATTTTGGCTCACATTTAACAAAAACCCACCAATTCACTATCTCAACAAATTAGAATATGGTGACATGCCAATCAGCTAATCAACTCAAAACACCTGCAAAGTTTTCCTGAGCCTTCAAAATGGTCTCTCAGTTTGGTTCACTAGGCTACACAATCATGGGGAAGACTGCTGATCTGACAGTTGTCCAGAAGACAATCATTGACACCCTTCACAAGGAGGGTAAGCCACAAACATTCATTGCCAAAGAAGCTGGCTGTTCACAGAGTGCTGTATCCAAGCATGTTAACAGAAAGTTGAGTGGAAGGAAAAAGTGTGGAAGAAAAAGATGCACAACCAACCGAGAGAACCGCAGCCTTATGAGGATTGTCAAGCAAAATCGATTCAAGAATTTGGGTGAACTTCACAAGGAATGGACTGAGGCTGGGGTCAAGGCATCAAGAGCCACCACACACAGACGTGTCAAGGAATTTGGCTACAGTTGTCGTCAGAGGCGTCTTACCTGGGCTAAGGAGAAGAAGAACTGGACTGTTGCCCAGTGGTCCAAAGTCCTCTTTTCAGATGAGAGCAAGTTTTGTATTTCATTTGGAAACCAAGGTCCTAGAGTCTGGAGGAAGGGTGGAGAAGCTCATAGCCCAAGTTGCTTGAAGTCCAGTGTTAAGTTTCCACAGTCTGTGATGATTTGGGGTGCAATGTCATCTGCTGGTGTTGGTCCATTGTGTTTTTTGAAAACCAACGTCACTGCACCCGTTTACCAAGAAATTTTGGAGCACTTCATGCTTCCTTCTGCTGACCAGCTTTTTAAAGATGCTGATTTCATTTTCCAGCAGGATTTGGCACCTGCCCACACTGCCAAAAGCACCAAAAGTTGGTTAAATGACCATGGTGTTGGTGTGCTTGACTGGCCAGCAAACTCACCAGACCTGAAGGGTATTGTCAAGAGGAAAATGAGAAACAAGAGACCAAAAAATGCAGATGAGCTGAAGGCCACTGTCAAAGAAACCTGGGCTTCCATACCACCTCAGCAGTGCCACAAACTGATCACCTCCATGCCACGCCGAATTGAGGCAGTAATTAAAGCAAAAGAAGCCCCTACCAAGTATTGAGTTCATATACAGTAAATTAACATACTTTCCAGAAGGCCAACAATTCACTAAACATTTTTTTTATTATTGGTCTTTATGAAGTATTCTAATTTGTTGAGATAGTGAATTGGTGGGTTTTTGTTAAATGTGAGCCAAAATCATCACAATTAAAAGAACCAAAGACTTAAACTACTTCAGTCTGTGTGCATTGAATTTATTTAATACACGAGTTTCACAATTTGAGTTGAATTACTGAAATAAATGAACTTTTCCACGACATTCTAATTTATTGAGATGCACCTGTAGATGATTCCTGACATATCCATATAAAAGCTTCAAAAATTATATTTCAAACAGCCTTTGAAGACTAAAAAAAAACCAAATGATTTCCTTCAGTAAAGTTTAAAAAAGTGTAACTGAATTTATAAAGTAAAACCTCTTGAAATTTAGAAAATGCAAAGAAAATGTTTTCATCTGTCAACTGAGTTTGAGAGAGAGAGAGAGAGAGAGAGAGAGAGAGAGAGAGAGGGGAGGGTGATAAACCCTGTAAACCAGATCCACCTAAAGAAAGCCTTTTTATCCCTCACTCTGCTCTTGCTCTCTCTCACACTTAAATTAATTTTCTCTCTTTTTTTCTGCCTGAGATGTCGTCTCTACTGAGGGAGGAGATGGACAGAGTCTTGTTCAGATCGGAGGGACAGAAGCTGGAGGAGTTTATAGAAATAGAGGAGCAACGGCGGGGGCGACATTTTCTCTGCGTTTCTAGTAAGAAAAATCTACTTTTTTTTGCACAATTGTTTTAGGTTACATGGACCAAATTATTTTAGAAAATGGATGAGATACTAAAATTCTCAACAAAAAAAAATCTGTGAGTTCATCTGGGGACAGGGTCAGATATTGTTTGTGAAGGAGGAAGAATTTTAAAAAAAAAACAAAGACCTATGAAATAATAATAAACAAACATAGAAATAATGCTTTATGGTTGATTTGGTTTGATGATGGGGGTGTAATAAAAATACAAAACCAATGTGTGTTTAGTATCTAAGGATAAAGAAGCTCAGATCTCAGTTGTCCTGTGTCGGAGAGTTAAGCATTCACGGACCAATAAGCTGCAGAAATATGGGCTGGAGGACAGTTATGAAAGAACAGAGACTTGGGCCCTGGAAGACCTGCTGATTCTGGACGGTAGAGATCCAGATACTGTGAGTTGAGTTTAGCATTCATCCTCCTCCAATTGTGATTATACATACTTACAGTAACTGCTTAAAAAATATTTTAAGGCTAAATCTGAGGTAGACTTAATATAAAAAACATTTTAAGGCTAAATCTGAGGTAGACTTAATATTAACGGTGCTGATGAGTTGTAATATAATAGGAAGTAGAATATCTTACTTATGTTTAGTTTGCATATCTCTGCTGTGTTAGGATGATCCCTGCTTCTTGATGCATTTCGACTCGGTGCGGTCCATCAGAGCAGTGAGCTGTGCTGCGAAATACACACTGGCCCGCTGTGTGCTGTCCCTGAGCAAGAAGTACCAACACACGGCACTAAAACTTAAGAACTATGACTGGACGTACATTCAGCCCACTGCCGTGTATACAGATCGTGGTGACTGTATTGTCCTTGCGCAGATCTGTTTCTACGCCTTTAATCTGGTGTGTCTGTCCATGTGTCCTGTGCCTCTATAGAGCCATTTCTGATTAGTCTTCTTATTTGAGGAATTTCTTTTGAACTGGTCCTAAAACCTCAGTTCTTGATGTTGACAATAAAAAGTTAATTTCAGTGTAATCTATAATACCCTTAGGGAGTGTACAAAGACCATGCTTTGTGTTTTGAGCACTTAGCCATGCTTTGAGCACTTAGACCTACAGTAACATAACTCCATGGAATGGTGAAATCCAATTTGTGCTTGTGCAAATGCAACACAAAGGGGTGTTTCTGATGTGTATTGCTGTGACTTGAATATTAAGAATTTGTATTTAATTAAAAGTGTTATAAATGGTGTGACATGTTTTGCATGTGTTTAAGATAATACATTAAGTAAGCTATACTTGTGTATTTAATCATTTCAAAACGCGAAACTGTGAGACAAACTTGTGAATATTACAGCATGCACTGTTTAAATAATCTTGTCATCTGGTGATAAATCTAATGTTTCTAATTTCTTTTGCAGTGTGCTTTACATGTTACTGAATAAAATGTGACATTGCAATAGTATTGCACAACATCAGTACAGCATTTAAGCCCAAATTTTAGCAAACTAAACATATGGACAATTGTCAAAATATTTGTAACTGTGTAAACAATTTTAATCGTTTTCACAATTCTTGGTACTAAAGGATTTGCATCTTGTGAGGTATTAAATAGGCAGTTTCATATCATATGCAGTGTTGGGGTAACGCATTACAAGTAACGCGAGTTACGTAATAATATTACTTTTTTCAAGTAACTAGTAAAGTAACGCATTGCTTTTTAATTTACTAGAATGTCCATTACTTTTTTTCCCTTTATTGTCTGAGAGTGCGCTGTGTGAACATGATCTTACTGTAGTTGTAATCTAGACTAAATGTGAATGTGTATTAATTCATCCCACTTCAAAAAACTCAGTATTCATCAGATTCAGTCAGATTAAAACTGTGAAATGCAAACTCAGAATATGACGCAAACCTGCAATAATTAAATATGTTAAACAACACAAATATATCTAATCTCATTTTATTAACGAATGTCTTTGCTGCTGACCTTTGATGATCCATTTCAACCATACTAATAAGCAAAAATTACTTTAGATAAACTAACAATTGTGCTTTGTTGTTGTTTTTTTATTGCTGAAGAGTGTTGAACTTCTTCTCCTGCGTGCTACTGTACAGACGTGATTTACTTTTCCTTCAGCCTGAGGTTTATTCATTACACTTTTTGGTGTGAAAGGGCTTTTACATTTGCTATCAATAGAACTTCTTGTATTAAAAACAAACAATCAAGCCCTGCCCATATTTAAAAAGTAACGCAAAAGTAATGTAACACGTTACTTTCCATTAAAGTAACTAAGTAACGTAATTAGTTACTTTTTTAGGGAGTAACGCAATATTGTAATGCATTACTTTTAAAAGTAACTTTCCCCAACACTGATCATATGTACGGCGAAATATACAGCTACTTAATAAATAAGAATATAAATGGTAATAAAATACTTACTTTTGGGATTAAAAGTTTTTATTTCATAAACAGAAACTGAGCTCGTGATAACAGAACAGGCACAACTGTCAAGCAAATATAATTTACAGGTCATTGCACAACAATAGAATGCCACGACTGGCCAGAATCAATTAATCTATTGAGTCGTGTAATGAAATATTACGATAATATTATGTAACAGGTTAAATGTGATATTATATAATATTATGTAACAGGTTAAATGTGATATTATGATAATATTATGTAACAGGTAAAATGTGCACTACAAAAGTGCCTTTTGAACGTAATGCACAAATGACGCTTGAGCCAAACCGCCATGCTGACGTCATACACGCTTCAATGTTTTTGGGTCCATCAAAGGGGTGGCTAAAAAGTCGCCTGAACCAATAGAATAAATTAATTTAATTTCCAATGGCAATGTCTTGTTTGTAATGAACACGAATGCTTGCTAAATAAACTATTATTTTGTCTAAATATACGCAGGATTTGAGTGGATTTATTTGTTTGTAGTTTGACTAGTAACTTAAGTCTGGTCATAAAGGCGCAGCGGAAACCCGCCTGGCGCCAAAATTTCAAGTTTGGATGGTTGAACCGAAAACAACGCTGAAGTTCTTTTGAGGTTGTTGTCACGAAAAATATAGCAGTGTATAGCGATTTTATTTTATTTTACGCATACGGTGGTTTATCGAAATGTTCATAAAGTCTATTGTACTAGAGGGCTTCAAGTCCTACGCCGAAAGGACGGAGATTAACGGATTTGATCCGTTTTTTAACGCCATCACCGGACTGAACGGCAGCGGAAAGTCAAACATACTGGATTCCATCTGCTTTCTGCTGGGGATAACTAACTTATCACAGGTCAGCTTTAATACATGAAATATCATATTCACCTAGTAGCCATATGTCTAAATCTGGCAGCGGTTTGTTTATTTATTTATTTCATTTAATTGTTTTTGCTTATTTAATAAACAACCATTTTCAGTTGTTCAGTTTTATGAATCACTAGTATAACAACAACAAAATGAATACAACTTTAATCAGAATAGATGTTTTCAGTCTAATATGGATACAGAGCATGATTAATTAATTATGAAAGTGGGTTGCAGAGTTTAAAAGCTCAAATATAATACTGCTTGTTTTGGTTTGTCAAACCTTGTAGGTTCGTGCCACTAATCTCCAAGATCTGGTGTACAAAAATGGTCTGGCTGGGATCACCAAAGCAACCGTGTCCATCACCTTTGACAACTCCAACAAGAAACAGAGTCCTCTGGGGTTTGAGACGCATGATGAGATTACCATTACCCGACAGGTATTCAGCTTGAGATCAGGGTCTGGCCCTCTCTCACTGATGGATAATAGCACGCTTCAAAGAGTGAGTTACACGGCTTGTGATGTTCTCGTTTGTGTTGTGCAGGTGGTCATAGGTGGACGCAACAAGTACCTTATCAACGGCGTGAATGCAAACAACCTGCGGGTCCAGGATCTGTTTTGTTCAGTTGGCTTGAATGTTAACAACCCTCACTTTCTTATCATGCAGGTAACCACCATAATACACTGATTTAAGACTTCTCGGGTTATGTGGCCTGAAAAGATTTTTATAAAAGTATTGGATATTCATATTCTTAACAACAGCACTTTCATTTTAAAATGAATGTGAACGGCTGTTTGCAACTTATTTAACTTGTGTAGTTACAGTTTGTTTGTCATAAATGCATGACAAGTAAATAGGGTTCATGTAGACTTTTTTCAATCAATTCCTTTTTAGATTTTTTTAGACCGTTAAGTTGTGTGTCAGTTGTTAGTTATTGTTCACATTCCCAATCACTCCAATTGTATGTTTATTTCAGGGGAGAATCACCAAGGTCTTAAACATGAAGCCTCCTGAGGTGAGATGTTTGTCATTTGAATATACTTGCTTGTGATCTACTCACATTTTGATTGTAGTAATAAAGCTTCCAATTGATTTGCTCTTTACTGATGGATGAAATGACAAACATTCAGTGTCATGACTCATTGATGCAAGGTCATATTTTTGTTTTCTTCTGTGAAATTGTAAATAATTGCACTGGTTTTATTATTCACAGATTCTGGCCATGATTGAGGAGGCAGCAGGTACCAGGATGTACGAATGCAAGAAGATCAGTGCTCAGAAAACTATTGAGAAGAAAGATGCCAAGCTGAAAGAGATTCAGACTGTACGTACATTTATTTCATTATTACTTTTTTATTTAAATCACCCAACAATTGGAACGACCAGCAATTTCCTCTTATGGAGACTTCATCTTTGGATGTTTTTGTGTGAAACAGATCCTGGAAGAGGAGATCACCCCTGCTATGGAGAAACTAAAGGAGGTATGTGTTTAAGAAGAAAAAAAATGCTTATTTATAATTTATTATATATGTGTATATTAGATTAATGCTATTAGAAAATCATGTATTATTTATTTAAACCTTTTTATATAAATAATGAAGTTGTCAATTAATAATAAATCATGTATAATAGAGGCTACACATTATTGTGTGCCACTGATTCTTTATGTGCGGCTGTGAACAGCATTCTGTTTTTCGTTTAAGTTTTCTAACAGCGTCTGTTCCTTACTGTGGACCGAATACATACACTATATTCCCAAAAGTATTGGGTCACCCCCTTCTAATGAAAGGTTTGACTACTTTAGTAATTTCCATGAGTACAAATCTTAATGTTTAAGCATATAATGATATTCTAGGGAATTGTGTGCTTCTAATTTTATAGCAACAGTTTGGACAGGACCCTTTTCTATTCTAACATGACAGTGCCTCTGTGTATAAGGCAAGGATCAAAGAGAAATTATGATTCAGTCAGTGTGGAAGAACTTGACTGGTCTGCAGAAAGCCAAGTCCTAATCCCAGCTGAACACCTCTGCTGTGACTTTAAATGCAGACCTTGAGCCAAAAATTCATCACCAAACACCAATGACTTGTACATATGGGTACAGTCATTTCATACACTTCAAAACTGTTGCAACAGAGGTGGAAATACAATTTTTAAGTACATGAATTGTTTCTATCTTTGTTGCCACAGTTTGGAAGTGCCTTTATCTCTTCTAAAGAAGGGGGTGTCCCAGTACTTTTGTCCATATAATGAATGTACAAGTCATTGGTGTTTGGTGATGAGTTTTTGGCTCAAGGTCTGCATTTAAAGTCACACCAGAGGTGTTCAGCTGGGATTAGGACTTGGCTTTCTGCAGACGTCAAGTTCTTCCACACTGACTGAATCATCATTTCTCTTTGATCCTTGCCTTATACACAGAGACACTGTCATGTTAGAATAGAAAAGGGTCCTGTCCAAACTGTTGCTATAAAATTAGAAGCACACAATTCCCTAGAATATCATTATATGCTTAAACATTAAGATTTGTACTCATGGAAATTACTAAAGTAGTCAAACCTTTCATTAAAAGGGGGTGACCCAATACTTTTGGCTATAGAGTGTATGACTTTTACAATATATACTTATCATCTTTGTCACATCCTATCCATCTCCCTTGCTTCTCCTCAGGAACGTGCGTCCTACCTGGAGTACCAGAAGCTCATGCGTGAGATCGAGCACTTGAGTCGACTGTATGTGGCGTACCTGTTTGTGTGCGCCGAGGAGACCAAGCTGAAGTCTACTGAAGACCTGCAGGAGATGCAGAGCTCTATCACACAGCTGCAGGAGAACATGAAGCAGAACGAGGCCAAAGTGAAGGAGCTGAGCGCGGCGATCCAGGAGCTGGAGCGCAAGAGGGACAAGGTAAGCAGCAGGGCAGACAGGCAGGGAACAATAGTGTATTTGTTGGAAACATTCATAGGGCAGTTTCAGCCTTTGAGGGCTACTTCATTTTTTTTTTTTATTTCTTGCTGTAATAGTTTCCAAACTTTCTTGTCAAGTGCTTTGCGACCACCTACATTAACATTTTTATGTGCATGTCAAAAGCACAGTATACTATAATGTATAAATGTGAAATGTAAGACATGATATTTACACAGATGTTCAAAAGTTTGGGTTCAGATAGATTAAATTAAACTGGAAAAAAAATATTATTGTAATTATTTTTAACATCTCCAGTTTTTAATAACATAAATGCAGTCTTGGTGAGCATAAAAGACTAATACTTTTAACAGTAAAAAAAATCTAAATTAACCAACTTTAGTACAGGATTGGGTATTTACATAATGACATCCGCAAATGTAAACATTAAAGGCTGCACTTGAGTTGCAACCGTAATCTTGAACTACTTTAAATACTAAAAGTAAAAATATTTATTGCAACTGTATTTCTTTTATTCAGGTAAATTCTATTTTATAGTTACATTTATGCAAAATGTTGTTTTTTTATATTTGTTTTGGTCTAAAAAGGCCACTTTAAGCTCAAACTTAATCTTTTGTCAGCTCTGCATGAGAATCAACAAATGATTGTAATAGTTTTCCTCCAGTTATTTTTCATGATGTGTTATTCAGAATCCACTGGGCTTTTTCAGTGTGAAGATAGCCTAACTGTTCTGTGTGCTGAAAAAAACTGCCTCTGATTTATTAGAAATGACTTGTGGTCCTGTTGGAACACATTTAAGGTCCAGAATTGGACCGCATTCTGTTAAATGGTGTGGTGACCTCTGATTTAAATAGGTAGGGTTTCTTTTACCTAAACAGGTTGTTAATCGTGTACTTGTCCTGTGGAGACTGAAGGTCTGTAATAGAGAGTGGAATGGTGGGTAATGGACTGCCAAAACTATTAAAGTCTTTGTACGGGAAAAGATTTTTGCATTTTTTATGATGCAAATTGATACCTGTTAGAAAAGTGTGCGGTTGATTGATTGAATATTTCTGTCTCCTGTTGTATTCCATTAGCACGTCTCATTTCTGTGTCTGTCTCTCTAGGAGGTTGGGGGGGTTTTGAAGACTTTGGAAGAGACCTTGTCTGAAGCGCAGAGAGTGGACACAAAGGCCCAAAGCGCTCTGGATCTGAGGAAGCAAAATCTGAAAGATGAGACAAAGAAGAGAAAAGAGCTGGTCAAAAACATGGAGGAGGTATAACGGGAATAAAAACTAAAAGCTTGCAATACATTTACAAATAGATTTAATACACAAATAAATTCAACTTTAATATAAATAATAATAGAACTTAAATAAAAATATTCCTGTAGGGTTTTAAAGTATTGTGATTATATTTCAAAATATTGCCATAAATCAGTTTGTCTTTTCATAAATGAATGAATGAATTTTACATAAATGATTGAAATGCTAACTCTATTTGAACTAGGATAAGAAGATGATGTCAGCTAAAGAAGTGGAGGTTGCCAAGGCTATGGATCGGCTGAAGGCCGTGCAGGAGGAAGGGCAGAAGGATGCAGAAGCGCTGGAGGCGGCTCAACAGCATTTTAAGGCAGTGTCAGCTGGTCTCTCTGCCAATGAAGATGGAGCTGAAGCCACACTTAGTGGCCAGATGATGACCTGCAAGAACGACATGAGTAAAGCTGAGACAGAGGCCAAACAGGTGACCTTTTTGACCTCTAACATCTGTCAATACGTGATGTAGGATTGTTGGTCCAATGTATACTTAAAAATGTTGTTCACTGTCCATACTGTGTTATAACTCAGATCAGTAATGTTTCAAAACTATGCCTAGCAACTTTATGATTATTATGGGTTAATAATACACTACCATTCAAAATTGAGTATATAACAATTTACAATTACTCCAGTCATCAGCCATTACTTGATCCTTAAGAAATCCTTCTAATATACTGAACTGATTTGGTGCTCAAGATACATTTCACATTTTTATCAGTGTTAAAACAGTTGTTGTTTATTTTTTTTAGAAACTGATTTTAATTTTTTATGGTTCTTTGATTTGAATAGAAGTAAGTTTAAAAAGAACAGAATTCATTTGAAGTAGAAGTCCTTTGTAACGTTATACATTTTTTTTTTACTGTCACTTAAGTAGTTTAATACATCCTTTTTGTGTAAAAGTATTAGTCAAAAATAAAACTTTTGAACAGTATTATGTTGGTATATTATATTTTACGCTGTTGTTTTTTGAAGGCCGATTGTAAATGTCTCTGTTCTCTCTCTTAGGCTCAGATGAAACTGAAACACGCTCAGCAGGAACTGAAGACTAAGCAGGCTCAGGTCAAGAAGATGGACAGTGGCTACAAAAAAGACCAGGACACATTCGAGGCTGTAAAGAAATGCACAGAAAAGCTACAGGCTGAAATGAAGAAACTCAACTATGAAGGTACTGAATACATTTCTAATGTGATTGTGGTTGAGTTAGATGCAGTTAATTGAAGCCGTAAAATGTGAATTGTAAAATTTGAAAGCATAATACAGAATTAAAGTATTATATTAGACATTAAATTAAAACAGTTTTTAAAGAAGACTGACTTGTGTGTTCAGATGGACGAGAGGAGCGTCTGTTGGAGCAGAAGAGGCAGTGTTCACGGGATGTCAGTCAGCTCAGAGAAACCTACGAGTCCCTCATGGGCCAGTTCCCCAACCTGCGCTTCGAGTACTCGTGAGAACATGCGAGCCGTTTTCATTTAGACTCATTTCTTATTTGTAGTTCATTCATTCATTCATTGACTCCATTGGTACTATGTGTATGTAGGGACCCAGAAAAGAGTTGGGACCGCAGTAAGGTGAAGGGTTTGGTGGCAAATCTTTTCACTGTGACTGATGTGTCAAACGCTACAGCTCTGGAGGTGGTTGCTGGTGGTCGACTATATAACATAGTGGTGGACAATGAGGTGAGTTTTTATGAAACACGTAGGCATCCTCAAACGTTTTTGAAAAGTAGTTTGTTTTAAACTTGCCTGTTTGCAGGTTACTGGGAAAAAGCTTCTGGAAAAGGGTGAACTGAAACGCAGATACACCATCATTCCTCTGAACAAAATCTCAGCTCGTACCCTCAATGACAATGTAGTGCGCACTGCCAAAAACTTGGTGAGGACTCTGCTAATGAGCTGTTGTTGATTTGATTACGATTTCTTTTATTCTCAGTGGAATTTTATTTAAAGAAAGGATACCCATATATTTTGTGTTGCAGGTTGGGCCAGATAACGTGCACACCGCTCTGTCGTTGGTAGGTTATGAATCGGAGCTGAGGAAGGCCATGGAGTATGTTTTTGGAACTACGCTAGTCTGTGACAGTTTGGACAATGCAAAAAAAGTTGCCTTTGACAAAGGTGTAAGCACCAAAACGGTTACGCTGGGAGGAGACGTGTTTGATCCTCAGGGAACATTGACCGGAGGTTTGTCTGTGTTTATAACTGCACAAGATATAGAGCCCCACAAAAGTATTCAGGCCCATTATCAGTTCTCTGTTGACTAGATTACAGCTCTGACTATTTGTTCTGGGATGCAATCTCATCGGTTTTTTATTAAATTCTGATTGCTATGTAACAAATAATGTTTTAATGAGAATGTTGGACAAATTGTGAAGGGGTAAAAATCTTTATAATATAATACCCAATCTCTAGTTCTCACCATCAGCATTATCCACTGAAAACCCATATTGGTGGACCACAATTTACAATCTGAATAATGATACCTGTGGGCTTCTTATCCAAAAGACAGATGAGTTTATGGTCTAAATACATTTACAAGGGACAGTAGAACAGTGTGGTCTCTAATAACAGTTACCTGTGTGTAGGTGCACGTGCTCAAACAGCCTCTGTCCTGTCTAAACTGGCTGAGGTGAAGGATATTCAAGACAGTCTGAGGGCTAAAGAGGCAGAATTCACCGCGGTAGAGTCTGAGCTCAGCAGCCTCAAGGGAACAGCTGAGAAGTGAGTCTGTCCAAAATACAACTTCTCAAAATCCTCACTGACCAATCAGAACAAAAGCACAAGGCAGAAGATTGAAATGTTGCTGCTCTATTTCAGATATCGTCAGCTGAAGCAGCAGTTGGACCTGAAGACTGAAGAGGCTCAGCTCCTGGAGACCAAACTTCAGCAGAGCTCCTTCCACAAGCAACAAGAGGAACTGGAGAACCTGCGCAAGACCATCGGTACACACAAATACCACTCTTTGGCAAAACGTTGTTGCTTCTCTGTATAAGAGGCACACATATAACTACACAAGATGGGTTATTGCTGGTCTTTAACTATCAGGGTGTTCTGTTTCTTTAGAGGAGTGTGAGGAAACTCTGCAGAAGACAAAGGAGGTTCAGAAGAAGGCAGAAGAGAAGTACAAAGTTCTGGAGAACAAGATGAAGAACGCAGAGGCAGAGAGAGAGAAAGAACTGAAAGAATCCCAGCAGAAGCTCAACCAGGCCAAGAGCAAAGCAGATGCCTACAACAAGAGACTGAAAGAGAAACAGCAGGTACTTTCCAATTACTACGACACGTATCAGGCTCCAGACTGACAAAGTTACACTGTGTCTACACGGGTTGTTTCACATCACAGCAGCTAGAAGCTGAGCACTTGTTGATTTTAAACCACCTCTCTCTCGATTTCTTTCTCTAGGAGGCAGAAGCAGTAGCTTTGGAGTTGGAGGAGCTGAAAAAAGAACAGGCTGGATATGAGCAGCAGATTCAGGCTGTAGATGAAGCTCTCAAAGCCATACAGGAGCAGATTGACACCATGACCACTGAGGTTTTGGCCAATAAGGTACAGAAACAACTTCTTTTTGGGCGTACTATACCTTAAAAATCAACATTCTGTTTCCTTTTTACTGTCCTTTCATTCCAAACCTTTATGACTTTTTTCTGTAAAACACACAAGATGTTGGTAAATGAAACCGTTCTGGTTCCCATTGACAATGGAAGTCAGTCGGAACCAAAACTTCAAACTATCTTGTGTTATGTTTCTCAGAACAAAAAGGCATACAGTTTTGGAATGCCATGAAGATCAGTAAATGACGCAATTGTAGTTTTTGGGTGGACTGTATCATTTAAAAGTGATGCTTTAGTGCCATAGATGTTAACTGTCATTCTGTGTATTCAGGAAGCATTGCATGCTGCACAGGAGCAGCTATCCCAGCAGAAGGAGGTGATACTGGGACAGGAGAGAGAGATTAAAGGAAAGACTGGAGAAGCAAACCGCCTCCGAGGGCAAAACAATGATGCTCAGCTCAAAATCAAAGAGCTGGAGCACAACATCAGCAAACACAAGAAAGACAGTGCTGATGCCACTGCCAAGGTCAGTTAGTGAGATCCTTAGAGACTAAAGCATTGTAGATTGGATTATTTAATGTTTGCGTTTGTTTAGGTGGCCCGCATGTTAGCTGAAAATGACTGGATCTCCTCTGAGAAGCATCTCTTCGGCCAGCCCAACACTGCCTATGACTTTAAGACCAACAATCCCAAAGAGGCTGGACAGAGGTTGAAGAGACTCGAGGAGACTAAAGACAAGCTGGAGAGAAATGTCAACCGCAGGGCCATGAACATGCTCAGTGAGGCTGAGGAAAGGGTACGACCTTTGACCTCTTTAGTGACAGTGCTGTTAAAGATGCTATTACAAAAGTGCATCAAACATAGATGAGAATAAAAAAGCAGAGGTTAATCTTGGTCAACTTGAGATCATGGGTTCTATTTCCTGGGTCCTATTGCACTCCAGAATCAAAAGAAAGAAATTTTTTTTTTGCATGTTATGATTTTCTGGACAAGTAAATGTCCTCAAAAGGCAAAAATGCTATTTTTTTTGTTTAATTTTTTTTTATTACTGCTGTCTCTGAAAGGCTATATCTTGTATATACAATACCTTTCAAAACGTTTTTGGGTAAGATTTTTTGTTGATGTTTTTTTTTAAAGAAGCCTCTTAAGCTCACCAAAGCTGCATTTATTCAATCATAAATAGAGTAAAAAGTCATATTCTGAAATATTACAATTTCAAATAACTGAATTCTATATTTATATAACTAAAAGTGGATTCCATTGCAAAACAAAAACACCACATCCAGGCACTCGCATAGCAAGTGAAGAACAAAAACTTTTAGTATCAGACAGGGCTAGATATTAAAAAAACACCAACGTGTATCAGCCCAAGCAGGCCTTCGTCAGGGTGTTGAGACCTGCCTGGGCTGATACGCGTTGGTGTTTTTGTACTTCGCTTGCTATGTGAGTCCCTGGAGGTGGATTTTTTTGTTTTGCAATGGAATACACTTTTTGTTTTTGACATTTTGTTCCTGCTCTGGAGCACCCATAGTCTCGCGTGTGATCACTTGACGCGCCCCTGGTCAAGATCATTTTCTTCTTTGAGTATTGTCTATATATTTATATAGTTTGAAATGCAAAGCTGAATTTTCAGAAGCCATTTTTCCATTCTTAAGTGTCGCAAGATCCTTATAATATAATATATGGTTGTTTTTTTCAGAATTCTGCTTAATAGACAGTTCAAAAGAACAGCATTTGTATTAAATATAATTATTTTGTAGTTTTACAAATGTCTTTAGTCACCTAAATATTATTGACTGACCCCAATATTTTGAATGATAGTGTGTTTATTTTATTATTATTCAATTTATTATTATTGTTATTTATTTTGTGGTGCCTTTCATGTTTTTGTGAGATTTAGACCAGTTTCTACTTCAATATTTTATAATTAGTGGTATTATCTTTATTTACTTACTTATTGGTAATGATAATAGCAATTTCTATCAGAAATGATTTATAACTATTATTATTATTTGTCAAATGTAATAACACTGTCTGCCTTCTTTCAGTACAATGATCTGAAGAAGAAAAAGAGAATTGTTGAGAACGATAAAGCCAAAATCCTGGAAACAATTGAAGAGTTGGACCAGAAGAAGAATGAGGCTCTCAATGTGGCGTGGCAGAAGGTAAAACAACCACCCATGACCCATTCATTTTTTACAATTGCAACTAGTAAAAAAAAAAACAAGATCATGAACACTCATGATGCATCTGGTTCAGTAAAATGTGTGTGATTGCAGGTGAATAAGGATTTTGGCTCCATATTCTCTACCTTGTTGCCTGGGGCAAATGCTCGGTTGGCCCCTCCTGAGGGGCGTGGTGTCCTGGACGGGTTAGAGTTTAAAGTGGCTCTAGGGAAGACCTGGAAAGAGAACCTGACAGAGCTCAGCGGGGGTCAAAGGTCAGATTTTGCCTACTCTTTTGCTAAAAGTGGCATATTGCCATTTCCTAAAATCAATAACCATTTTGGTTATGGCTCTCCAAGTCAACATTTCTTGGCCATAGATCCATTAGAGCCTAAGATTGTGGACTGGTTACTGCATATTTCCCTGTACATGTGCTTTCCATTGACCATCTGATGCTTTTATGCGTGTTTCAGGTCTCTGGTGGCGCTTTCTCTGATTTTAGCTATGCTGTTGTTCAAACCCGCTCCCATTTACATCCTGGATGAAGTGGACGCCGCTCTTGATCTCTCACACACACAAAACATCGGACAGATGCTGAGAACACACTTTACACACTCACAGGTAATACACGTAATTCATTTTTTACATTTGTTTTTGAGTATATGTAGATTTTGATCACAACAGAAACTTAATTTTTTTTGTATTCGTTGCAGTTTGTTGTGGTGTCTCTAAAAGATGGAATGTTCACCAATGCAAACGTGCTGTTTAAGACCAAATTTGTGGACGGCATCTCCATGGTCACCCGGACAGCTCAAACGCATGAGGGGAAAGTTTTGGCCAAGCGCACTCAGGAGAAAGCCAGGGACAAACGCCAGCGGCCGATACTGGCCAGCTAAACACACTTGCTATATTGATAGAAGCTGGATATATTAAGCTTTTATTACTTTCATTTGAGAAAAGGAAATGGTATATTTAAAATTGTTAGCACTAAAAGCTAATACATTTTTCTGTAAATCACTTTCTATTGCCTATTTTAAAATGCTGTTGTACTCCACACATTATGGAGTGTAATTGCTATGTTACTTTTTAATCCTGTATCTCCCGTTTTCTCTCTCTGTATGCTGTATTTCAGTATATTTGTTTCTAGGTTGACATTGTCTTTTAAATCTTTGCAAGCTGGTTTTGTATAAATAAAATATGTAAAAAAGAAAAGTAGTGGTTTCAGAAAGTCAAGATGGCATCTAATGTGCCTTTAAGAGATCCTGAGTTGAAAAATGCTGTTTTTATATTTGGTCAAATTTATTTTTAAAACATTAAATGTAATTGGATGTTACTTACGCACTGGACTTAATGTCATATTATAGTGAAGTAATTTATTGCCTTTTTTTAACAATTAAAAATTTATGCTCAAATATTTTACTAGCCAATATTACCTGCAAAGCTTCATCGATTTAAGGTTCAAGGTTTGTTTATTCGTCGCATACTAAATTATACAGGGTATAATCAGAAGTGAAATGCAAATCAAATCAGGTCCGCTCAGTGGACAGTGCAAAGAAATAAATGTTAAATAGAAGTAACACAACACAGGAGCATATATATAAATAAGTAAAAAAAAAAGAAATGTGCAATAAAAATAGAAAAGTGCAAAAACAATAAGATGTGCAAAAAACAGTATACAGGGACTTAATAAATAGTAATGTGGACAGGGGTGTGCAAACGGGTTGGACCGAGTATATATCAAGTAGACATGAAGTATTAATTTGTTCATATGCATGAGAACTTTAAAGTTTTTAAAAACAGATTTTCTTTTCCCGTTTTGTTTTCACATTTGGAGGCAGATCTGAATGAGTTGGCAATTAACTAAGAAAACAATGGTTTTTAAGCAGACCAATTTTTTTTATAATTTGGTTATTTTGACTAACAAAGATGATCCAAAACAGTTCTAATTGAATGGGCACAAACCACAAAGGATGAGACCCAGCATAGCATGCCTCTTGACAAAGATTTAATTTATCCATTATGGAAAATAGATTTTCACACATGCAAACATGGACAAGTTTAAGGTTTGATTTTAATTCCATTTATGTTACAAACTTTCCTTTAATACACACTTAATACCTTTACACCAACCCTTATTTAAAAAAACAATCCATTTTAATCAAAAGTTCCCACCTAACCAGTATGGATAGATCTTTGTCTCTTCTGCTCGACTTTGTGACACCTCCTTTTCTAACAGCACTGAATGAATGAAAGCAAAAGGTTGACTCAATCAGTATCTTTACACATGAAAGATGGGGGAAACAAACTGGAAGGGTGTTTACCTAGAAACCTGCAGTAGTCACTCAAACCCCTCAAATATAATTCAGTGTATATGGTTAACAAGAGCTGTTCTGGCCCTGATCAGTCTCTTGCTAAACAAGCAGTTTCATGTGTATAACTGCAGAAAGCCTTCTGCTTCACAAACTCCATGATTTCCAGTATCTTGAACACACAACCAAGATGGAAGGAGTCGAGTGTATTCTCGCACTTGCACGTACTGAGACTTTAACAAGGTTAAAATGGTTGGTGAAAATGTCTAAGCAAAACTAGATGAGGCTCACTGCAGCCAGATTAAGTCTGCACATTGGTTAAAGCATCAGGTAAAAGGGTTCACACATGGAAAAAAGGTTTAGGGCCTACACCGAGCTGTTGGAGTGTACAGATAATAGCAAAATATGAGTGTATGCAACATGGCTGTGAAGATTATTACAGAAATGTATGGTGGAGATTCTCAAATCGACTCTCAGGACAGTGTGTGTTTGGGCTGGTTATTCATGGCAGGGCCTGTATTTTTCTTCTCATTGTCTGGGCTTTGTCCTTCAGGTCGGGACGGCTGTCTGTTTCCATTGTAGCTAAAGAACGCTGAAGCTGTTGCCGACTTCTCTCAGACAGACACTCCCACTGATCACTCTCTACAAACATAAAACAGCATCAATTGTATTAGAAAGAAGGTTTCTATCCAACGTTTCATAACTTGCAAACCATTTTAGAATACTTGTTTTGCCAAAACATTATTTGAACTGCGAAGTTGTTCATGTCAGTCATTTTACAGTTCATAGACACTGGTGTTATTTCAAAACAATGTTGTTACCTAAAAAATATGTAGTTCTATTCTAATACATTCTAATGTAGTTCCCCAATTCCCGTTTGCAGATATGCACAAATATATTTCTACTTTTAAAAGGAACTAATGTGTTTGGCATATATATTTGGCATAATTTTTCATTTTTTGACTTTAGTACAGGACAGTGTAGAAGTGACAGGAAGTGAAGTGGGAGAAAGAGGCGGGGGCGGGATCGGGAAAGGTCCAAGAGCTGGGATTCAAACCCGGGACGTCTGTAGCGCAATATGTTGGCACACTGCATATTGGCTATTGGTACCGACATATCTGGCATAATTTAGTTTTTTACCTGGGACATTTGAAAACACGATAAAACTGACCTATTTCTATAATCAGCCATTTTTTTTTATAAATGTCAGAGCAATACCTTCAATCCTCTTCAAAAGAAGTTCAACTACCGCCAAGGCTTCTGTTCTTACTGACGAATAGCTTTTGTTTTCTGTAGGAGAAAAAGAACGATTCTCATGAATAAATGATTCTCAAGTTTGAATAAAATGATAGGTCAACCCAAACTAATATTTTTCTGTATTAAATAAAATATATTGTGAGAAATATGTATTTTTGGAAGTCAACGGTCACCAAAACTGTTTGGTTACCAACGTTCTTCAAAATGCCTTCGATCTAGATCTTGAAGGTGACAATTTTTGGGTGACCTATGCCTTTAATGTTTAGAAGCTCATGAGAAACTCACCTAGTGGTGTCGCCAGGGCAGTGCAGGTGTCAGACAACATCTCAGTCAGAACAGCAGCGTTCTGATGTTCCTTATCCAACAGCAACAATCTAGAACATACAAAACACCATATAGTTATTACAGCATGCAAAATCTTTTTAATGCATTCACCAACAATTTAAGCACTTTACCCTTTTTCTACCTGCTATTTATTTTTGTTATTATTTTACAAAGAATTACAAATGTGACCCTGGACCACAAAACCAGTCTTAAGTCGCTGGGGTATATTTGTAGCAATAGCCAAAAATAAAATGTATGGGTCAAAATGATACATTTTTCTTTTATACCAAAAATCATTAGGATATTAAGTAAAGATCATGTTCCATGAAGATATTTTGTAAATTGCTTACCGTAAAATTATAACGTAATTTCTGATTTGTAACATGCATTGTTAAGGACTTTATTTGGACAACTTTAAAGGCAATTTCCTCAGTACTTAGATTTTTTTGCACCCTCAGAATCCAGATATTCAAATAGTTGCATCTCGGCCAAATATTGTCATATTCTAACAAACCATACATCAATGGAAAGCTTATTTATTCAGCTTTAGATTTTTTAAATCTTTAAAAAATTACACTCAAGACTCGTTTTATGGTCCAGGGTCACAAATATGGTTTAAAGAACAATTAAAGTTAAAAGAATCGTAGCATATGTGACCCTCTCTGTGAAATCCAGGCTAAAGTCTCAAAATCTAATTATGAGATAACAAGCATCAAAGTTGGATTTCAACCATTAATTTCACTATAACTTCGATCTTTGACATGACCTTACTCAGTCAATTTCAAAGATATGAAGGTTACATTTTCACAGAATGTGCTTTACCTTATGAAGGATGATTTTATGTAGAAAACAGTAAATCACAAAAAAAATCAACTTTAGCTGGGTTTTCACAGAGAGGGTCACATATTTAAATGTTTTTAGCATACTATACCGCTGATAGAAGAACTTCAAGGCACATAGGACTCCCAGTTGGACCCTCCACGTGCTCAACTTCAGTCTATCACACATTATGCTACAAACCTCATTCTGGAACTGATCTACAACACAAAACACGCTCATTAAACAGCACTCTCCCCCTGTGTGTGTGTGTGTATGTGTGTCTAAGGCCCCGTTTACACTAGTGCATTTTCATTTTAAAAAACATAACTTTTGCGTTTACACTACTACGGCATTTTCGAGGTTGTGTTTTCGGCATTGTGTTTTCGGTTGTGTATTGTAGACCGAGACAGCAGAAACACCAGTGAAGATGAGGATCATTTTCATTCTAAAACACCGTTTTAAAATGAAAACGCACTAGTGTAAATGGGGCCTAACACTTGTAACCGAGACTTACTCTGTGTCTGAGTGGTTTTAGGCCAGGTCTTTCCAAGTGTCTCAAATGCACACAGCAGAACTTCTGTTTGTAATTCACGAGCTTTAAGTTCATCATCGTCGTCATCATGTCTCGGAGAGCTGGCACTCGCTGGCTGATTCTAAATGAAACAAATTAAGTTTTTAAATTAAGTACTGAATAAATAATTAAAGCATTTTTAGCAATATTGTTACACTGTAACTCAATTATGATGTAATGCCAAAGCTTAAAAAACAGATTTACTATGAGCATATAGGGTTTGCTGCACCTTTTTAATGAGAGGAACCACAATGTCAGTGATTTCCTGAAAACGATCCTCCTGCGTCGACTCCAGGATGTCTGCTGCACTGCGCAAGGCTGCCATTTTATAAACCAGACTCTCTTTCTTGCATTCCTTCAGCACCAGATCCAGCACCTCGCTCACCGTCGGCTGACCTGCTGCAGGCTTCTGTAGCTCCCCACTAATGACAGAATCACATGAATATGAAAACTTATTAAATCTATGGTTTTATTAACCCAGAAACAGCAAGAGGCGTATAAAGTATGTAAACTTCTGAACAGGATCATTTATAAGCACTACATAAAAAAATGGCCATATATTTAAAGGAATAGTTTACGCAAAAATGAAATTTGGCTGAAACTATTCACCTTCAGGTCGTTAAAGATGTAGACGAGTTTGTTTCTACATGGGAACAGATTTGGAGAAATTTTGCATTACTTGCTAAATGTATACTCTGCAATGAATGGGTGCCGCCATCAAATTGAGAGTCCAAACAGCAACAATAAAAAAAAAAACATCATTATATGTGATTTTTTTTTATTTAAAACACCTTAATCATGGATTTATTTCTTACAGACATGCAGGTTTTCACTTCACAAGACAATAAGTGATGAAACGGAGTCGTATGGATTGTAATGTTTTTATCAGCTGTCTGGACTCTCATTCTGATGGCACCCATTTACTTCAGAGGATGCATTTTTGAGCAAGTGATGTAATGCTAATTTCTCCAAATCTGTTCCGCTGAAGAAACCAACTCCTCTACATCTTGGATGGCCTGAGGGTGAGAAAATATTCAGCAAATTTCATTTTTTGGTAAACTATTCCTTTTTATTTGTTTTTGCTAAACATCTTACAGATCCTGTAAAGTTTAACAACTATAAGCGTGATATAGTAGAGTCTAACCTGCATTTAGACACTACAGATCCAACAGCTTTCAACAGCTCTTCCTGTGGATATACAAGCCATTAGACTTCAGTGGCCACAAATGCAGCAAAGAAAGAAATCAGTTTAAAACAAACCACTGAGATCATGTTTGTCTGCTTCCAGAGCAGACAGTATTATTAATCCTAGCCCAGGTGCATAAAGTCTGTCCCTCAGCACAGATCATGTGTTTGAGAAAGAGCGGGTGTGTTACCTTCCCTGTCCAGGTGCGTCCTGCAAGCCCCTGCAGTAGTGCACTCAACACCATGCCCAGGTGAGGTGCCACCAGTGAGCCCGTTTGTTGCTTAGCAATGGTTGACATGGCAGCGGCACCCTGAGCCTTCATCTTCCAGGACTGAGACTGCAGAGCCCTCTGAGTAATGGCTATGAGCTCAGTCATGTACAACCTGATTCCACCAAAGCTGCCTAAAAATACGCAATAATTAATAATTCATTCTCTCATCCTAGCCCTTAACACACACTACAATATGTAGTACACTACCTTTTTGGGTCTTTAATATTTTTATTAAACAAGGACACATTAAATTGATCAAAAGTGACAAAGACATTTATAATGCTACAACAAGATTTCTATTCAAAATAATTCTGAAAAAATGCATCACAAAAATATTAAGCAGAACAATAACAATAAGTAGAACTAAGATCTTCAGTTAGATTATGTTTGGCTCAACATTGTTACTAATATATGCATAATTAAATCAAATAACAATTTTGCTTAGATATGAAAAAAAAATCTATGCATGTAAATTAATGCTAACATGTTGAAGTCTAACATAGCAATAGGGCTAGGTGATATAAAAATGTAACATTAACAATGATTTTTGATGTAAATTCTAGCAACATGCATAAATAATAGCATAAATAGCCCACCATAAAATAAAATCTTTACACATCCAAAGAAAAAAAAGAAACCGGTTTAATGACTGATTTGAGATTTTGTTTAAAAATTTTTTTTTTAAAGAATTGACGTCAGGTCAGGGTAAAAAAATAATGGGGGCTTAGTGGTAAAAATGCCCCACAAATTCAAGATAAAGGGACAAAAATAGCCTCTGCACAATTAAACAATTGATTATGGCTGTCAAAATTAAAAGAAATGTGAATGAAAAGTGTCTATTTGCGTAACTACATTTTGATTCGCTCACACTGCATCAGATTGCTTTTTACGCATTGTTTTTTTGCAGTGTCAAGTCTTATAACCAATCACACACGTTGAGCTTAGGAATTCAATGGCCAGAGGCGTTCAGATTAGTCAGCACTGAAAACTCTGGAGTTGTTGTTGAGTGTGCACGCTCACTGAATTCTTTGCACTCGCAAAAGCACCGTTTCCATCCAACAAGTCAAAGAGAACAAAATCGTCACTTCCTGGTAAACTGGCACTAAATATCACTAAGAAAACTAGGAGAAGCCACTGAATATAATAATATGACCATAACAACATATAGATGCTGTGAACGAGATCGGTCCGCTGCTAGTCAAGTTATCCCGTCTCATAGCGCAAAGTCACATGACCTTTTCGTTGCGCACGGAGGAATTTATTCAGAAAATGTGTTTCCATCGTAGTTTATGCACATTTTTTCTTATCAGATAAAAAGTTTATCCAACTCAAATGTGTGCATAAGTTTTTTGTATGCACATTTTCTAGAATTTATGCGCATCTAGGCGTTTCCATCCAGCGTTTTTTATGCAATATTCCAAAATGAGCATAAAAATAGGTGGATGGAAACCTAGCTATTAATAATCACCATTACAATATCAAGAGCAATAATCGACAATAATCATTTTTGTCATAATACTGCAGCCATTATAGCTAGTTTTTAAACGTATAATTTAAACACAATTTTAAACGGTCATGGTAGTGATAAAAATTGCCCTCACGAATGTAAAAAAATGCCCCTGGAAATCAATTCCAGGCGGAAAAAATTGCCCCTTGATGGAAAAGTTAATTTCTGACCCTGCACATTCAAAATCTGCAAAATTATCTTTTCCCTTTCAAAGGTGGTGTATTAAAACCTACCAGGTACATGTTCCTGCCAGACCTCAGACCACAGGTTGGCCTCAGCGCTTTCTCCTTTCTCTTCCTCAGGCTCCTGATGCATGCCAAGAAACGCCAGGGGTAGAGCCACTCCAGCATGAGCCTTCAACACATCAGGACTGTAGTGACTGATGGCATGAACCACCAGACAACATGAGGACTTGTACAGTGCCTCTGAAAATGACAGAAAAAAACACTTTTCAAACCTAGATAGCATGAAGATTTACATTCTTATTTCTCAAGAGAAATCCTCTTCATTAAATGACAGTTCGCCCATAAATGAACATGGGGTCATCATTAACTCATGTCATCTTTTGTGTTCAACCAAAGAAAGTGGGTTTGGACGTACATGAGCGCATTCGTATTTGGTCGAACTATTCCATTAAAGTCCTCATACCCTCTTTTTCCAGGTACCAGGTGTTCAGTTTCTGCAGAAGCTTCTCAACACTGCTGTCTCTGGCTGCCTGATGGGGAAAACAAGCGTTTTGTTTTGTAACTCTATAGTTGCTTTAGGTTGAATTGAAATATGCATTCAGGTGTGTTTTCATACCCTGACCAGATGTCCAATGGCAAAGGCAAACGACTTCTGAATGACGCTACTGCGGTCATTAATCCCATTCAGGAGTGAATTCATGAGTTTACCTGTGGGACAAAACATGCCCAATCACATAAGACTTACAAATGTACAAAACAGTGTATCTCCTCTATTCTCTCAGTATGTGTTACCTGAATATGGTGTAAGATCTTGAGGGCACTGCACAGTCAATGACACAATCACACTTGCACATCCTCCCTACAATTGCAAATACAACTTTAAGTCTGTGTGTACATGTGGGAGATAAAGTGTAATACTGACAAAAATCAAGCAGGATGTGTACCTTTGTTCCGAGTCCGATTCCACTCTTTAGTAGCTCACAAAGTCTTGGAACAAGCTCTCCTAACACAGACACATCCAAGTGTTGCAGACACTAAAAACCACAAACGCAGCTCACATAAACATTGCAGTTCAAAAACACACTTGTAAACATGCATATTGATGCGTTTTTGTAATGAAATGCTCATTTAATTATCCATTTGGAATGCAGCTAATGCGTCATATAGACAGACTTAATGATGTGTCTTACCATATTAATGGTTTCCATCATAGGAGAGGACTTGGCTGCACTTAACCTTGCGGCATCCATTGCACTCTGACACAAAAGGAAATGTGAAAACAATGAGTTCAGTACGTTCAAGACGTGTAAAGTCTATACTGCTAACATCAAACGTAATAACAAAAATGATGACTGTTTTCAAACACTCTCAAACTCACACCACTTGCTAAGCAAAATAAAATTACATATGTTATTCATGCATTATATGTAACTAACATTTTAAACTAATTAAATACACATTTAAATAGGTCTATTTATTTGTCAGTCTGGATAAATTTGAATAATGATTTACTATTATTTTCTGTTGTTCACATTTCTTATGTACTGTTTATTTCATAATATTTACATCACTGATTCTGTTAATTTCCTGTTTTATACTGTGCTGCTTCGAAAAAATCTCTGTTGCATGAAGCGCCATAAAAATAACACAACTTTACACCTAGTTTTCTCCATACCACAGTAGATGATCACAGAGCTGCTCACCTTCTCCTGCTCTGTGGCTCTCAGACTGAGGTAGTTGAGCACCTGCGGTTCCAGCACGCTCAGGGCCTCCAGCAGAGCCGGGATGAGTCGAGGAGCATGGGGCTTTAGACGGCTGCCTGCTGTCTTACTGATCTTCACTAGAGTTTGGATACTAAATCAAAGCAATACTCAGACTTTTACTTTGAATATAAAATATAATGGGTTTGTGTGCACGTGGCTGGTAAATATATGCTTTCTTACCTGAGAGTCCGCACTTCGGTTACACTGCTGACAATGCCTTTGTCCAGTAGAGTTGGCAACAACACAGCCACTGTCCTCTGAGCAGCAACACCTGTTGATTCGCACATGCGCACACACACCTATTGGACAAACACACAGGTAGTCAGTTATCAGTGTCTCAAGAGTGGAAAATCATTGGGGTATCCAGAATTCAGTGCTGCAACTCACTTTACTGAGAGTCTTTAGAGTCAGATCTGCTGCCTTACGAACAGACTCCTACAACAGGAAACAAATAAGATGGTCAAATAAAAATAGCTGTGAGTTACAAGCAAAATCCCCAAATACTGCAAAACATACAACAGCTTTTTATTTCTCACCTTTATATCATCCAGAACCCGAAACAGAGTCTCCCAGATTTCTGATAGGCGGTTGATAATTTCATCTGCCTGTCTTCCACGTATCAGATCATTCAAAGCCAAGCAGCTGGGAAAAAAAAGAAAAGGGGTCTGATGATTTGACCCCAATCTAGACAGGATGCAATCAAGGTTCTTTTAAACATATCTAGACATGTTACCTTGACTCCCGCACCCTCCACATGTTACTAGTGAGGTTGGAAATTACATCTTGAAGAATTTCCTTAAAATATTTCTCCACCTATCAAAAAGAGACCAAATATAACTTTAATAACAATACAGTGTCCTTAATATCTTTTAAGCAATGTAATTCATTATTCTGAAAAATAATAATAATATCTTACAATGGTTTTATCTGTGACGAGAGCATCCCAGATGCTAGTCATGGCCTGCCTAATGGCCAGGTTGGGGTCAAACTGGTATCTATAGAGACGGGGAACCAACTGAGGCAGGAAAGGAGCCAGCTGCTCACCTGCTTTGGCTGCAATAATGTTAAACCCAAATGCTGCTCCCTACAGTACAGGAAGAGTCAACGATCATTGCATGCTATTGAAAAAGGCTCCACACCATAAGTTACCAAGTCATAAACAATCACATTAGGGTTAATACGGCTTACCTTCCTGGAATTCCACATAGCATGGTGATTGGCAAGATTCATGAACTTGTAAACAAGATCCGGTTGGTTTAAATCACTAGCCAATGCACAGAGCTCCTTGTAGGTGGAGAGTCCTTGTCTAGCAAAGTAAAAGATCAAAACAATATACGATGAATGAAAGAAAACATCCACTCTAGCAATCTCATTAAACTTTTTAATTCTCAAATCTGTGAAGTCTTACTCCCTAAACAATCTGAAATATAAGTGAACTAAAAGCAGCACATACCCATCAGGTGATTTACCAAGTGCCTCCCCCTGGAAGACTTCAGTGTCCTCTGAGACGTCATGTTTGGCTCTAAAAACATAAAATGAGTCAGGAGCAAAAAATGCACATTGCGATGTTTTCAAGAGCCCAAGATATTCTGTGATGTAACTCATTGGAAAATAAAAGTTCAGATACTGAACTGAATCTAATTAGTAACCTATATAGAGTAACTGCTCGATGTTCTGAGGCTTGATATGTCTTAGTAATGCAATTTACCACAAACCATAATCCAAAAGTAAAAACTAATGAAAGGAAACAGAAATAAGCTGTTTTTAATACCTTTTACCAGTCATGAGAGTTCCCACAAGGATTGATACCAATTCCTGTTGATCCTGTTCTCCTCCGAGCTCATAAACCAGCCCGAGTCCTTTAGACGCCACATCTTGGCTGAGTTCTACAGACACAGATCATCACCATCAAACCTGCCCACAAGCTCCCTGACTTGATATACTGTTAAAATGTGATGTGACCTTTAAAAGAGCAGTATCATAAAGGAGCAGTATGTGACTCACCATCTGGATCAGACAAGACAGAAATAAAGGCTGTCTGTATCTCCTTCAGATGAGACTATAGCAGACAAAGAGAGAACACATACTTTGTCATGTCAATATTTCTTTGTATGTGTAAATGAGACTGGGGTGCATTTGTGCATGCATTTACCTGTATTTCTTTGTGATGGCTGAGTTTCTTGACTACAGACAGGAGCCATATGCAGGCAGCCTGCCGAACATGAGGGTTTGGACTTGGTATATATTTTGACAAGACAGAGCTCAACACCCAGGGCACTAGATCATTATTCTTCACATCTGAAAAGATAAAAATAAGAAGATTAAAAATGAAACAGCATATCATATAATTAATTTTATAGAGAGAGAGAGAGATTCTTGATCTACCATATAACAACTGAACTAAAATCTTTCTTCAGGCAAGCAGGCTCAAACAGTGCTTTCACACTGACATTGTTTCAGCTTTGTAACAGAGCGGTGATTTCTGGGATACCAGACTGAAGTATTACATGATATATACATGAGGAGGGGGATCACATTCATATCCAAATGGTAATAATCTACATGGAAAGGAGCCCAAAACCTAAAGTGTAGTTACTTTATATTCCTGATGCCTTGTCCAATGTTGCCCCAAATCATTTTTTTATTTTCAGTCAGGCAAACAGTTTTACTTGCACAAAAGACAAGTTTGCACAAGTAAGACAAGTGTGAAATAGATTCAAGGCCCATCTGAGCACACACTCTCTCCATCTCTCACACATACTTACTGTCAGGAGGGCAGTACTGGTCTTCTGTGCATGTCCACACATCTCGAGCAGCTCCAGAGCAGCTTCCTATAGCAGCATTAGTTAAAGCCTCTCCCACAGTAAACTGAAATGGCCACGCTCCACTGAACTATGCTGACAAAAGTGGAATTCCTAAAGTTATTCATACATTTAACTGCCCAGACCTTCACAGCATCTTTGCATGCAGTTGATGACAAATGAGGCAGGATAATGACTAATTAAGTGATGTAGTCTATTAGAATGCAGTTATATGCCTCTAAAATTCAAGGTATGCCCTTGTATGGGATTTTGTCTTTTATTTATGCATGATCTCAAACATGATATGATTTTACACAACACTTCACTAAACAAGAAGTTAATATGATTTTACACAACACTAGACACAATATTGTCAAGAAGTTAATATTGTTATTGTCTGTTTTTTGCTTAAATTTGCCAATGTAAATATTGTCTGTTTTTTCCAAACAAAGCCACAGCAGAACTGGTGTCCAAACAAAGCCACAGCAGAACTGGTGTGGGTAACTGTGCAACACAAACTGGCAAGCAGGTTAATTCAATTAATTAATCAGCACATGTAATCAATTAGATTAAAACTATAATCACTAGACAGCCCCAGATAAAACAAATAATAAGTACAGATAGTAAATAATACGTTGCTTATAATTTTAAATTGAAATGAAAGTTATAAATATTAACATCATTTGTAATGGGATGTGTCATGAGGAGCGTCTCAACATCACCTCTACTGAATCCATGAGGCCCTGCAGGATTTTCTTCTGGTGTGGGAATTCACCATCTCCCACTGGCAAGAACCCAACAGTCTGGATGGCCCGTTCTTTCATCTGACAACACAAACAGCAGATGATCAGTACCATAAAACAAAAAGGCCTTCATTTCATTGTGGAAACCGTTTGAACATTGATTTATGCAGAAGCGCTTATTTGGATGAAGAATGCGAACATCAATAATACGATTATAATCATTCTCTCTCCGAGTGTGAATTTTGTTTTACCTTGCCAGTCTCTTTTCCAGATGGGATCCTGGCAAGCAGATTATCCACTAGACTGAGTTTAGTGAAGCCATTTCCATCCGCTGGTATCAGCAACACGCTGTTACGCCCAATCTCTCCCAATGCGGTCACAGCAGCAACAGTCAACAGAGGAGATTCGCTATCCAAAAACAAACCTGCAGACAAACACATAGGTAGCTATTTGTTTAATTAGGTGAACATAATTAGGTTTTTCTTGCAGCAATAGTTAACTAATGAAACAAAGTTCATGATGTTATTCAAGAGCATCCCAATATCAAGTGTCATGTGTGAACACACTATGTGAAAAGGCACATACCGATGGTTTTTGTGGCCATAGCAATTAGTTGCTCATTTTCTTTGGGCGTGGGCTCGGTAGGCATTAGGCTCCGCCTCTTATTCATGTATCTGCCCACCATGTAGCCCAGAGCCAAGATGGCACCATGCTGAGTCTCAGGACTCTAAATTTAAAAATAAATACATAATAAAAATACATTTCTAAAATAAACATTTATAAATTAGAAACACATAAATGTATACATACATGTGTGTCTTTAGTTGTCTTAATCAGGTTTTGTACAGCAGTTCTAAGTTCATTTCCAGACATAGTAGAGACAACTACGGCGTACAGTTGCGCTGCCAGTTCACGCAGATCTTCTTTATTGGTGTTCATGAGACCCTGCAAAACAACATGATTAATTAACAAAATTACATTTTTATAGTCAGGCATACCTAAAGTCTCCATTCCCGAGGATTTAATACAAAATGTAAATTTAAGGCATTAAAATAAGTCTGGGGTCGGTACGATTTTTTAGCAGCAGTCCCCAGTATCACGGGATTCTTCAGAAATTATTCTAAAAGTGCTGACTTGGTGCTCAAACTTCTCTTTGTTTGTATTATCAATAGTGAAAACAGTTGTGCTGCTTAATATTTTCATGTAAACTGGGATACATTTTTCAGGATTCCCTGATGAATGTATTCTTGCTGTATGAAAATATTTCATTCTAAAATACAAATCTTACTGACTAACAGAAATGTAATATAAAATAATAATTACTTTAATCCAGTCGATTTTGTCTGCAAAGCGGGGGGTAAGTTTCTCTGGGCACACAGAGACCACTTCCAAGAGACAGTACATCACTGGGATACCTTTATTAATGAATTAGACCACATCATCAGATCACACCAAAATAAATCTATGATAATCCACTTCATCCATTTCCTGTAGATTAGGTTCTACATATTAAATATGAAGTATACCCCAAATGTAGATAATCTTTCTGCCCAACCACATTAGAAAGCATAATTTGTAAACTCTTCACCTCCTACAGCTGACAGCAGCTGTTGCAGTAAGTCCATGTATATGTGAACTGGATTGGCCTCTCCTCCTTTAGAGGCTGAGGAAGAAAAAGCTTCACTGGACAATAACGACTGAACATAGCGTCCAATAAGAGGAGCATCATCTTGCATGTCCATCGGGCTCTGAGATGTGGATGTGGCATCAGCACTATAAGCTAAACACATTCTCAGATAAAGAATTATCTGTGGAAACAAAAGAGCATCTGTTCAAGTAAACATACATGCGACATGTTTATTAATTCAATTAAATATAGATATTAAATCTAAAGACTGTCAGTTTACCTCTCCATATGTGGCAGGATTAAAAGGCAACGTGGAAGTACCAACAATGTATTTCGCAGGAGTCTTCAATCTCTGTGCAGCCTATGACACAAAATAACAAGGGGTCAGCCTCCATACAATACATAAGCTGGTAGTTCTCCCTTGGTTTGCCAATAAATCACAAAAAAAAAAAGTTAATGAAAACAAACCCCTATTTATTTGTAGACTGGGTCATAACTGGGGTGCCTAACAATGCATGATTATATAATTAGTATGGATACTCATCTGGGGTCATAACAGACCAGGGGCCCGTTTCTTAAAACATGTTTACCAAATAAGCCAGGGTTATCTCAGTTAGTCTGACTTATTTGAACCAAATCAACTGACAATAAGGTATGACATAGGTATGACTTAGGTAACCTCCAGGTATGACTTAGTCATAAATCAAAACACCACACCTTTTCCTGGATGTAGCTGACCATCTCAGGGAATGACGGCATGGGCCTCGATCCCTCTTTCTCTGTCTTCGTAGAGGGGAGAGACCTAAGTGCTCGCCGGGCATCCCCAGACACCTCCTCACGACTGAAAAAACAGGCCATGTGATGTACATCTTTCATGACAACGCTTAATTGAAAACTTGAAAGAACTCCAGGAAGTGCAAGTATACTCACAGATCTCCTGCAGCAAGCAGTAAGAGATATCTAGAGGCTACATGATCAGGAGCAAACACCGTGCTGGTAAATTTCATCGCTACTTGGCGCACTTGTACCTCCGGCTAACACAAAGCCATACACAACAGGACATTACACACTGTAAATTATTATGTTATATTTATTCATAGACTCATAATTGGTCTAAATAACTTGTTGTATCAAAGTGCAAGTGTGTAATTTCATATTTAATGTTGACATTTTTGTTTATTAAGTGCTTGTAATAAGGCAGCTTGCAATAATAACAAACCTTTGTGATATATGCAGCCACAAGTGCTTCCATTAAGTTCAGAAGTGCCCCCTGAAGATTAACGTATGCTCCCACCATCATCGACAAGGCCTCCTGAATGGCCAATCGCACATCAGCATTCTCCTGTTTCCATTGTGAGAAAGAAGCAAGGTTACATTTTTACAACAGGTCTCATAGTAATAATAACTGGATAACTACTATATAAAATGTATATCAAACAAACCTTGCACATGGACTCAAAAAACTGCTGAACCAACGCAATGTCTTTTATGAAAAGCTGAGGCATTCGACTATTATAGAAATGAGGAAAAAGGGAAAATAAATTGTACATATTTTAATTCATATTAAAGTTATATAGTATAAAATAAAACTTAAGATATATTATTTAGTTAGAAAATTACCTTGAAAGTTTTCCAACAGCAGAATAAGCCATACATAGTAGTTTGGGGTCCTTATAACAAAATAATAAATGAAGGTCATTTTGACGGATACTTCTAAAAAAGCCAAAATTTGAGTTACAACTAAAATCTAAATTGTTCAGCATGCGTTCATACCTCTTTATATTCATTTATAAGCTTGGTAAGTCCATTCAACAGCATCAAACCCAAAGGTTTGTTGGTATCTGGGCACCTTCAGATTAAACACACAATTATTTTCATCTCATCTGATACAAATGCACACAAAATAGTCTCTGGGGTCTATATAAAATAGGGGTATCTGTCAGAAATGTATTCATAGAAATATTGCAGAGCGCAATATTATGTTGCCATAAACAAAAGGTTTAAAAATATAAATGTTAATTGCCACATTCAAATAAAGATTTTAAAATGCAGGCTAAGTGTCACTAATTAAATAATATAATATATATATATATAATTTAGGTAATTGTCAGCCTGTATGCTTCTCGTAAACAAAACAAATTGTATAATAAACAGCCTTTTAATTAACAGAGGAGAATAATCACGGCTGAGAGAAAGACATGCAAACAAAAAAGAAAACCAAACTGGACACAAGAACAGCCGTTACTTCTTGCCCAACTGGTTAATGAAAACAAAGATATAATCAAAGGATAATTTGGAGTTGGGATAACCTCCAAAACCAAATTGCGATACCTTTTTAAAAGCACATTACCATCAAATGTTTCCGTTCAGAGGCAGACTGCCGACAACAACCATTTTAGGATAGTTTGTGGCTTGGTCTTGTGACTTAGGAGTCCTCTTCAAACGTTTAACGTCCTAACGTTTCACAGATTTAGGAGCTAGTTTTAGTGCTAAAACGCAAAAATGTAGGAGTCCTATATTTAGGACTGACACGCCCATTATTTTTAAGATTTTCTCCTAAATTTAAATTAAAGTTATAAATTACTTTTAGCCTTAAGATGTTTTGTGAATACGGGCCCAGGTTTTATACATGGCTCTAATATAGCAACCTATTCAACATTATTTGTATAGTAGCAAATGTGATTTTCTAGAGATCATTGACACTTACACCACACAGATATGATGTACAAACTGCAGAGTGAGGGACAGAAGTTTGTTGTTGGTGTTTGCTCCAAAAAGTCCATCATAGACAACCTAAACAAACAGACAATCACTGTTACGACATTCTTTAAACAAGTTAGGACATATTACTTGCCTGCCCCTATTTGTCTCTTTCAACATGCATCTCAGCTGCATTCACTTTAATTCTGTCAAACATTATCGCTCTGACCTGTATATTAGCAGGAAAGCACTCAGCAGCCAGCCTGGAGCGGAGAAGATGAGGCAGAATCTTCATCTTGACTCTAGTGCTGACCGGCTCATGCTTCAGCTCCTGTTTGACTGTGGCACCCTGGGTAAAAACACACATTATGTAGAACACCTTACTGAATATAAAAGTCAAATCCCTAGTGTGTAATGAAAATACTTACTTTAGTTTTGAGTGTAATATCACCCAGGTAAACTTTATAAATTTTGTTGATAATGAGTGGATTGTTCCAGTCAATAATGCTGCAGTATAAAACAGGACACAAGAGATGAGTTTCAATATCAAGGCCTCATGATTTAATTTGACATATCATTACAGGAAGCCTCACCTCTGCTTGCTTTTCAGTTCCAGATCAGCCGCCGTGGCGACACCGTGTCTGGTGTCACTTGAAGCCACAACTAAGTGAATGACCGTTTCAACCTCAGGCACCTGCTCTGCCTCTATGAACTTCACAATTCCCAATTTACACTGCAAACACAATGATGAAGGGTTATTCAATGAAGAATCAGAAAGAGTAAACTGGTTATTTCAGTTCATTAGATTTTGAACAAAAGACAGAAATGTAGCAAAATATCTCCCATTAAAAAACAACAAATATCCTCCCCCATATTTTCTTAGCAACCTCACCTGCTCCAGTTGCTCTGGACTCCACTGAGTTTCTCCAATGACTCTTTTAACTGCATAAACGCTCATTCCTGGAGGAGGCTGAGGGAGACCTTGTGCTGGCACTGCTCCTGCTCCAGATCCCCCTTGTGGAGATGAAGGAGCCGGACGGCTTGGAGGCTCGTTTAACACAAACCTTGATATAATTCCAAAGATAGAGTTAATGGGATTCACGAAAACAGCATTAACATTACCAACTACAACTTACTGTACACATCTAACTGACATACCCATATGGCATCAGAAGAACATCAAGCATGAACTCTAAGAGGAGTTGTACAGTTTTGGGCCTCTCCGTCAGGACAAATGGGGAAGCTTTAGATGGCTTTGATGTATATTTCATATGATACAGTGTAGGGATCAGCAGGTGCATCAGACTAGAGGGAGAAGACAAAGACTACATCAATACTGACATTTAATGCATGTGTAAATATTGATAGAAAAATATGTGTGTGTGTATATATATATATATGCACTGCCATTCAAAGGTTTGAGGTGTGTAAGGTGTTTTTTTAATGCTTTTATTCAGTTTATTATACTTGTATAATATTTTTGAAACAAAATTCTATTTCTAGAATTCTATAAGAACAAAAGTTATATTTCAAATAAATTCTGTTCTTTTGATCTTCATATTTATCAAAGAATCCGGGAAAAAAATATATCATGGTTTCCAAAAAATATTAAGCAGCACAACCATTGATATAAAAAAGCTAATAATTCAAATGTTAGAAATGCAAGAAATTGTATTAATATAAATTATCTCCAATGAAAATGAAAATCCTGATTCTTCACTACATCACCAAATATGTATATTCTAAAGAATCATGTGACACTGAAGACTGGAGTAATGCTGAGAAATCAGCTTTGCCATCACAGGAATCAATTAAATAGAAATTAAAATAGAAAATACTTGTTTTAAATTAGAATCATATTTCACAATGTTACTGTTTTATACTGTGTTTTTAATCAAATAAATGCAGCCTTGGTGAGCATAAGAAACTTATTTCAAAAATATTAAAAAGTCTTACCAACCCCAAACTTTTAAACAGTAGAGTATATATTTAATAATAAATACATTTCATCAGACAATACATTCTACCTTAATAATGAAAACAACATTGTTTCATTTCAAATGAAGCTGAAACTAACCTGTCCTGTTGGGGCTGAGGTTTGCCTTCCATTGCTGTGAGTAGAGTAGGTGCAAGCTCACACTGTTTGGACACCTCCAACCTAGGATAGCCCATCTTTATGTAGATGATAGTGAAGTTCTGCAAGCACAAACACAGTCATGACAATCAAGTTCTTACTTCATGGGAATAAATTCAAATTAAATAGGTGGCACATCTCAAGGTTAGTAACATTAAGTATTGGCAGTGGTGATAGTAACATGTGGGGATACGATCATACCGTGACAAAAGTTGCAGCAGCAGGGTCCTGATACTGAACCAACAGTGTCTCTACAGGAAGCTGAATCTTGGGTCGACTCTTTATCCTTTTATTTAGGTGTACCAGCAACTCCATAACCTGGAGAGGGCAATAACAAAATCCAGTTCTTTAATAGATCTTCTTTGGAATTATTCAGATGGGTCCAACATTAATTTTTTCTATTAACGTTTGGTTTTCAACCACTACAGACCCAAGGATCATCAAGCAGACCACAAGTCAACACAGGGACTCTATTAAAACTTCCATTAAAAACATTAATTAATCATTTTCATAGTTTGTAATACGCAAAAGCTCATTCTGTATTTTTGTGGTAGCTGTAGTCTATGCATCACTGTCGAAGAGTAATTTGTTGTAGAGTTAACGAAAGTTATCATGTGCCGTGTAATGTTTGAAGCAGATGTCATAATAAATGTCAAACTGGGAAGATTTTTAAATGAGCAGTTCATTCATAAATTTGTACGACCTAACCTTCACACTGTGGAAATACAAACCGGAATACACAAAACAACAAATGCTGCAAAACAACTGAAAAGGGGCAGGGCTACATCAACATATGAACCGTTTACAACAGTGACTGTATGATTTAGAGATCCATCTTTTCACACTGATAGCAACAGATGAAGGTATATGCAACTACTACATAGACTCAAAACATTCACTTATGTTCAAGAAGGAAACACAAATCATTTTTTGAACAGGGTGATCATGTGTACGTTTTTTCTTATTTTTCTAAATATCATATTTTTCATGCAATAATTTCAGAGAAGTTTCAAAGAAGAATAGAATTAGAAATGTCAGAAATGCAAGAAAATTATTTTATATGTATTTTCTCCACAAAACTGACAATTATGATTGTTTACAATTAACAGTTTTCTTTTTCTCACATACTCACTTTCTTGCGAACCCCCTCTTGCGCACTGGATAGTTTGAGGAGGACAGGAGGCAGGAATTTGGATATAATATCCTGCAACTGCTCATCTGTTTCTGCATGACCCAAGCGCAAAAACACACGCTCCAACTGGTCTATAATGAAAAACAAAGAGAAAGCAGGGAATTAAGTGACAGATAGAGAGTTCAAAACGAGCAGGGCTAACTTACCTAATTTCAAATTGATTTGAATGAAAAAAATCTCACATACTTCTTATATGATCACAGGTTAATTATAAGAAGCTTATATTTTAGTTAAAACGATGTATTAAGGAGAAACTGAGAATTACTGCAATGCATCGATGTCCCTTGCATAAGTGCATTTTACCGGCTCTCTATAAATCCGTTTACAATAAAAAATATTAAACAAGCTTGCAATGAACAATAGAAGATAAGAATGACTGTAAATACAGATAACGGTAAACACAGACGCTATAATCGCTAGTTGGTTAGCCTGCGATCTGAATAGCCTCACTGCTAACCAACGTTAACGTTAGTTATCTACATACTTATTTCTCCCGCTGTCAAAATGACAACAAGCCCTGGTTTATTATGACATTTAGATAACGCTATGTCCACGGTAAAAAGAGATTGTAGTGTCGTCTAAATTAGAAAACCCCAAAAGAGGTACTTTCATTTTGGAGCATGACTGAGCATTGGGCCTCTGAAAGCAAATACTAGCCGGCTAGCTAGCTGCCAAACTGATATTCACTTTACAAATATGTATTTATGTAACTACAGATAGACAAACAGGCAGCACGGTGAACTCAGTCTTCATAAGAGAGACAAATAATGAAGAGGGTATTGAAAACAAGCACGCAGTAATGAAGAAATAACGCATGTAGAATGAGTTAAACTTACTGAGCTCGTCCTGTGCAGCCATGTTTGAAGTGAAGTCACCACCAGCAGCACTGCCACTCCTATAGAGACAACATCTCTCTCTCTCTCTCTCTCTCTCTCTCTCTCTCTCTCTCTCTCTCTCTCTCTCTCTCTCTCTCTCTCTCTCTCTCTCTCTCTCTCTCATGAGGTGAGGTGAGGCAATAATATTACATGTTATATACTGGCATGTTTGGATGGTACACGCAAATAAACAAATCTCTCTAAATTAATTTCATTAAAAAAGCAGATTACCTTCATACAATGAAAAATGGTACAAAGCAAATAGAAAGTATCTAAATTAAGAAGATAAACACATTTGACAAAGGACATACATTTATTATGCAATATAATTATACAACGAATAACCATTGTTGGGGAAAGTTACTTTTAAAAGTAATGCATTACAATATTGCGTTACTCCCTAAAAAAGTAACTAATTACGTTACTTAGTTACTTTTTATGGAAAGTAATGTGTTACATTACTTTTGCATTACTTTCGCGTTACTTTTTAAATATGAGCAGTACTTGATTGTTTGTTTTTAATACAAGAAGTTCTATTTATAGCAAATGTAAAAGCCTTTCACACCAAAAAGTGTAATGAATAAAATGAAAAAAATGAAGGAAAGTAAATTCACATCTGTACAGGAGAACGCAGAAAAAGAAGGTTAAATACTCTTCATCAATAAAAAACAAAACAACGAAGCACAATTGTTAGTTTATCAAAGGTAATTTTTGATTATTAGTATGGCTGAACTGGATCATCAAAGGTCAGCAGCAAACACATTGGTTAATAAAATGAGATTAGATATATTTGTGTTGTTTAACATATTTAATTATTGCAGGTTTGGGTCATATTTTGAGTTTGCATTTCACTGTTTTAATTCATTTTGATGAATACTGAATCTGTTTTTTGCGAGTGGGATGAATTAATGCACATTCACAATAGAGTCTAGAAGATGATGTAAGATCACACAGCGCATGTTCAGACAATTAAAGGGAAAAAACAGTAACTGGAGTTACTTTTTTGAAAAAGTAACTCAGATATTTTCTAGTAAATTAAAAAGTAATGCGTTACTTTACTAGTTACTTGAAAAAAGTAATATTATTACGTAACTCGTGTTACTTGTAATGCGTTACCCCCAACACTGCGAATAACACAAATTAAAACTAAATTATTTGTATGCACTTATTTAGCCCTGTAAGGCCTACTTTATCATAATCAATACATACATTTCTAAGGTCTCTAAATTATCAATCAAATCTTAATCTGAACAATATGTTGTAAAAATCATCTATGTGCATTCTACCTTGATTGTTCATACTTGTTTAGTTAGTAAAATACCTTTTAGTATTATTCTAAAAATGTCACCCTTCGGGTTGTGGTAAAGTAAATGTAATAATATATTTTATATTGTTATTTATATTTCAAGAACAATATCAATTTCAAGAACATTTAATGAACCGAAGCAACTTTACATTATTATCCATACATAGCCATAGTTTATTTGTAATTCTCAGTCATCCCTGTCTTGCTTTGAATGGTTTGCCCCCAGTGCAGAGCTTTCTTCACAAAACTATAAGCAAAAAATATAATCTTACTAAGATATATTTTTGGGAGGTATACTGACAACTGATGTTTATTTGCATTTTATTATTTTTAGTATTGCAATACTAAAAATCTCTTTGATTTACACTATAAGCTACCCGAGTTTCATTATTTAGACATATTATCTAATTTTGTTTCATCTTAATTTCCATAATTTTGCTCAGTTTGTCCATCTTTTTCCTTCCATGAAAACGAGTACTATATGGGCCATAAAACCCTGATGTGACAAATACAAAACGTGAAACATACACAAACTTTCCCGTGTGTGTGTGTGTGTGTGTGTGTGTGTGTGTGTGTGTGTGTGTGTGTGTGTGTGTGTGTGTGTGTGTGTGTGTGTGCGTGTGTGTGTGTGTGTGTGTGTGTGTGTGTGTGTGTGTGTGGTCCAAAGTTTTAAAAAGCTGCTACATAAATATATAGTATATATATATTCTATTCTTTACTATTAGACTGTTTCTTCAAAAATAATTACAATTAAGTAATTAAATAATGTTTATTAATAAATAATAAAAATTCCAGTGGGAGCCCTTTGAGAATTAGCCTTCTGATAAAGTTCTATAAATTGGCATCACAAATGAACAGCTTTACAGGGAGTTTGAACTCAAACATGATGTATTACCATCATGAGGATACTAAAAAAGTTAGTGGGGTTTAAAAAGTATGAAGGAAGCTCTCTTCTTTCTTCCTGAGAACTTAAGTCATGGGGATGTTTAGTGGATGGTGGACTGTGGAGAGACAAACAGGGAAATGTTAGAGAAGATTAAGACACAAAAAAGCAACTCAGACAGACACATAACTGTTTGTGTTCTCCAAATAGAGAAGGGAGTTTTCCCACTGCTGGCATATAATCAAATGTGTCTGTTTGATTTTGTTAAACATATTTAACTTCTGTTATTAATCACACTTAGAAAGGATATACAATTCTGTCACATTTTTATAAAAAAGTAATTCAAAATTCAAAACAGTTTGTTTTATGCTTGTACAATATTGAGGTTTATGGCAAAGCTACTGACTGACAAGGACTTTTAATTTGAATGAGAAACGTTTGCCATTTCCTGTGCCTGTATTAACTATTAATTGGAGATATTTAAATGAGACCAGTTCACTAGTGGAATAAATTTAGGTCAACGTTTGTTTGCAGATATTTTGAGTTGACATGGAAGTGTGGATGAATTGAAAAATCATTTTACACCAATTATGTAAAAGCCCTTTGCAAGACTAATATAGTTTGCAAATAAATAATTAAATATAGGCTATTCAGGAGGGTAATGTATTCTGCAAGTCTAATCACAAGACGATTTTTTTTCCGCGACAGGAGCGATGCGTGATTTTGATCATCAGCTTTACTAACAAATGACGCGCGCGCCTGCAAAACATGCACAGAAAGAGAGGAGGAGTTGGGGTCAAATGTATTGCTGCACAGTAAAAACCACGTTGCTTAACAACTGTGTCAGACAAGAGGGAAAAGTTGTCGTCGTTCGTAGAAAAACATTTCCCGCCTCCTCCTGAATGGAAATACGTGAGCCCTATTTTCCACGCCTTCAAAAACAAGGAAAATACCAAGAAATACGAGATTATTTTCCCGGATGGGTGTTTGGTTTCTGCTCGTAACAAGAGAAAACGGTCGTGATGAGCTTTACGTCTGATAAAATGCTAGCTGAACATCGTATTGTCAGAGGTAGGTCCGTTTGTTTGTATTGCGCTGAATCAGATGGTAGCATTGTAACGTCGCGGTCGTTGTTGTCACGCAGATAAGAAGTTGCTGCAGAATCGATGGATGTGTTATTTTCGTTTGCCATATTTTCCTTTCCTTTGAACTTCAGTCAAATGCACCCATGACTGTTTTCATGTGTGTGCTCGTATTGCGTCCTGTGTTGCTTTGTTATTGCATGCAGGACAGGGCATTGTGATTCTGTACTGTCTCTTTGCCAAGAGTAAATATGATAGCATTGCATATTCATTTTATTGAATCAGTATTATAGATATATATATAGATTGCAGCTGTGAACCCTAATGTTACATTTAACGAATACTATGGTCTTATTTAGAAACAGGATTTGTGACATATAAACACACACACAACGCGCGCGTGTGTGTGTGCGCGCAAATAACAAATAAATATCAAAAACATTTAAAAAAAATCTTACTAACCCCAAACAAATGGTATTGTAAATGCATTTAAAATTAGAGTCTTTGATGACTCATCATGTACTAAACAGATTTCTGCCCAATCAAATGTTCACGAGAATGAGAGCATCCTGTCACCACAAGTAGTAAATTGTAGTTCATGACTAAAGGCTGTTTTAAAGAATAATAATTATGATAATAAAGGAGAATTTCCTCAGAATTTCCTGCCCACTCTTCCTGTTTCAACAGGAAATATGTCAGTACCGGAAAGAAAGTGCAATTGTAAAAAAAAATGTAGTTATGATATTTATATTTTTTATTGAGCAAATGCTTTTTCCCTGTTTACATTAAAGTGATCTGCCCAGGTGAGGTGGCATGATGCTGACAGATATGGAGGTGGGAAGTCTGCCTGTTGAGCTTTGGCGCCTCATCCTGGCATACATGCCTCTGCCAGATCTGGGTCGATGCTGTCTGGTTTGCAGAGCCTGGCGGGAGCTCATTCTGAGTTTGGACAGCACACGTTGGCGCCAGCTCTGTCTAGGATGCCCTGAATCTCGCCACCCAAATTGGCCCCGTCGCCCCCACCTGCCCCCTGTTTCCTGGAGAGAGGCTCTCCGTCAGCATGCTCTTGCCAGCCGTACGTGGACCCAGAATGGCTCGGACCTCCACTCGTCTGCCTGCCTCCATCTTTTCCGGCGGAGAAAAGACCGCAGAATTTGGCATGTCGGGACCGTAGCAGGAGGCGGCTATGAGACTCTTAGGGGAGCGCTGGCTGCGGCAGGGCCATACGATAAGGTGGTGCTCCACGCGGGTGTGTATGAGGAACAGGTGGAGGTGTCCCTCAAGGTGCCTGTGGAGATTGTTGGAATGGGCAAGTTGGGGGATGTGTCGTTGTTGGTAAGCTTTGATCAACAATGCCCAACAGCGAGGCTGTGCAATCTGGTGTTCATGCCAGCATGGTTTTCACCTGTGGTTTATAAGGTGAGTTTTGATACTTCCACATCAAAAACATGCAAATTGTTACATCTATTCATATCCAACCAGAAAACACTGGCATCCATAATTGTCTGAACACATTCTAAACCCTATTAACTGGGTGCTTCATCTCAGTGCCCCTAAAAATCTGTGATTAACTCAGCTGTCAGCATCCAAATCTGTAATTGCTTCAGCCCTTTAACTTCAGCAATGGTGTGTTCTTTCTCCATGTCTTCTCTGTGTGTGGTGTGTGTGTCTGTGTGTCTGTCCATCAATCTGGTGATCCATCTGTTTATATGTTTTTCTGTCAATCCATTCCATTTATCATCCAACTATCCATTCTGTGCCCATTCGCCCATCAATATATCCATCTTTTTCTTTCTGTCTGACTTTTTGTCTGCATATTTGTCTGTATTTATCAATAAATATAGCAAATATAAATATGTATTTATCTGTCTATCTACTCATCCATCCCTCCCCATGTAGGACATGGTTTAAGCATGTCATTTGTTATCATCTCTTTTAACTGAAGCTTGATTAACAATAGCTCTTAGTCTTTGCCACTCTTTAAATGGGTCATGACATCGATTTTTTATTATTATATTAATATGTTCCTTAAACTTATACAAATAATACATTTTATTCTGTTAATAAAGTTTTTTTGCACAGCAATATAATAAATGTATATGTGGAAATATTATTATTTTCAACCCTCATTCTAAGCCTCCATCTAAAATGACCAAACGTGTCAAAGCGAACGTTCTTTCACTACATTTGTCCTTTTGATGACTGACTTAAGTGAGTGGACTGTGTCAGAAAGCGAACACGCATCTGTATACTGTATCCAGGTTAGACAAGATAGCTGCAGTGATTGTAGGGCTGCAACGATTAGTCGACATTATTGACAAAGTTGACAATAAAAAAAGTTGTTGTCGAGTAGTCATTTGATCTCATATGGCTATTGTAAGAGCCTGCAATTCTGCGTTTTGACCAGTAGACTGTTGTTCAGCCCTCCTGGATTCAATTCAAGAGAAGACGCGCCTGTTTCACACATACTCCGTTTGCGGTGCGTATTCTTTTTCCGCACCCATGTTAACGGATCAGAGAATTCACACTGCACATGGTTGCGGTCCGGCAGTGCGTTCCAGGAGCGTCTGCAGCAGTGCAGCGATCGTTTCTGCACACAGTCTATTTTTGCTGTGCTGCACGCGCTGAATTAAAGTGACAGCGCTTTGTTCGCTGTAAAAATTAACATGGATTGACATGGGAATGTAGTAGTTTCCCAATTAATAGATATAATTAAAGTCTACTGTGTTTCACAGGCTTTTTGGCTAGGTTTAAAACAAAGAAAAGTGCACTTTTAGATAAATAAGGCAACTTATGCACTTGTGTCTTGTGGAGGTAGAAAAACAAAGTTCTTCAAGACCCGCAAGACTGTTTATAATAAAGATTTAAATGTAAAAGGCACGAGAGCCAACTGTTTCTGTCAGTGGTAAGTTTTAATTTTAAATATTTGTGAAAAGTATGTGCTGTGTTTAAATGTGTTTCCACTTGCTTGAGCAACTTAATATACAAATCTAGAAGCCAACTGCATTGAATACGTTGTTTTATTTAATTGAGTTTAAACGTGAATATGTCTATGAACGATTGTGTAACTTACTGGGATAAAAGAGGATCACAATGCTGAAAAAACACTTTCAGTATAGGCTAACAACATTTGGATTTAAAATAAAAATGAGTGATTTTGCTTTAAGACCTGCGGGACTGTTTGTAATAAAGATTTAAATGTAAAAGGCACGAGAGCCGACTGTTTCTGTCAGTGGTAAGTTTTAATTTATACTATTTGTGATAGCCTAACACAACATAGGCTATATTCTGTGTTTAAATGTGTTTCCACTTTCTTGAACAACGTAATGTACAAATCTACAGGTACATCCAAAAAAAATTAGAATATCATGAAAAATATCAATATTTTTTGTCACTCATTTCAGAAAGTGAAACCCATATATTATATAGATTCATTACACATAGAGTGAAATATTTCAAGCCTTCATTTATTGAAATGTTGATGATTCTGGCTTACAGATAATGAAAACCCAAAATTCGGAGTCTCAGAAAATAAGAATATTACATAAGATCAATAAAAAGGGATATTTTAAACAGAAATGTCAGGCTTCTGAAAAGTATGTTTATTTCTATGCACCCAATGGTTGGGCCTTTTGCATGAATTACTGCATCAATGCAGTGTGGCATGGAGGCAATCTGCCTGTGGTACTGCTCGGGTGTAATGGAAGCCCAGGTTGCTTTGATAACATCTGCTTTGTTGGGTCTGGTGTCTCTCATCTTCCTCTTGACAATACCCATAGATTCTCTATGAGGTTCAGGTCAGGCGAGTTTGCTGCCCAATCAAACACAGTAACACCATGGTCATTGAACCAGCTTTTGGTACCTTTGACAGTGTGGGCAGGTGCCAAGTCCTGCTGGAGAAGGAAATCAGCATCTCCATAAAGCTTGTCAGCAGAAGGAAGCATGAAGTGCTCAAAAATGTCCTGGTAGATGGCTGCGTTGACTTTGGACTTCAGAAAACACAGTGGACCAACACCAGCAGAAGACATGGCAGCCCAAATCATCACTGACTGTGGAAACTTCACACTGGACTTCAAGCAACTTGGATTCTGTGCCTTCCTCCAGACTCTGGGACCTTGATTTCTAAATGAAATGCTAAATTTACTTTCATCTGAAAAGAGGACTTTGGACCCCTGAGCAACAGTCCAGTTGTTTTTCTCCTTAGCCCAGGTAAGATGCTTCTGACGATGTTTCTGTTTCAGAAGTGGCTTGGTAGCCCTTTTCCTGAAGATGTCTGAGCGTGGTGACTCTTGATGCTGACTCCAGCTTCAGTCCACTCCTTGTGAAGCTCTCCCATGTGTTTGAATCAGCTTTGCTTGACCGTATTCTCAAGCTTGCGGCCATCCCTGTTGCTTGTGCACATTTTCCTACCCAATTTATTCCTTCCTGTCAACTTTGCATTTAATATGCTTTGATACAGCACTCTGTAAACTGCCACCCCTTTCAGTAATAACCCTCTGTGACTTACCCTCTTTGTGGAAGGTGTCAATGATCGTCTTCTGGACCATTGCCAAGTCAGCAGCGTTCCCTATTATTGTTGTGGTTTCAAAGAACAAGAGATACCAACAATTTATACTGTATGGATGGTAATTTATTGAAACTGAAATGTAAATATTCTAATATTTTGAGACTGATTTTTCACTTTCATTAGCTGTAAGCTCTAATCATCAAAACTTTTGAGGTGTTTTACTTTACATGTCATTAATCTAAAATATATGAAAGTTTAACTTTTTGAAATAAGTTACAAGAAAAAATGAACTTTTTCATCATATTCTAATTTTTTTGAGATGTACCTGTATAGCCAAATGCATGTAATACGTTGTTTATAGTAATTGAGTTTAAACGTAAATGTCTATGAACGATTGTGTAACTGTACTGTAATAAAAGAGGATCACAATGCTGAAAAAGCACTTTCAGTGTAGGCAAACAACGTTTGGATTTGAAATCAAAATAATGGATAAATGTTGTGTTTGTGGTAAACAGCCGCGGATCAGGAGCGGACTGCTAACGCATCCTGTGTGAAAGCACAATGAATCCGTGCTGCTTCTACACAGCATATGTAATGCACACGGACTGCATACGCACTGCAGATGGAGCATGTGTGAAACGGGCGACACACAGCTCTTCAGAGCAAAATGCAGCCGAACTTAAACAGCGTTTGGATGAATATGTAAATATATATTGCACGCTTTCCTCTCAGTAACGAAATAAACACAACAAAAACTGACAGCAGTGTGAAAGCAGCAGCTAAAAATGCATCTGATTACAGCGATGTGGATGTTTGCATGAGCTCTGCAGTTCAGTAACACAACATTACTCCAATAAAGTCTAGTCGCATGATGCTTATTTATATAGTACTTTATGAAATAGCCTTAAATCAAGCAGCTTTATGGTATTAAACATGAAAAACCAGAGTCTCTTTCAGTTAGAATTACTACTTTGATTTTCTGTTATAAAGCAACTCTCCAGTGTGGAGCTAGCTAATGATAAAATATTTTTATTAGTGGGGGAAAAATGATTATATTAAAGTGACAGTTTGGTTTACAGAGATCAAAGCATGATCTAGCTAAGGACTGTTTTGTTTATCATAACCCTAAAGTATTTTAAGACATTATGTTGTGAATAAAATAGTTTATCCAAAGCGTCTTATCACTTACCTTTATTTTGTTTATTTTCTATATGACTTACAAAAGGAGATATTAGGCAGAATGATGTCATTCAGTTACTTTTTCATGTAGCTAATTAAATGGTGAGCGAGTGTCTCTGACTGTCATCTCATTTTGTGTGCCAAATACATCTATTTTTATAATGAATTGGTAACACTTTACAATACGGTACCATTTGTTAACATTAGTTAATATATAATTAACATGAATGAACAATACATTTATGTTTTAATCTTTGTTAATGTTGGTTAATATTAATTAATATAAAAACAGTTGTTTCTTTGTTGTTTGTTCACAATGCATTTACCGATGTTAAAAAAATACAACTTGTGATTTTTTGCATTGTAAATGCTGAAATTAACATTAACAAATGCGTAGAAGTATTGTTCATTCTTATCTCATATTAACTAATGTTATCTAATGAACCTTATTGTAAAGTGTTACCAATTAATTGTGTAATAATTGTAATTACATAATATGCTTTTATAAAGCTGAAGCGACCTTTATATATGTTAGAATATGAAAACTTAATATTTTAACTGATTGCAAAAGCTAAATAATCAAAGTCTACTGATTAATCAGTGAAATAATCGGCGAATAATCGATTATCAAAATAATCTTTTGTTGCAGCCCTAAGTGATTGTAATTTCTATTTGCTTTTGACGTGATGCAACACTCGCATTCAGCATAATCAAGTGTCAAGCCGTTAAGCAACGGCAGTGGGCGGGGCCTATGTTGAGAAGATGACTATTCGCCAATGCCTTGCACTGGAGGCAGTGTTTATGCAAATGTTTGTGACGTCATCTTGCACCTCAGATCCAAAATGAGCCATTTTGGAGCTTGATTAAATAAATGCTTTGTTTATAATGAGGAGGATGTTTTAAGCTATGAAACTTGCAGAATGTTTTAATGGGACAAAGACCCCTTGTATGCCAAAAAATCAAGGCAAATTTAATAACCCCCCTTTAAGACTTCATACAGAAAACAGTAAATTGATATCGAAACACTGTGAAATTGTAATTAGATAATCTGATTCTTATTGAGACACTGTTAGTTTTACTATAGTGCTAAAATTACATATTGTCTTTTGTTTCTTTCTTAGACGTCTTCTGGTCATGTCCAGTTGGACAACTGTAACTTTGAGGGCTGTCAGCTGCACATCCGGGGTCCAGGGACGTGTCAGGCTCGTTTCTGCTCTTTTGCCCAGGGCAGCTCAGCCCATTTTCTGGGGGTGGCCATAAGTTTAATGGACAGTTGTGAGTTCTCAGGGGGAGATTCTGCCTCTGTCACTGTGGAAGGTGCTCCGGTCTCTGAACGCAACTGGGCCTTCAAACACCTGGTCGCCTTGGCCAGGACCTTCACCATGATGACTAGTAATAATGGGCCAACTGAAATATCTAATCAGGGCGGGAAAGACAGTTTGGGTGCTGGTAGTCATGCAAACACACCTTTGGAAGGAGTTAACACAATGGAGGACTGGAATAAACAGGAAGTCGATTGGGAAGGAAACTGGGCCAAACAGAAAGGTGGAGATAGTCTTCTTTCAAGTCAGGATGGTACAATGATTGAGGAGGATGGCATGGAAACATTGAGTGAGTCAAGTGAGGAAGATGATGAGCAAGCCAGCGAGAAAAGCAAAGGCTTAAAACTTTCATATGATCAGCACGGACTAGCGCATCTCTCCAAAGCAGATGCGCCTGATTCTTCTGCATTTCCTGCACTGTTGAGTCTGTCTGCAGAACTGCAGAGGGATGCAGAGGCACAGGACTTGGCCACATCAGTTCAAGGCTGCCTGCTGTGGCGCTGTTTGCTGCGTGATGGAAAAGGTGGTGTGCACCTGTGCAATCACGGTCAAGCTCGACTGGAGGCCAATGTGTTCAAAGGGCTCAACTATGCAGTGCGCTGCATCCAGAATGCCAAAGTGTGTAAAACCTGCGTCTTAATGGCGCTTAAAGCTGATGTGTGAAAATTTGCTGAACCCGAAATACCCTTTCCAAGTTTAATGTGCAGAGACAACTATAAGTAAGCTTTTAGTTGGCTGATTTCCCTGAAAAGTATAAATACAGCAGCTTTTGGTGCTTTGGGAAAAACTATTTACTATTACTAATAATCCGGCCCTGAGTATTGGTCAGCCATCATTAGAATTTTTTGAATTAATAAATGATGCATTTAAATGCATTTTTTTTATTGTTTTCCCCCAATTTTTATAATCATATTAGCTTTTCCATCATTAGTGCTCTGCTCACTGGAAGTTACTATAAAAAAATTATACAATACAGAAATAATAATTTATTATCAACCCTAACCATAACACTGTTAAATGTAATTATATAGCAAATCTCAAAATCAATAGCCATTTTGGTAATGAACAAATTCAATATTTTCAAAAAAATCAACACATAAATTCTATTTATGTGAACCTCTCTGTGTAATCCCAGCTAAAGACGATTTTTTTGTGATTTACTGTTGTCTACATAAACTCATCCTTCATAAGGTAAAGAACATTTAGTGAAAATGTAACCTTCACATCTTTAAAATTGACTGAGTAAGGCCATGTTAAAGATTGAAATTATAGTGAAATTAATGGTTGAAATCCAACTTTGATGCTTGTTATCTCATAATTAGATTTAGAGACTTTAGCCTGGATTTCACAGAGAGGGTCACACACATATATATATATATATACACATACACACACACACATACAGAAAAAAATGACTACCAGCAGCATGGCATGGCAAGTTAATTAATTTAAAAATTGTATGAAAAAAAAGTAACAAATGTATTAACTTGCCATGCTGCTGCTGCTATGCTGCTGGTAGCAAAACAAATCACACACAACATATTCAATAATAGTGCAATGTCATGAAATATGTTCTGTGCAAATGTCTCTGATCTTACTCTGTTTTATCTTATTTTCATGTCCTGGTTCTCTTTCACCAATGTCTCTCTTTTATATACTGTGTGTCTTTTTTCTGTTTAGATGGTGATGTTGCGTAATGAAGTGTGTGGGTGCAAGGCGTCTGGTGTGTTCCTGCGACTCTCAGCTCAAGGTCTCATTGCTGAGAACAACATTAATTCCAATGGGGAAGCGGGACTAGACATTCGCAAAGGGGCTAATCCTATCATACTGGTAAACATTTATTTTAGTATGCTAAAAAAGGATGAATAGATACAGTATTATTAGATCAAAGCTTTTGTTTTTCTTAGTCCAATGGCAAATTCGTTTTTCAGTCATGGCAAAACAGTTTGCCAGTGGCGTAAAAAAAGCATGTTTCTCTTATACAGATTTGCTTTTAAATGAATTAGTTGGTGTAATCAGGAGAACTAGTGCAGTGGAAAGTTTAGAAAATATAATGGAATTTCAACCATGTCCGATAACTTTCTGTGGTACATTGTTTTTTCCCCATTCTTTATTCCTGGCTACAGTGTAATAGAATCCACAGTGGCTTGCGTTCTGGGATTGTTGTCCTGGGCAACGGGAGAGGTTCTATCCGCAGCAACCAGATCTACGGCAACAAGGAAGCTGGCGTGTATATTCTTTTTAATGGCAATCCTGTTGTCAGGTATACAGTGAAGGGGTTATTGTGTTTTATTCAAATAATGTTGGATTACAAAAACAAAATTAGATATATTTGTTTGCTATCATGAAACTAATAAGAATGAAGATCTGATTTCTGTTCTTTCTCTCTTTATGACAGTGGAAATCACATTTTCCAGGGCCTTGCAGCAGGGATTGCTGTCAATGAGAATGGAAGAGGACTGATCACTGGTCTGTTTGACTGCAGTACCATTTTTTTTATTTGCCGTTTGATTGTATATAGGTGCTTCAAGCACAATAGACCTTGTCCTTTTCTAGTGTTTCCTCATGCTCTTGAAACAGCTCAATTAAATTACGCTAAATCAATTTGAACTGCTGCTTTAATTCTCTCGTATCTGACAGAGAATGTTATAAGGCAGAACCAGTGGGGTGGTGCTGATATTCGTCGAGGAGGTGATCCAGTCCTCCGTAATAACTTCATCTGTTACGGCTACTCGGACGGAGTGGTGGTGGGAGAGAGAGGGAGGGGCCTCATTGAGGGAAACCACATATACGGTGTGCATATTTCATATTTACACATTTAAGGTATTTGGCAGATGTTATCCCAGGCTCTGTTCATTCTGAAGCTGATATGTTTACATAATAATTTAAGTGCGTGATCAGGTGAAGTGCAACAGTGAGAAGTAATTTGATCATACGCACTGACAGAAAAAATGCTGTGTAACAAAATGTCATCTAGTCAGAGCATGTTTGGCACACATTATATAGCCAGTTCGACCTATGGGGTGGGGCTACGACAAAAACCAACACAAACACTGTGCCATAACACAAAAACCAACTGATTTTAAAACTGTTGATTGGGACAATAGTAATATTTTGAGAATGAAGTCAAAATTACAATGGCCTAACATTGCGATGTTCAACTCAGAAAAGAACAAAAGATTAATTTTTGGTCATGACATTGTATAATTGTGTGTTTTGTAGGGAACAGAGGCTGTGGGGTATGGGTAATGTCATCTAGTCTACCTCAGCTCATTGGAAACCATATTACCCATAACCGCATGTATGGGCTGGCCGTGTTCTGCCGGAAAGACACAGAGTCTGCTGTGAGCCGAGACGGCTATCGCTCTCTACAGGAAAGAGAGAGAGGAGTCGGGGTTGGAGAGAGGGACAGAGTAGGTCCTGAGAACTTCAATGAGGAAGGAGAACTGATGGCATGGGAAAGTGATATCGATAGCGAAGATGAGCGCTTTTCCTCTCGACGGCCAATCACAGTTGCCCTAGTGGAAAACAACTGCATTAGCCACAATGGAGGTGAGTTTTTGTTAAAAATAATTTCTGTGATGTATAGACTACAGACTTTACAAAGGTAAATACTGTATACAAGTTCTAATTTACATAGTTTAGTCCTTATGTCAAAAAAATATGATGCTGCCCTGGTCTATATATTGCTTTATGTAAGTGTATTGTATGCATGCAGTTAAAGTTGAATATAATATATATCCAACATATGAAATAAAATCGTTTATATTTTTGATACAAAAAGCAGAGATTTGCTATATAGAATATGTATTGTCATCATTATTTGGTGGCCCTTGGCATCAGAAAGTTGTAAAACCCCTTGTCTACTTCACCTGATCATGTTAGATTGAATTCTCACCCACTTCTATCTCCTTTTTCTCCTCTCGGTCTCTCCAGCTGTTGGAGTGTATGTGAAGAGCAGTGAGCCTCTGAACGTGGTGGCCAACATGGTGAACAGTAACAGAGGAGACGGCGTATCTGTCATTCAGAGCGCTCAGCTGACACGTTTAGTTGGAAACTGTGTCCTCTGTAATGGCTGGAGAGGAGTGGCTGTGGACAGAGAGTGTCGAGTAGAGCTGCGTGGCAATGGGGTTTATGGCAATAACTGTCATGGTGTCTGCTTCCGAGGCGATGGGCTGATTGTGGAAAATGATGTGGTCGGAAATAATGCTGTTGGAATACGAGTGATGGACAATGCAGATGTTAAAGTGAGTATGCTTCAATTTTACTGTCACATGGTTAAAAAAGTAAAAGGATACAGTGGCTGTGTCCGTGTCACATCCTGCCTACTTGTATGAGAGATTAACAGATATTGTTTTTAAGGCCAATATTGATACTATTTTTAATTGTATGAGAACATATTTGCAGAACTGATTTTTAATAGTTTTATTTAACATTTTTGACAATAACAATGTTAATAATAAAATAATAGACTACAGTAGAATTATCAGTATAACCTTTCTTCTTAATAATAATAATAGACTACAATAAAAATATTGATAGCATTGTTCATTTTTAATAATACTACATGTATTATATTAGTAATACATGTGCATACAATAATTATTACAATACAAAATATATGCTTTGAATATATTAGTATTATTATTATTAAAAATACTTTAGCCATTAGAAATTCTTGGTTACAAATTTCTGTCCAATGTAAACATATTAATTTAAAATATTATTATTACTACTACAATAAAAGCATATGCTTAGAATATATTATTATTATAAAAAAAATTTAGTCAATAATTTATGCACTGTCCAATATAAGCATGACATTAATAGAATATAGTATTATTATTACTATTATTGTAAAAAAAAATAGGCCTTAGTTATGCTTGCAATGTGTCTTATGTAAGCATAAATTACAAACACTCAAAAAAATTTAAAAACATTTAAAATATTTTATAAAACTGTAGATTTATCTTTAGGCATCATAGATGTGCCCCTAACTGATGGAGAAGTTGGATGTATTTATAGATGTGACTTTTTTTTTATGGAAAATATGCTTTGTAATCATTAAATATGAATGTAGTTATTACTAAAGCCTACCTTTATACAAAAGCACTGGTTGTGTAGTTATTGATTGACAGTAAGTTTCGGAAGCAGCTCTTGTACTGTTTGACCTACAGTCCCTGCTATCAGATGCTGACATTTGCTTTGTGTTCTTCAGGTATTGAGGAATCGTGTTCAGGCGTTGCGGGGTTATGGGATTTCTGTAAAGGAGCGAGTCCGAGGTGTGGTTCAGGAGAACCTGGTTTATCAGAGCCACTCTACGAGTACTAAATCCCCCATACGGACAAACAAACAGAACATGGAGTGTGTTGTACTTAACAACTCTCTGCTCACACCCAGGTTAGATACACTCACATGTCATTAGGGGTGTGAATTGGAACTGGTTTCACTATTCAATTATGATGATCATGTCAATGATTCAATTCGATATCATGATGCATCACGATTATATAACATTTATTTTGTGCATTTTTATTAAATTATATAAGCAGGCTACTTTTTTAAATTATTATGGAAATATATTAATTATTGTTAAGAATTAAAAGTAATTATAGCTTCAAAACATTCAAGCAAATGTAAAGTAATAAGGGGGGGCAATTACAAGTGATAGACAAAAAAACACTTTCAGTATTCAGTATCTGGGAGTGCTTTAAGTATCGAAAGTTTTCAGATAATCATAGTTATGGGTTTTTCTTTTTTCCTCAGCACTATTGCCATTTGATTAATACTGATGAGATCATAACCACTGGCAGCTTTAATTGACTGCATTCACAATAATGCACAGATCTATTTCCACATATCAGATGTTTTTAGCCACTCAAACTCTCCTCCTCACTGTGCATTAGGACGATATAGACACGTCCTCTTCCAGGCAGTTTCGTAACATTTTCTGTTGATTGGAAATTCATAATTATTGCCCTGATGGTAGAAATGGGAATTTTCACAGGTCCAGCCCTTTTCTTAAAGCCACTTCACAAATTTGAGAAGCTCAATTATGTTTTGCTGCACATCAGAAATATATTCTTTGGTTTTTCTCATTGTGATGGATGATTACGTGAATTTGGGCTTTTTTCCCCTCCTATTTATATTTCTGTGAAACAGGAAGCCGTGGCTGGATAATTACATTTTCATAATCACCACCTCAAAATTGTGAATACCAATAGGGAGATATTTTACACAAGAATTCTTTAGGGGTGACAATAGTTGTGTCCAACGGGTATTTGAGAAAAACATTTATTTCATAATGATATTTTCCCCCGTTTTAAATTCTTATTATCCAATGAAAGGTTAGATTTTTGTGAATTTCTTAAATAAAATATCAAAAGGATTAAAAGTGCAGATTCGTTTTCACAGCCTTCTTTGATCATATACAGTGGGTACGGAAAGTATTCAGACCCCCTTAAATTTTTCACTCTTTGTTATATTGCAGCCATTTGCTAAAATCATTTAAGTTCTTTTTTTTTTCTCATTAATGTACACACAGCACCCCATATTGACAGAAAAACACAGAATTGTTGACATTTTTGCAGATTTATTAAAAAAGAAAAACTGAAATATCACATGGTCCTAAGTATTCAGACCCTTTGCTGTGACACTCATATATTTAACTCAGGTGCTGTCCATTTCTTCTGATCATCCTTGAGATGGTTCTACACCTTCATTTGAGTCCAGCTGTGTTTGATTATACTGATTGGACTTGATTAGGAAAGCCACACACCTGTCTATATAAGACCTTACAGCTCACAGTGCATGTCAGAGCAAATGAGAATCATGAGGTCAAAGGTATATAATCCATAATCCTTAAATGGAAGACGTTTGGGACGACCAGAACCCTTCCTAGAGCTGGCCGTCCGGCCAAACTGAGCTATCGGGGGAAAAGAGCCTTGGTGAGAGAGGTAAAGAAGAACCCAAAGATCACTGTGGCTGAGCTCCAGAGATGCATTCGGGAGATGGGAGAAAGTTGTAGAAAGTCAACCATCACTGCAGCCCTCCACCAGTCGGGGCTTTATGGCAGAGTGGCCCGACGGAAGCCTCTCCTCAGTGCAAGACACATGAAAGCCCGCATGGAGTTTGCTAAAAAAACACCTGAAGGACTCCAAGATGGTGACAAATAAGATTCTCTGGTCTGATGAGACCAAGATAGAACTTTTTGGCCTTAATTCTAAGCGGTATGTGTGGAGAAAACCAGGCACTGCTCATCACCTGTCCAATACAGTCCCAACAGTGAAGCATGGTGGTGGCAGCATCATGCTGTGGGGGTGTTTTTCAGCTGCAGGGACAGGACGACTGGTTGCAATCGAGGGAAAGATGAATGCGGCCAAGTACAGGGATATCCTGGACGAAAACCTTCTCCAGAGTGCTCAGGACCTCAGACTGGGCCGAAGGTTTACCTTCCAACAAGACAATGACCCTAAGCACACAGCTAAAATAACGAAGGAGTGGCTTCACAACAACTCTGTGACTGTTCTTGAATGGCCCAGCCAGAGCCCTGACTTAAACCCAATTGAGCATCTCTGGAGAGACCTAAAAATAGCTGTCCACCAACGTTTACCATCCAACCTGACAGAACTGGAGAGGATCTGCAAGGAGGAATGGCAGAGGATCCCCAAATCCAGGTGTGAAAAACTTGTTGCATCTTTCCCAAAAAGACCCATGGCTGTATTAAATCAAAAGGGTGCTTCTACTAAATACTGAGCAAAGGGTCTGAATACTTAGGACCATGTGATATTTCAGTTTTTCTTTTTTAATAAATCTGCAAAAATGTCAACAATTCTGTGTTTTTCTGTCAATATGGGGTGCTGTGTGTACATTAATGAGGAAAAAAAATGAACTTAAATGATTTTAGCAAATGGCTGCAATATAACAAAGAGTGAAAAATGTAAGGGGGTCTGAATACTTTCCGTACCCACTGTATACCAAGGATGCCGATATTTTTGGCCATGACTGTATAAACATTTGAACGGTGAATGTAAGAGTTTTCATGAGAGATTTACTCAAACATACATTAAATAATGAAAACAAGGTTTAGTAATAAAGTGCATATATTTAGCTTCAAGTTATTTTTTTTAGCTGCCTTCCAATCTATGGACATCGAAAGGATTTCCAGAGATAAATATAACCTTACATGACATTATTTACAAATGTTTTATTGACGTCTTTATCTTCTGATGTTCATTCCTGTTTATTTTTTAGCTGTAACTAGTAGTAAAGAGGAAGAGATGATTGGTTCACCCTTCCAAAACTGTTTCAGGCAAAATGGAAAATTCATTTTCTGCTTAATATTTGTGGTTCTGCGCATCGCTAATAAATAGCACAATATATTTGATCTGTATTACTCTTTCTGTCCTAGATCACAAGCGCTTTGGGCCTTGGATAATCCACCTCCTCGTCCCCACAATATTAACCCTTCTAGCGTCACCCCCTCCACACTTCCTGCTCACCTTGCCATCACCATGACAAACAGAATCACTGCCTCTGTAGAAAGTGGTTGCCATAACAACGGCAGCATCTTTTGCTCAATTTTATGAGGTACATATTTCCTGGCTTTATAGCTCCACAACATCAGATGGATATTCCTACAATGTTCCCTCAATGTGAACCCTGGGTGAAGGAGGAGGTGAAGACACTGTTTCAATGTTGGATGGATGAACAGTCAGATTAAGCCTCAAGCACATGATGTTAAAATGATCAAAAAGCACTTTTTTAATATGATTAACCAAAGATAAGTTGTTTAGTAGTCCGATAATCAAACATTATCAGTGTTTACGAGCAACTGGAGTTTGGATTTCATCATGTACCTGAAGTCTGGCTGGCTACCACTCCAGCTGAAAGCACATTCAGTATAGAACAGTTTTCTGCTGGAAGCCAATTATTTCAAATCAAGCTTCTATTTAACAAAATCAATTTAACATGAATCAGTGGATTTAATTGTCCAGTGGTCCTACAGACTGTTATTATCATTTTAGACATTCACACACAGTCAGGAGGGAGAAAGAGACACAAAGGGTAGTTGAAGTGAGAGACATGTCACGTGGCTTACTCTTTCTCTCTCTTCCCAAAAGACCAGAACCAGTGCTGAAAATAGCAGATAAACAAATTCAGTGTACCTTGGGAATTGTAGGCCTGCTGGCTTCTGCTGAGATTCTGTAATGGACAAGAACAAAACAGCACGAACAGAGATGCAGCCAATCATGAGTTGCATTACATCGAGCAGCAATATTCAGCTTTCCTATAAAAACACTCCTGTTTTATGTACATGTGCACATTATTGAAGGGTGAAACTGCCTAATGGAAAGATTTGAAGATTTTGCAAGAACATTTTTGAAAGGACAATTCAAAAGATTCTAAAGGGATAGTCTAACCTATATGTACCTTGTGTGTTTTGAATATTCAAAAAAATGTTGTCATAGACAGGCATTTACTCTATCAGAAAAAGCGCCTCAGACCAGCGCGCATAGCCTGCTTTACCCCATATCATTTGAACTGTCGCACCACGACAATATTTGCTCTCGCAAAGCTCCCAAATAATTTTGGAGAGATTACATTTCGGGCGCATTCACAAAATGGCATTTCGAGCCTGATTATGTAATGGAAACATTCAGATATGCAATGCTAGCTGTTTTACTATTTTGAAGACTGAGAGCAAGAGTTATCATATATATAGATTATCATAAGTTCACAGCTAAACTCAAGCTTTTGAGCCCGGTTATAATGTAAAAAAAACAAAAAACCTTAGTAATAAGAAAATAAGAGACTAATAAATTGTAACTTCAATCAGTCTTCAGGTAGTTATCCTAAAGTAGTCACAGGGCTTAAAAGTGGTTGAATATCTTAAGAGACCGTGGCTATGTTCTGAATGCAATACTAGCTTACTATTTACTAAACTTTGCAAATTATACACTTTAAATTGCCTGTTACTCTTTAGAGATGATAAAACTAGGTATAATTCTGAAACCACAAACACTTGTTGACCGAGTGGCAACAAGTTGTTGACTTGAATTTTCAAGGTTATTTTGCGGCTTAATTTTTTTTGTGTAAAAAATTCTACATTTGGCAGTCTGATCAAATAAAGTCTTAATAAGATCCTGTAATTTGTTCATTCATTATACTGGAACTTTACAAGTCATTGCTTGTAAATGTTGGATGATTCAGTATTGTGAACATTTGCACACTATGCATAGTATACATACTGCAGGAATAGTATGGAAGTATGGCCATTACGAACATAGCCCATCACTGATATAATGGGTCTTGTAATGTGATTTCCTCCCAGAACACCACCTTATTCATCAAAAGGTAGCCATCTTCTGTTAGATTTACAGCAGGCTGTTATTATTTTTGTAATGTTCTCATATCAACTGCTGGTTTGATTTGTAAAGTTAGGGTGACCATGTGCCAGTTTTCCCGAACGCGCCCTGGCCAGGATTTCTATATTGCCTAAAATATCCAGGTTTTGGCTTTGTTTGCATGTGCAGACCGATTGGTGAATGACATCAAAGTATCATACAGACAGTTCCTTATGCTTTAATGCTCTCGAGGTACTTTGATGTCAAACACTGATCGTTCTGAGCCGCACTGCTTTTAAGTCGAACACACCTAATATGTATGCGTAATTGCATCGCTTTGACCGTAGATCCCACCTTCTCACACGCACCATGATTGTTTCATTATGTATAGAGCCTGCATGTTATTGGTCAAACTACTTTGATCATTACCTTCAGCAAGCATGAAAACAAAGCCAAAACACGTTGTCTGGGAAAAATGGCACATATAGTTACCCTAGTAAAGTGCAATATGTATCTACTAAAATGTGCCTATTTTTACAGTATGCTTTTTATACTTATTGTGCAGTATAAATATAATGGCTATCATAGCAAATTGGCTGATTTCTGCTATTTTTGTCTGTAGTTGTATACTGCATAGACATGGATTTGATTCTTAAACCAAAGTCATTTGTCATAATCCTTGTCCTTGCTTGCTATACAAAAACATCAATCAACATGTGTAATTGCTGTCACTTACAGTCATCTCAGGTATATGCAAATTGAATGCAATCTAATTGCATCAGGTTGTTGTAAAGCTAATCGTAACACAGGCAATTCCAATTTCCATTAATAGAATAATCCCATTTATTTTCAATTCAATCTTACAAGAACACTACTTTTAACACGTACAGTTACAGTTTGTTCCCAGCTTAGAAACCTATTACTGTCCACGGCTTAGTTCATCCTCTTGCGTTTCCTGCGTTCCATACGTCGATCATAATGCACCAGTGGAAGCACCAGAGAGGCCATCCTGTGCTCCTCCTGTGTCCCGACCTGTTCTCTACTGTGGGCTGACTGACGGGACAGGGTCAGCCCCATGGCCTTGGCCAGCTCCATCATTCTGCACACAAACAGTGTCAAAATAAGGATAATGGGTTTTAGAGCAGTCTTTCTCATCCTTTTTGACTCCAAAGCAGACTTTTGTCTAAAACAACATTTGTAGGCCCTCCTAACTAGAAAAGAGTTTTCACAACACCATTTTCAACTAAAAATGGGAAAATATATGTGGTTTGGCTGTTCGTTTACAGGTACACCACAAAAAATTTGAATATCATGAAAAAGGTCAATATTTTTTGACACTCATTTCAGAAAGTGAAACCCATATATTATATAGATTCATTACATACACAGAGTGAAATATTTCAAGCCTTTATTTCTTGAAATTTTGATTATGGCTTACAAATAATGAAAACCCAAAATTCAGTGTCTCGGAAAATTAGATTATTACATAAGATCAATAAAAAGGATATTTTAAACAAATGTCAGGCTTCTGAAAAGTATGTTAATTTCTATGCACCCAATACTTGGTTGGGCCTCCTTTTGCATGAATTACTGCATCAATGTGGCGTGGCATGGAGGCAATCAGTCTGTGGCACTGCTCGGGTGTAATGGAAGCCCAGGTTGCTTTGATAGCGGCCTTCAGGTCATCTCCATTGTTGGGTCTGGTGTCTCATCTTCCTCTTGACAATACCCCATAGATTCTCTATGAGGTTCAGGTCAGGCGAGTTTGCTTGCCAATCAAGCACAGTAACACCATGGTCATTGAACCAACTTTTGGTACCTTTGGCAGTGTGGGCAGGTGCCAAGTCCTGCTGGAAAATGAAATCAGCATCTCCATAAAGCTTGTCAGCAGAGGAAGCATGAAGTGGTCTATAATTTCCTGGACCGCTGAGCAATAGTCCAGTTGTTTTTCTCCTTAGCCCAGGTAAGATGCTTCTGACGATGTTTCTGTTTCAGAAGTGGCTTGGTATCCCTTTTCCTGAAGATGTCTGAGCGTGGTGACTCGATGCACTGACTCCCGCTTCATTCCACTCCTTGTGAAGCTCTCCCAAGTCTTTGACTCGGCTTTGCTTGACAGTATTGTCAAGCTTGCTGTCATCCCCTGTTGCTTGTGCACATGTTCCTACCCAATTTCTTCCTCCCCAGTCAACTGTGCATTTAATATGCTTTGATACAGCACTCCTTGAACAACCCCTTTCAGTAATGACCCTCTGTGACCCTCTTTGTGGAGGGTGTCAATGATTGTCGTTTGGACCATTGCCAAGTCAACATTGTTCCCCATTATTGTGGTTTCAAAGAACAAAAGATACCCAGAATGGAAACTGTATGGATGGTCATTTATTGAAACTCAAATGTAAATATTCTAATATTTTGATACAGATTTTTGACTTTCATTAGCTGTAAGCTCTAATCGTCAAAATAAAAAAACTTTTTGTGTTTTACTTTACATATAATGAATCTAAAATATGTGAAACTTTCACTTTTTGAAAAAATGAACTTTTTCACCATTCAATTTTTTTTTAGATGTACCTGTACATGACAGTGTTTTGGGTGCCTAAAAATGCAAACTTTTGAAAAATGTTTCAAAAAAGTTTTAAACCGTACTATTATAATCTCCATGCAAACTACATAAACTAATTTGTGAAAACACTGACATCATGAGCATTTGTATTACATGTTACTCAAGGGGTATTCACACCAGGAAAGTCTGATAGTTTGCTTGCTTTGGTCCGGACCAAAAATATATTTCTTTTTTTGTTGTTTGGTGCAGTTCACTTTCACACTGCCTTTTTGCAAGTGAACCAGAAATTGTAAACAAAACCACACGTGTGCCAAGGTAATCCATTCATTGGACAGAAATTCTCGAGCAGGGAAAACAGGAAGTGCAAATACAGGCTAATCATGGCAATCTTTCGTAGTGCAATTTGTATTCTTTTACTGATTTGCTGTTATGAGATACTAACGCAAAATCGATATGCATCAAATCAAAAGAAACTTATGACTTGCCGAAAATAAAATCTATTGATATAAAATATCATATTAAAAATCAAATGAGACAATGTCAAAATAAATATAAGCTCAAAATGTAATTCGGAACGACTATTTTTTTTGTTGCACCATGTAACGCCTACCGTGCCGGCATCCCGGTTCGAACCCGCTTGGTGTGATGCGGACCCGGGGGGGGGTTAAAATTGGTGCCGTGACCCACACAGGAGTGCGGTTTAGGGGGGTAGTGTAACGGATGTAAGGACTGTGTGTGTAAACCTCACTCCCCTGACCTCAAAAAGAGGCGCGCTAAAGAGGCTGTTGCCTTTAGCCTCCTTGGTAGCGCCCGCCTCCTGCGCCGCATCCCGGGTTCGAGACCCGCTCGGTGTGATGTTGCGGACCGGGGGGGTTAACTCACAATAAAGAAAATGTAGTGCTTTTTAAAAAAAAGATAACTAATAGGATGCGCTTGAACAGGAGTGTTTCATAAAAATTATCCGAAACTCAATGAATATTTTTCTTACAGACATAATGAATAAATATATGTGATAAGCGCGCTTCAGGACATCAGTGGAAACAAAATAAATACTCCGTAATTGTTGCTCAAAATAAGAATAATAAATCGTTCGAAGGGTATGTAACGGATGTATGCCTTTAGCCTCCTTGGTACAAAAGCGCCCCCTCCCGTGCCGGCATCCCGAGCGTTGACCCGCTTGTGTGAGTGCGGATTTTTGGTGAACCGTCATTGAGGTTTGAGTGTAACGGATGTAAGGACTGTGTGTAAACCTCACTCCCCTGACCTCAAAAGAGGCGCGCTAGAGGCTGTAGCCTTTAGCCTCCTTGGTAGAGCGCCCGCCTCCTGCGCCGGCATACCCCAATTTGATTTACAGACAATGAATAATTATGCTTTGAATTTAGATCTACAAACGATCTTACAATACACATTATTTTTGTTATTTCAACAATAAAAAATATTTTCCAAGCATTTATTAATCTTATGGTAACTTCTATATTTACTAATCCATTATTAAAATCAAAAGTTGCATCTGTTAATATTATTTATTGGACCTGAACAAACAACGAACATTTTTATTTTTTATTAACTAATGTTAACTAAGACTAATAAATACTGAAACACTTTGATGTACGGCTCATTGTTAGATAATACATTAACTAAAGTCAACTAATGGACCCTTGTAAAATTGACAAGAATACTTTAATAATTTTAATACTTATTGGGAACCACTGTTTTAGACCATCACAAGAAAGAAAACACATTGTGAATATCTAGTTCCACAATTAAGGTATATAATAATATACTTACTTAGCATCACTGATATCCATGTCTCTGTGTAGGAGTGTAAGGTTAGCCGTCTGATCACCCATGTGCAGCAGTAAAGCCAAACAGTGAGCAGTCAGTTTCAAACGCATGGACAACGACACAGTGTTCCGGAGGCTGTCGAGACAGGCAAAACTTGCATTTATATATGGCATTTGTCTGAATTCTCTGAGTAAAAAAAACAAGGTAAAAAAGAAATCAACAGGCTGCAGGACTGTGTGTAGTTAGGAGAATACACACCTGCCATGGTGGAAACTCTCCACTGTGAAATTCTTCAGCACATTGTTGATAATGATACGGGGACATCCATTCTCAATACCAACTTCAAATGAGAGTAAAAACAAATTACGTTTATTAAAGGTTTAAAGGGCACCTATTATGTACCTTTTTACAAGATGTAATACAAGTTTCAGGTGTCCCCAGAATGTGTCTGTGAAGTTTCAGCTCAAAATACCCCCAGATGATTTATTATTGAGATTTATGCATCATCTGATATAGCAATGATACGACGGATATGACGCATTTTTGGACAACTATTAGAAAATCTGGAATCTGTGGGTGCAAATTCTGCAAAACAATCTAAATATTGAGAAAATCACATTTAAAGCTGTCCAAATTAAGTCCTTTCCTTAGCAATGCATATTACGAATTAAAAATTAAGTTGATATATTTACATTAGGTAATTTAAGGTACAAAATACCTTCATGGAACATTATCCTAATGATTTTTGGCATAAAAGAAAAAATTATAATTTTGACCCATACAATGTATTTTTGGCAATTGCTACAAATATACATGTGCTACTTATGACTGGTTTTGTGGTCCAGGGTCGCATATTTTGAAATAGCCTATTTTGAGTGGAAGCAGAAACACTGTTTTCGTGCATGTATCTTTAAATGTAAATGAGCTGCTGCTCCCCGCACCTTCTTTCTAGAATAAGGCTGTCTTTACAGCTCGTAACTCAGATATCCTGCCAAAACTTCAGTTTGATTTTGATTATCATGTCTATCAAGCTGAAATCATGCGTTTTAAAGCCATATCAGTTTAAACTTCTGACATAGGGTTTTCTGAGCGCACATCCAAACCACACGGACAGAAACTGGCATGAGAGTACTAAACTAAGTTCTCTTTCATGTCTTATTGCACTTAAACTGTCAAATACATACAAGTTTGTTAAAAACATGCATAAAATACAAATACACAGTTGGTTTTGATTGCTCCAGCGCTGCATGCACGCACACAGTTAAGCATTCTACCAAATGCAGCCTGTTCATTATCATAATAAAAAACAATCAGTCAAACATATGGGAAAAAAACACTACTCAGTTTGTCGTTTATATAGCTTCTAACAATTTTGAATTATTGTTCTTTTCTAAATAGCCTACTGTTAATTGAAAGGATTTGTTGTGGAGTGAGGGGAACTAAAATAGCCTAGCTATGTTTACAGTGTTTATTATAATGTTTGTAACTCGCGTCGGCCTATTTCAGAATTAAATAAAAATGCACTTTTTTTAGGCAACTTTTTTTCCTCGCTCTAAAATTTTTTATTAGTAGCTTATTTTAACCATGCAGCAAAACCTTTTAAAATATTTTGATAAATTACTGAAGAAAAAAATTGACTTTAAACCGTTTAACTGATTGTATTAATCGGTCAAAATTCTTAGCGGTCAGTTAATGGTTAAAATGAACATCCCTAGTACCCAAACAATAAAGCAAGCACACAAAAAAATATCACTCACTGCTCTGGACTGAATAATACACATCTATAGATTTAATAAGGAAATAATTTTTTTATTGAATTCTGCATTTATATGCTTTAATGAGAAGATAAAAATGGCAGACTGTGCGGCTCACCCAGTGTCCGTGAACAGTCATGGGTAGGGCTTGTAAAATGTGGCTTCTTGTTTTACGGATTCTGCACATGGCTTGTTCTGAGACACTGCTTATGATTTATGGGGATTTAAAAAAAAACGAGCAAGTGGATTTATCATAATAGGGTGGTTGTGTACGCACACTGACAACACATTTTATGTTCAAACATCATTTAAAAGTGAATTTTGCATAATATTTGCCCTTTAAAAAAAATAAACAATGGCCATATAAAATGAGCTGAACTAGTTGCAGAGACAGTAATGAATTCTTTGTTTCTTTAACACTCACATTTGAAGGAGAGACGTTTCTGTAGCGATGATTTGATAAGGAAGGACAGGTACCAGGCACATCGAGACTGTCTGTCACGAGCTGCATCCTCTTTGGGAAGTGATTCAAGATGTTTAAGAACAGTCTGTGGACTAGAGAACACAACTGGATGAATACAAATAAGAATTTAGAACTGATCTGGAGCCAACAATTATCCAAAATGGCTTCCAGCAGACTTTCCAAACCTGACAACCAATTCATTTTTATACTTTTCTAGCCATTTCCAAGAATTTTTTAATAAATTAAACCGTTGAATTAAATTGGAGCACAATTATTTTCAGGACTATTGCAGGTCTGGAAAACAATTTTGTTTGCTGATATTTCCAGAATTATGGCGATAGGTGATCCTAAACATTTGTGAAAATGACTGTAATGACAGTGTTTATAATTAATATACTCTGCCGTGGCATCAGAAATGTTTTTATTAATATTTGTGAAAATATGAAAACATTATTTTTACTAAGCAAGTAAATTATTAAATTGATCAAAATTGGAAGTAAAGACTTACATTGATACAAAAAAAATATCTTGCAACATATAAACTGCTTCTGAAGCACAAAAGCAGCCTATTAGAACGGTTACTGAAGGCTCATGTGAAACTGAAGACTAAAGTAATGAAAACTTAGTTTTATCATCACAGGAATAAATAAAAATTTAAATATATTTAAATATGACTATTTTCAATCAAACAAATGCAGCCTTGGTAAGCATAATACTAATTAAAAATATTCAAATTTCAATTCAAGTTTTTGTATAGCGCTTTTTAGGATACAATCGTTGCAAAGCAGCTTTACAGGAAATTAAGCTTCCACAATACACACTCAATGGCCACTTTATTAGGTACGCCTGGCTAGTACCGGGTTGGACCCCCTTTTGCCTTCAGAACTGCCTTAATTCTTCGTGGCATAGATTCAACAAGGTATTGGAAACATTCCTCAGAGATTTTGGTCCATATTGACTTGATAGCATCACGCAGTTGCTGCAGATTTGTCGGCTGCACATCCATGATGCGAATCTCCCGTTCCACCACATCCCAAAGGTGCTCTATTGGATTGAGATCTGGTGACTGTGGAGGCCATTTGAGTAAAGTGAACTCATTGTCATGTTCAAGAAACCAGTCTGAGATGATTTGAGCTTTGTGACATGGTGCATTATCCTGCTGGAAGTAACCATCAGAAGATGGGTGAGATGGACATAAAGGGATGGACATGGTCAGCAACAATACTCAGGTAGGCTGTGGCGTTTAAACAATGCTCAATTGGTACTAAGGGGCCCAAAGTGTGCCAAGAATATATCCCCAACACCATTACACCACCACCACCATCCTGAACCATTGAGACAAGGCAGGATGGATCCATTTTCTTTATGCCAAATTCTGACCCTACCATCTGAATGTCGCAGCAGAAATCGAGACCAGGCAACGTTTTTCCAATCTTTTATTGCCCAATTTTGGTGAGCCTGTGCGAATTGTAGCCTCCGTTTCCTGTTCTTAGCTGACAGGAGCGGCACCTGGTGTGGTCTTCTGCTGCTGTAGCCCATCTGCTTCAGGGTTCGATGTGTTGTGCGTTCAGAGATGGTATTCTGCATACCTTGGTTGTAACGAGTGGTTATTTGAGTTACTGTTGCCTTTCTATCATCTCTAACCAGTCTGCCCATTCTCCTCTGACATCAACAAGGCATTTTCATCCACACAACTGCCGCTCACTGGATATTTTCTCTTTTGGACCATTCTCTGTAAACCCTAGAGATGGTTGTGCATGAAAATTCCAGTAGATCAGCAGTTTTTTTTAAATACTCAGATCAGCCCGTCTGGCACCAACAACCATTCCATGTTCAAAGTCACTTAAATCCCCTTTCTTCCCCATTCTGATGCTCGGTTTGAACTTCAGCAATTCGTCTTCACCACATCTAGATGCCTAAATGCATTGAGTTGCTGCCATGTGATTGGCTAATTAGCAATTTGTGTTACCAAGCAATTTAACAGGTATACCTAATAAAGTGGCCGGTGAGTATTTATATTTACATTTATGCATTTAGCAGACGCGTTTATCCAAAGCGACTTAATGTGCATTCAGGCTATACATTTTTTTATCACTATGTGTGTTCCCTGGGAATTGAACCTACGACCTTTTGCACTGCTAACGCAATTCTCTACCACGGAGTCACAGAAACATTATATATTGTAGAAGCTTAATTTAACTTATGGCAAAATTTGGTAATTCTGTATATTGTCTGAAAAAATAAGATATATATTCAAATACATGTAAATTAAAAAGTATAATCAACTAAAAACTTTTGAATGGTATATGCACATTATAATATAACTAATTATAATAAAATAAACAAAAAAACTTGTCAAATGCATGATGTTCTCCATACCAGTTCTCAGCTCTCATCTTTTGCAGGTCTTCAGGGGTTAGCGCTGCCATCTTTGCTCCAACATCCTTCAGAGCATCAAACTCATTTAGAGACAACACTAGAAGGAAGTTAAGGATCTTGACACAAAAACACTGTGGAGAGGAGTGGTAAAACATGGAGAAGCATATAGAGAACAAAAAAAGGATACGTTGGTCAAAGGGGTACACATCTTCTGCTTTGTCTGCCTCAGTGTTGCATGAAGGGAGGAAGAGGGCAGTATCTGTCTGAGCCTCAGTTTCAACCACTTCATTATGCAGAGCTTAGAGACAAAATCAAAGAGCCAATGTCAGCAATACTTTCTAATGCACATTTCATTCTTTGAAATTGTGAAAAATTGTTTTTCTGTTACTATCGTAACCTCGAGTACTGCGTCGAGAGACGCTGTATTGGAAAAACTTCTCTTTTCCTCTTCAACTGAAGCCTTTTTTAATCACGCAGTGTAACTGCACGTCCATTGGTTCGTGCAGTACTAAAAAAAAGAACCAATGGCAGATTTCTCCGAAGGAAGCGACTGAGGCGTGCAGCTCATAGCATGGCGAGGAACGCAGTACTCGTTCCATATCTCAGGGAACCGAGGTTACGATAGTAACAGAGTACGTTCCCTTTCGATAATTCACTCGTACTGCGTCGAGAGACAATCATAGCCGTGCTATGACGTGGAACGACTCAAAACCAAGACTCACGTGGGAGTAAGACCCAGGGGAGTCAATAGAATACACCAAGCACAGGCTGAGCCATAGGGTCATCCGTGGCCTGGGTGTCGTCCCGTAAAGTTGATACCTGGCGTCCATATAGTATGGACAGACCAAGTGAAGGAGGGGCTTGAACAATGTTGGTCAAGTGAACCCACAAGATTGCTAATTTATGCAGAAAGGACTCTGGCCTGTAAGGCAGGGACGTCCAGGTTGCAAAACCTTACAAATGTGGATGGCGAGGACCAGCCGGCCACCTCACAAATTTCTGAAATGGACACCCCGCTGGACCATGCCCAGGAAGAGGCGATGCCTCTGGTGGAGTGGGCTCTGACTCCGATGGGGCACCGTGACCCCACGGAGGAGTATGCTAGGGTAATAGCATCCACTAACCACAAAGAAATGCCTTGCTTCGTAATGGGGCCACCTTTAGCGCGGTTACCGAAGCCGACAAAAAGCTGTTCTGACTTTCCATATGAGGCAGAACGCTCAATGTATACCCTCAGGGCCCTGACGGGGCAGAGCAGGGATTCCTGGCTACCAGTCAAGGGGGAAAGCGCTATGACCTGGGCTCTGGACACTCACAGTACGAGTGAAATATCAAAAGGGAACTCATTTAGCTACTTACCTTCCACTCCTTTACGATTTATGACATTGGTAGCAGCCAGTGCTACAGCCTGCTGAAGAGTCTCGTTGCCCACTTCGTTGAGTCTCCTGGAGCTCAGAGCACGCTTCTGTTTAGTCGTCCCAAATGCTTCAATGAGAGCATCCACCTATGCCCAAGACAAAGAAAACACTTAGAAATGCAATTTACACACACATCAAACTCTTCTATGATTATCCTATGAGAAGTTTTTTATTTCCTAAGTTCATTTTGATATTTTGGGGGGTGGGGGGCTAAAAAAAGTCTCTGAGGGGATTCAATTGTGCTTATAGTGAAGCAAAACCTTCAATTAAAAAAAGATACAATTCTTTAACCAAGTAGTTTGGCATATTTTTCTTCTAATTTTAATAATTAAAATATTAAAATTTTAGTCCATCAAATCAAAGTCATGTGGTGCAACCAACATGAAGAAAAATAGATATAAAACAGGAAATATTATAGAGAGGACCTTTGCAGATCATCAGATTTCAGTGTCAAGAACAAGTAACTTAAAGTGGCCATGAAATCAAAATGTATTTTTGTATCATTATAAATGATTTATCTGTGCACATCATTAAAGATTTGAAACATTTATTCTCTGTTGATGTTTATCAGTGATTCAATATTCCAGCCAAATCCTAAAGGACAAATTCAAGTCCCTTTTTTTCTTTTTCAAGAAGCCGTTTCACTTAGAAATACATAACAATAGGTAAGAAATACAAACACAACTTCATTTCAATAACAACTTTCATGCTGTTAGTATTTCAGAAATAATAAGGCAAGGTTAGTTCATGTAAAATCTCTTGTGACTCCCCCAAAGCTATAATAATGATTTTGTAAATAAATTCATATTTACCAAGAGTACGTTACCTTGATAATGGTATAAATGGTTTTTCAACTCAACATAAATCCAAAAAACACATTTAAGAACTTGGCACATACATTTTCATTTAAACCTTGCCTTTTGGTTTACCTTGGACATTGAACCATACATAAATTATATGTTTAAAAAAATCACTTCCCAGTTACTCACCTTTTCTCTGTATGTCTCAGCTTGCTTTGTGTTTTCATTTTCTCCTGATTCACCTAAAGACACAAACACAGACTCAACAATGAACTCTTCTTTCATGGACATCCTGTCAAACCAAACAAGCCATAATGCACATGTCTCTGTTGTAGACCATTTTGTTCGTAAACTTTACTGTTGGACATAAAGGGTTTAAAGATTACGGAGGAGCCATGATCATGAAACAAGCAGTTTTCAAACATTATAACTAATAAATGTCCATGACTTTTCAATAATTAATTTGATGGATTATAATTATTATAGTCAATGACTTTTCAAGACCAGAGAAAAAAAACATTTTCAAAGTTTCTGATATTTCCATGACCACGAAGAGCCCTGAATAAATATTACAGATACCATATTTACCTGGTATAACAGGAAGCATATTGAACAGCTGAGCATTATGAACTTTCATTTGCATAGTTCCCTTGTCAAGAACTCCCACAAAATACCTGTTAATAAAAATGACAATCCCATTAATCAGAGACGGAGAAATTTGGTTTAACTACTCAATATTCATACAGCTTGATAACCTCACCTGCACAGATTATTACACTGCAATGATCCAGAGCCAAAATTGCTCCCAACATAGGGAAGCCTGTCTGATTCTGCAACCTAACAAGGAAACAAGAAATATTTCTGACCACCACATACACCAGATTTACTTAATTACTTACAAAGACTCTAAAACTAAAAAATGTTTCAATCTACATAAACCAGTTTACCACAATTCGTCTGGTTTTCTTTCTGGGATTGACACCATCTGAGTGTTTGAAGAGTTTGAACTCCAGCTCTTCTGCTTTTTTCACGTGTCCATTAGAAAATTTAACTACAATGACAATAATTAGGTTTAAAACAGGGAAATGACTCAACAGCAAACAACCAACAACTATTCCAGGCTATTTTAACCTACAAACTATTTGATTGAGTATATATTGTTTATGGTTTACACACGAGCACGAGGTGTATCCACGTGGTTGCGTTAAACATAAAGATGTAGTGTAAGAATAATAAATAAGAACGGACGAATAACGCAAAAAAATATATTGTTTATCATGTTTAGGATATTAAAAAGTTACCAATAAACGCATCCTTCCCTGTTTCTTCACATGGTTCCCACGAACAGGACGCCGCCATTCTTACCGTTTCCTCGGCTGATGTTCACACGCGTACCTGCTAAACCAGCGACATCCAGCGGCGAAGAAAACTCCTGCATCTATCCAACAACGGACACAATAAATAAAGTTGTTATGTCTATGTATCTATCTATCCGTTTTTTAACAGTTTGTCCTATCTATGGTCGCGGAGATAAGCGCCGTATGCAGGGAAACAAAGGGAAGATCGAAATATAATTTTCTATATAATTTCTATAACTTGTAGTACTATGAGAATCTTTAAAATGGCGCTGACTTAGAATCCCTTTATTTATAACACATTTTAAAAAAGTGTCTTATTCTTTGTCAAATTTTACAGAGATGAATTTTCCCCAAGTTCCTCATTCATCAGCTTAAACATTTGAGAAATCTAGCATGTCCATAGGCCTGGCATACAGAATTGGCAACACTTTATTAGGATATAATGGCTGCTAGTAATGGAAATAAACAACTTAAAGACACTCGTAATTCGTATAAAAATCATGATAGCTATAAATAATTTTAACACATTGTATATAACGCTAAATCCGCCCTTGGTTGATCATAATTTTATACAATTCATAGTTTTATAATTGATTTTCAAATGTATAGCTTGTATAATTTATAGTATAAACTTGTTAACTTCCTCAAAAAAACATAAAAGAACAAGAATGAGCTTATAAAATCATTTTAACGAAGATCGCATCACTAAGACACTGTTGGTTGACTTGGGGGAGGGGGGCAAACCCCTCTCTGCCCATAGTTGAAGACACACTCATTTATGAAAAGAACATGCTGAATTCTATTGAAATTGATCGGCGCCACAGATCGTCTTCTGCGCGTATTTCAAGTGTCGCATTATTTGAATTTCAGCTCATTAACATTCCATTACGTCACAGTGCTTCAGGTCAGTGATAGACAGCGGGAACTAGTTCACATTTACATGTATTTATGCATTTGGCTGACGCTTTATTTCAAAGAGATTTAATAAGTTATAGTGTGCGTGTGACATACATACACAGTCTACAGAGATAGTGTTTTCAGATTCGACTGCTCTGTTGGACATCATGTCAATGACATCATTCGAGTTCAGTGTAAATGAGAGTGAAGGTGTCCCTGATGCCCTTCATGGGTCCAGACGAGACACATTCTCCACTGAGTTAGAATTTTTCAATAGGCTGGATGTGTTCAATCTAGGCACTATCAATGTCTATGATGAGATAGATGATCGTAATGATTACATAAAGGAATCCAGTCTTAGCAGTGCCACATCTGAAGATGATATTGAGGCCAATGTGGTCAGCTTTGAATTGTACTCCGACGAGGGATCCTTTATCAGTAGGCAGAATCCGCAAATACATTGCGGCAGAATGTTAATGCATAACAGAGGATGTGACGATAGTCTGGGTTTGCTGAGCATTAGCAGCATGTCCTCTTGTGAAACCCAAATCATCCACTGTCCTCCAATGTGCAACACATTCTTCGATTCCTCCCATACATACCCCAATTCTATAGAAGCAGCAGGGCCTTCGGTTAGCATGGATGTCCATAGTGACAAAGAAGTGTTTTCTATAAAGTCTACATCTATAGGAATGTCACCTGTGGACAACAGCGCAGGTAAGATTGAAATTACATTGAAAATTTGGACTGGTAACGATAGATCTGCACTACATACAACAAGTATCTAGAAGAATTAGAGTATAAAGACCCCCGCAAAAGTCTCTCTGTCTCATATTTAAGATCCCTTGACATTGTTGCATATTTTGCATATCTAGAAGCAATTTTAAATAAATGCATGTAGGCCTAATCACAACCATGCTGATGTTTAAAACAAAAGCACTCTTGCTCATGTGATATTGGTTTTTACGGTCAGTCACAAGAAGTTATTATAGAGTAACTTAAATGTAAACACAATATAACCCATTGAGTTGTTTAGAAAATATATCACAGTTTCAAAAATATTGGACAGCACAACAGTTTTTAGCACTGATAATAATCAGAAACATGGCCAATTAAAATAATTCCCAACCAAGCCAAAGCGTTGCGAGTCTGCATTCAACATACCAGGAGCATCATGACGTTTTTTTGAGGGGTCACTAGTGATCACCAGCCATTTTCATGTATGTCTTTATAGGGAAAAAAATCCATCCCTAAATAAAAACATATAAGCACCATATGTATCTGACAGTGCATTTTTCGAGTAAGAGGCTGTTCTTTGTAACGTTAGTCCTTTAAATTTGATATAATTTTATCTTTATTTTTTTCCCCTGCATATCATGTGTGAGGCTCTCTACTGATTCCCCCAACCACCTGTAGCCTAATGCAAAAACTCCATTTAAAATTATTAAATGTAAAAATATATATATATATTGTCTTTTGAAAGCTGTATTCAAAGTCCATTTGGCTCAAAATTCTGAGGGGCCATGTGCTTGAATGTCTTTTTGAACAAATCAATTAAGTGAATGCTTCTTCATTTTAGAAAACCATGTCAGTCTAAGGAAGAAAGTGAAGAACAGGATCTGTTCATTCTTCAAGAGGTCATGGAAGGCTATAAAGCGTCCTTCACTCAGTTGTGAGACCAGAGTGGAGCCATTTGTGCCTCCACCAGAAGACACAGAGCCAGACGGTGCAGATTCATCGTGTCCTGCAGAGCCCTCTTGTTTCAAACCAACTGATGGTGAGTGTGCTGCTAGTATTACTATGGTACACTGCAAAAAAACAACATTTTAAAGGGGTCATGAACGGCATTTTTATTATTTTGTACTGTTTTCTGAGGTCCACTTTTATTTATTAAAATATTAATACAACAAAAATCATCATAATTTAGAATAGGCTATTTTCTGTCCTATTTTGACCCCCTATGGGGAAGTAAACACCTACTGCTATGATTGGCTAACAGTTGTGTATGTTTGACCGCCTACATCCTACACAGATGGACGTTGATGTGATTTAGGTTAAAAATTCATAAATACCACAGTATTAGTGGTAGTGATAGTGATAGTGACCACATAATAAAAACAGTTACTCACACTTGTGTGTTGCGACATTACTGTTGGATCCAATATAGTCAGTACAGCAACGTCTTTTAGATTCAATCTTACTGAAAATCCCACGTCGATTTGTGCCTTGTTTGTAAATGAATTCACTGTAAAATGAAGTGATCTGATGCGAAGTTTCACTTATGCGGTCTGGATCTTCATTCAAAATACAGTTAATTTACTCTTTCCTAATGTTAGGATCAGAAGGAAGACGATTCAAAGATTGTGTTTTTCCACAGCTTGGCACTGCACAGCATCTCCTTGTCTTCAGAGCCATCTTTATAGTTTGGTTTATACGTAGACCTGTATTTGTCTCTCTTGTTATTTACACGTGCGTGAATCAGTGGGCGGGGCTAAACAGGCAGTGATGTAGAAGCAGGCGTTGATCAGGCATTGAAGCAGGCGGAGGCACACTATTACGTCATAAAGTGACACATTCCACAAGCTGTCGTTTTGGAAGATTGGCTTCAATATACACTGATTTTAGACTAACAAGTTTTGAGTTCTGAAACTTACAGGATGTTTTTATAGTACAATGACCTCTTATATGTCAAAAGATCAGGGGAATTTTGATTTCTCATGTTATGACCCCTTTAAATCTGTATTTTTGTGTTGTTGTACACAAAAAAAAATATTATAACGTTGTTTATGCATGTGTGTTTTCAGAATCTAACAAGTTTGGCTATGAAATGGGAATTGTTGCATCAGGAGCTTTACCACAGAGAATGAGGAAACCTCTTCATCTAATGGCAAACGGGTACTCTTATTGAATTCAACAAATATTTTGATTTTACATATAAAGTTGTGCCTTGATGAAAACATCTGTTAATGATTGATCATTTAAAAATGTGATGCTGAGATCTTCCCGGTTATGTATATGCTTCAACATGCTCATAATATGAACTCTATGTTTTGTAACCTGTTGTAATTAGACAGAAGATGCTGATTGCCTTGATGAGTGCAGCCTTAGCAGCGACACAGCTGAAGATGACTGTGGTGTGATCGTTTGTGGCTTGTTCTCCATCCAGAGAAGAAAACCGGCCCATAGGCTGGGTGAATGGAGCTTTAACAGTGCCAACAACCACTTCATAGGCGAAGGTGGATGTGACAATAGCCTGGATCTGTTAAGTATTAGCAACAATGACATATCCTCCACTGAGGAACGAAGTGGCGCTTGGCAGAATGGTCCTGCTAGAGAAACATGTGCATGTTCCGACTGCTGGAACATGTACGCAGCAGGGCCTTCAATGAGCCTAGAGGCGCAGAGTGATGAAGAAGCGCCTCCGTTAGACACTGTGGAGAACAGCACAGGTGAGACTGAAATGACATTAAAACCTGGGACAGTTGTGTAGATAGTAAATACAAGCACAGTATACTAGCATATGAGGATTATTCAGTCTTTTTGAACAAATCTATGAATTGAATTAGTTTTGTTGTTTTAGAAAAACATACCAGTTTGAGGAAGATGAGAGGGATCTCTTCATTCTTCAAGAAAACATGGAAGGCCTTAAAGTGGCCCTCCTTCTGCTGCTGCGAGACCAGAGTTGAGCCATTTGTGCCTCTACAAGAGGACTCAGAGCCGGACTCAGAGCCGGACCAGAGCCAGATGATCACAAACCACACTTTGTTGCAGAGCTCTTTGGTTTCAAACCAGCGTATGGTAAGTCTGCTGCCATGATTACAGTAGTACCTTGCAAAACAAACAAACAAGCAGTATTTAAACTATGACATTGTTTTTGTTTTGTTTTATTTAGATTTTTGTCAGTTTGACTATGACATGGTAATGGTAGAATCAGGAAGCTTTGGATTTCTGTGAAACGATTTCAACTGATGGGGTCACTGTGAAGCAGCAGAAACCTCAAGCCCACTACATCAGGATCAGAGAGCTCAGACCAGCCTGACCGAATGATCAGGGTTGGAGCTATTTAACATTTGCACTATGACATGCACAAGTAGACTTGTTCCTGAAGTGCATATACTGTGTTTTGGCCAAAGCCAATTTTTAAGTATTTAGCACATGTTTGTTTTAAAGGTAAATGATCTATGTAAATTTATACATTTTAATTACACTGTATAATTATATTAAGTATTTTTAAGCCAGTATTTGTAACTGAAAGAATCTCATAGTTTATTGCTAATGTAATAAAGTATTCCATTCAAATAATGATGACGTTTAAAATGTAATATTAAAAATATTTATAAATATAAAATCTCCTTTTCTCTCTTACTTTTGGCTGCTCCAAAAGGTGAAATACATCTCACAAAAGTTGAAGTTTAGATGAAAAGTCAAAATAAAAAAAAGTATAACCATAAATATATTGAAATTAGATTCAGTGGCATTTATTTTAGTAAAATTGCAAATTATTTGTTTAAAATGTAACTTTACCTAAATAGTAAAGTGTGTGTGTGTGTGTGTGTGTGTGTGTGGGGTGTGTGGGGGGGGGGGTTCTTGAAGGGATGCAATACACAAAAGTGTTTTATTTAAGTTATTATTTTTTATTATAATTGTTTTACAAAGAAAAAAAATGCATAATTTAGAAATAAATATTGTACATGTGTGTGTGCTTAACTCTGTGGTGCTTCACAGAATCTGATGTGAGCACATTATTGTTTAGAAATCTCAAAATTTATGGAACAAGATTTATAGATCAGGTCTGTCTGGTTGGCACAAATTTATTTTTTTGTTACACATGAATGAAATTATGAAGAGCAACGGACTGGAGATTTTTCTTTGCATTGTAAGCCTTCTGCACAATTTTTTCATTGACTTTCAAAGAATGGGACAAAAATGTCCAAAACACAAAACACATGTCTCACACACAAATTACATCTATAAAGGGAAATTAAAGCTCATAATTTACAGTTTAAATTACAGTTTTTGGAACTGTAAAAAGTCATTAAATTTACAGTGAAAAACTCTAAATTGACATTCCTAGATTTCTCTGTATGACACCTCACGTTTTTTCATTGAGATGTTTCTTCACAGTTTTTTCTCCAGTTACATTAGAATCGTATGTTGTTTTTGGGATAGTTCACCCAAAGCTTAAAGTTCTGTCATCCTTTATTTACCCTCACGTTGTTCCAAGCGTGCATGAATTTCTTTCTTTAAACATAAAAGATAATTTGAAGAATTTTCCATTCAAAGAAAGAAAAAAATACTACGCAAGTCACTGGGGACCATTTGGGTTAATCACATTCTTCAAAATATCTTCTTTTATGTTTAACAAAACCATATTTATATGCTGAAGTTCTGACAACCACAGTACAGATTCACAGATTTTATTACAGTGTAGGGGGATAATTTATCTGTGCAAAGCGAGTTTATGATCACTACTAGGTCAAAGGCTTTCATTATAAAGTTCAAATAATTCGGCTGTGCCCATTAATGACCATGTGATCCGGGTTTAATATAAATCATGAAAATCGTTAATCAATAACGGTTAACATTGAAGCCGAAGCCAGAATTGCTGAACAGTAAAGGACGACTCAATGATGGCTTTAAAACTACTGTAAAGTGCGCATGCGTGAGTCTGAGAGTGCACGTCTGCAGCCAGACCCTTCTCGAACAGAATGAAATAGAGCGCAGGGTCTCGAGAAGCGGGGCGCAATGCTGCTACTCACCGATAGCAGTTGTTATCTTCTGGTGTTACAATCTACCACTTCTTTTTTTCTTCTTTTTTTGCGTCTGAATTTAAAATGATAAGTGACCTGAGCGCTGGGCGGCTGGCCACCCCTCAAATATTATTCATATTTTTAAGTGTTTTGGTTTTTCAATTATTTACAATCAAAGTGACACTGATACTGTTAAAAAACACAGGGAAATCATTCATTGTCAATGCTAGGTTAAGATTAACGAGACATGTTTTTGTAGGCTCCTAACCTCCTAACGTCCTATTCTGAGCCAATCACCCCCAGGCTGAATGACGAGCGTCACGTAACGTAATTAATATTCATAACTCAACCCTTTCTTATAGTAGGATTGGTAATATCCACAACCCGGAAGTTTAAGTTAGAAATGTTTGTCCGGGGGGTTTGCCTTAAATCTTTTTTGGCTTTATGTGTGATGGTCAGTGCAGTGTGATGGAGTCTGAGAGTACATCGGCTTATGGCGTGAGTATAAACATTTAGTGTAGGAAAACAGGGTCGCGAGATCAGCTGTAATATAAGTAACAGTTATCTACACATGTCCCTGACATGACAGACTGTTGCTTTATGCGTACTATTAAATAACACACTTGTTTGTCTGTGTTGTTTCTTGTAGTTTTTGTTGTTTTTGTGTAGCAGTAGTAGTATAAGACACGGTAGAATAATATACATTGTAACTTACTTGTAAACCTTCTTTCAGTCACTATTTTAGGTCCCCATTTCTAATGTGGCTGCTAATCGTATCACCCAAATGTTTTGATAATGGCACTACTCCCTAGGTCGTTTAACTGGTGAAAGGAGCCTTTTACAGACAATTAGTGAAATAGTGAGTCATTATTGGGCACTAATACAGTTTATGCATTAGCACTTTGAAATGCATGACTTCAAAGTAACATTTAATGCCTTGCAAATCAGCTTTCAGCTAATGGCTGTAGTGTATTGGATGCCATGGCTATTACAATCTAACCTGTATGTGTCTTTGTTTTTGTTGCCAGAATAAGACAAATGTAGATTTTACACAAAGCACTGACGATGACCCTCTTATTGATGGACCACTGGTTTCCCAAGATGCACTTGAGTCGGTGATCAAGAGAGAGTTTCAGAAATTACCCACTCATTGGGCAGTGAGTGTCATCTCATTTTTACATGTGAGTACAGCAACAGACAGTTTTCACTGCACTTACTTGAAGGAAAGTGACTTTAGCATTGGAAGTGTTAAATGTTGCGCCACACAGAAAATCCCGTTAAACATGGCAGTTTTGTTATACTCCCCCTCATGTTGTTCCAGACATTTTTTACATTTTTGTTTAAACCTTATTTGAAAAAGAGAAATCGTTAACCTTAAATGAACTCTTTGTACATGAACACTAGCACACACACTACACAAGTACCACATTCACGGTGTGCTTTTTGTGTAATTTCTCTGTTTCTGGTTTGCAGGTGGTTTATGTGGTTTTGTGCATTTTAATCACAGTATTTTGCTGGATATCTGATGAGCACACTCCTGAGTGCACTGCAGCATTGCATGGCATCGACTCCAAGACTGTGATCTTACTAGGAAAAGTTGCGCTATGGGTGATGGTCTTCATATATGATAGATTTGTCCAGCATCACCATAGTGCAGTGAGACGGAGAGGTTATTTGGACTTCTACAGACTGACCCGTGGAATAAAAAACCTTCCACTGCTCATTCACTCTGCAGGTGAAAAGATGTTTCACACGGTTAATATTCTATTCCTGGGTTTCTTTGCCACTTCATAAAGTTAATCTTCATGAAAAACTTGCTAATGCTAATTTAAGTACTCTGTCACGTGTCCAAATACCTATGTTTCACAAATGACCACTAGATGGCAGCACAGAAGCTATTATTGTAACTGCAAATATGCATTGATTATGAAATGTAATAATTGATGCACAATTCCTTTCATTTATTATGTTAAATGAATGAATCCTGGTTTATAGGATTTTATAATATGGTAACATTTACAATACCATTAAAAAAAATAAGAAATTAGATTTTTTTTTCTAGGAAATTAGTAAAGTTGCATGAAATAGATCAAAAGTAAAAAAATATATAATTTACAAAATTTTTTTTTAATGCTGCTGTAATGCACATACTGTTAATCAAAAAATCCTACAAAAGGTATCACACTTCCACAAAAATATTAAAGAGCACAACTGTTTTCAACATTGATATTTGTAATATTAAATGTTTCTAGTTTTCCAAATCAGCACGTTAGAATGACTTCTGAAAGATCATGGTGAGACTGAAGACTAGAATAATGGCTGCAGAAAAATATTCACACATTGATCATTTAGAAAAGAAGCCTAATCAAATTAAATCACAATCAAGTAAACATTTACACTTCTAACCAGTAATTAACAGTAATTGATATCCATTGCTAATATAATGCAGTATTGCTCTCTTTTTTACCCTTACACAGGTAATGCACTGATCCTGACTGTAATTGCTCCATCTGCTCTGCTGGATGCAAACGTGAAGAATCTTTCTGTATATCTTCTGTTGGCCGTCATCTGCCTGGAGCTACTGCTGTCAGTTATATGCTTGCTTAGATATGCAGGTACTCTCACACAAGATTTTTTCATAGTTCATTCTGAATATGTCTGTGTAGTAAAAAATACAGAAGCTAAGCATACACCAAACTTACTGTTTTTTTCTCTATGCATTAATATACACACACATGGGGTCCAGAATTCTTTTTGCCACACCTGCTAATAGCATTAAGTATATACCACTTGCCTTGAAACAATTTTGCACTATTTTATTTAATTTCGACATTGATTTTTTTTAGTCTTTCTGACAGTGTAATTATGTGGGTTTTTTCTGTATTTAAAGAAAAGATTTTGTAGCTGACATCATCATATGTTTTGGTAAACATACTTGTGAGCAAGCTCAGTCTATCCAACTTTTGAATATATTTACCTTGACTAATCCAACCATAATTAGTTAAATAATACATAACTATAATTCTTCCTCATGCCGGTGAGATCCTGCACCCACATTCCTTTTGAAACAGTGCACTTATGTAATTTCTCCTCCTATCTTACACTAATGTAAATGTCCTTTATATCTGCCACTGTTCCAATTTCACTCAAAACGGCTGCTGTTAGTTAAAGTGACGTGACATACAGCCAAGTATGGTGACCCATACTTGGAATTCGTGCTCTGCATTTACCCATCCAAGGTGCACACACACACACCGTGAACACACACCCGGAGCAGTGGGCAGCCATTTATCCTCAAGGGCACCTCAGTCATGGTATTGAAGGTGGAGAGAGTGCTGGACATTCACTCCCCCCACTTTCAATTCCTGCTGGCCCGAGACTCGAACTCGCAACCTTTGGGTTACGAGTCAGACTCTCTAACCATTAGGCCACAACTTCCCCGTAGGGGTTCTTGTTCTTAAAAAACAAACCTAGATCCAGCGAAAGAAAAGATTAGATTTCACTAATTATCAGCAAATCTCCAATTTACCATTTGCTTCCAAAATTTTGGTAAAGGTTGTTGCCACTCAGCTAGTCTTTTCTAGTTCTTAATAAGTTTGATATAGTTCAATCTGGTTTCCACTCACATCACAGTACTGAAACTGCTATAGTAAAGGTTGCCAATGATCTCTTACTTTCTGGGGACTCTGGTAATATTTCCATTCTCCTATTACTTGACCACGTGATACTGTCTGTCACAAGTTATTGCTCTATTTTCTTTCAGAGATGGGTGTCTCAGGTGCTACATTATCCTGGCTCTCTTCCTATCTTACAGATAGACAATACTACATTGCTATGCACAATTATAAATCCCCCACTGCTTTACTCAGACTGGGTGTTCCCCAGGGCTCTGTTCTTGGGCAATTACAATTTTTTGTTTTTTTGTTTTTTTTATATTATGCCTTTTGGACATATTATTCATTGTTTTGGTTTTCATAATCACTGGTATGTTTTGATATATGCTGCTTGCCATTCAGATTCTATCCACCAGACCCAACATTATCTATGTGTTTAAGGAGTTAAAAAGGCATGGCTAAATTCAAATTTTCTAAGTTTGAGCAAAACCGAAAATTTGATTTCTGGCTTCCCAAATCTAACAATTTTTTTTTTACTAATGTCCTTTAACTAGATGCTACAATTTTTTTCCATCTGCCACTGTCAGAAGTTTGGGCATTACTCTTGAACTTTTGCTGACCCTGGATGTTTACATTAGCAAACTTTCTGCATTGCAAAAGTTGCATTTCTCCAGCTTTGCCGTATAACCCAACTTCATTATGTCAGCGCAAAAGATGCTGAAGCATTAGTGCGCACTTTTATTACTTTGGTCCTTGACTACGGTAATGCTCTTTTAGCTGGATTGCTAGTGCACTATATTTCTCGCTTACAATTCAAAAATCTGCTGCAAGAATATTATCCCACACTAAACAATCTGCTCATATCACCCCATCTTATTTATTTAGCTCTGTATCATCACACTTATCACAATTTACAATTCTTTATGCTTAAACTTTATCTAGTCTCGATCACTTCGATCCTCAGGGTGTGACCTTCTTACTGTACATAGATTTTTCTATCTTCAATGGGTGGCAGGCAGGTCATTGTCTGTAATGGCTCCTAAGCTATGGAACTATTTGCCACTGGCACTGAGGACAATAACCTCACTTTCTGAATTTAAATCACAACTTAAAGCCCATCATGATATGCAACTGCAATCACTTCTGTTTCTGGACTGGGAAAATATCTACTGCTACCACTCACAATAATGTACTCGTTTTAATGGCTAAGTTTAATGGTTGTCACGAATACAGTACATGCACACCTCCCCCAGCATACATGCATTACAATACCCAAGCTTCTGTCCTTACCCCCTTTAGAAACACACCAGGCAGCTGTTGTCCTCATCCTCTTTTACTCGCGTTTTGTGCTCCATATGATAAAATAATAGTTCTTTGCTCTCCCGTGGAAAAATTGTAAAATATTTTAGAGAATGTCTATGAGAAAGACCATATGTGGGGGTAAGAAGCTTCTTATGGACACACGGCTCATCTTTGCCAAAGGCAACCTGAATCCACCCCACCCTAATACACCATGGCATTGTCTTTAATGTTGACACACACACACATTCTTGTATCAGTGCCTGGATTCCAGAGATGATTAGTGAAGTGAAGCTTGACCACATGTTATCTATAGAGACACACCCTCACTCGCTCACTTCATTCTCAATGAGGTCTATCAGCAGATATCACCTCATGTCTCATAAACCACTCTGTGAATTATGCATGAGGGCAGGTAAATGTTTTTCATGTGTATACACAATCGTTCAAAAGTCAGTTATAGCAATACTTTTATATTGCAAGGATGCATTAAATTGATCAAATAGTAAGAGTTAGTATACATTTATAATGTTATAAAATATTTATTTCAAATAAATGCTACTTTTCAAATTTGTATTCATCAAATAATTCAAAAAAATGTGTCATGGTTTCCACAAAAGTTTTCAGCTTTGATGATGATTATAATAATAAGCAGAAGAATAAATGTTTCTTCAGCACCAAATCAGCATATTAGAATGATTACTGAAGGATCATGTGATGCTAAAGCCTGGAGTAATGGCTGCTGAGAATTCAGCTTTGCCTTGGAGAGCATAAGAGACTTTGTTCAAAAACATGTACAAATCTTACCAAGCCCAGACTTTGAATGCTAGTATATGAGTAAATGGACCACAACCTGGAAATGACCATTTCAGGATTTGGAAAAAAATTATGTTAAGGATAATAATACAAACATTGTGATGTGATACTGATAATTAATAAGGAATATGTAAAACTCTTTTCTTGAGTCTGCCCCTTTTCGGTTTTTGCTTCCACTGAAGCATAAGTTGCTCTTTGGAACAAATGTGAAATATCTTATGGATAACATGATCAACAGAAGAGTTCATTATTCGTGGGAACTGCTGCAAATACAAGTGACCAAGTTCTGACATTTTTCTGAAACTTTTCACTCAAATAATGCTGTTAATGTATTTTTTAATAAGCTATATTACATTTAAAAAATACAAATGGCTGTAGACGTTATATGTGGATGTAGCTACATCTACAAATTTAAGAAACTTTCCTGTTCTTTCCCACGTGAGATTATTCCCAAAATAATAACCCCAGGTCTCAATCCAATACCCTTTATTTGCAGCACATTTATTGTGCTAACGAGTGATCTCTATCCATTTAACCACCGTTTATCTTCTCCTATCCATATATCCATCTCTCTGTCCCCTTCCTAGAGGAAGGTGCAGTTAGGTCAGAGTCATGCTCCGGGCTCTTTGAAGTGTCCTCTGTGATGTTGTATCTCTGCCTCTCTCTTCATTTGAACATGAATGCAGCGTTCTGTATGGGCCGTATGCCGCCTCTGCACTTCAAAGGAAGTTTAGGGCCCTTCAAAGGGGGCGAGGGAGGTGATTGGGACCTGCATTGTTTTACCGCGATGCACGGACAACATGCGCTCGGCTCCCGTCATGTCCAAATGTGCTCAAGGATGGCATTGGTGTGGAATGCAGAAATATGATGCTTGGGGGAACTTAATAAACTTAAAGTGCACATGATTTTTCAGAGTTTTGAGAATCAAATGCGTTTCAGTTGCTTGAGTTCTAAGAGCTTGGATATGTCGCACAAAAGTGCAAAATATTTCTACGCATTGGACTTCTATGCAACATTGTGTTAGAATGCAAACGTCATGAATTATTGACCATCATTGTAATGGTGTTTATTTTTACGGTAGTCTTTTGTGGATGGAAGCATTACAGTTTAGCGAAGATATAAGGAATGTGACACGTATATCAGAAAGACTCTCTCTTTCTCTTTAAAAACATTCTTTAAAGGCTTTTCTTGATGTGTGGTGACAGAACTGACAAATTACCCTGAATAACCTTCCAGCATTACATATATAAGCTCATATACACGCTGTATTTGTCTCAAATAACTGCTTGAGCTTCATTTACTATTATAGACTGCACTTATATGACACTTCAGAGCGAGAGAAAAGGTGTGCATTATCTCTAAAGAGGGATTCCCTGATCTCCTTCCTGCCCAACTCAATGGCCTGCTGGCCCCCATTTCCTGCAGGTGATTGAAGAAAGAGCAGTTTTATCTGATTGGTGTGTTTGTGATGGGTTGGCCAGGTGTGGGTCAGGAACAACGCTGAGGTGTTTGTGTGTTACTGTTTTTGGTGATTATGGTGTAATCAGACTGTATTGAGACACCTTGAGATATTTTCCACTTTGATTTGTAGATTATCTTTTAACAGATATGTTTGTCCTAAAGCACGAACTATACTTATCTTAGTCATTTTTAAGGTGAAGTATGTCATTATTTCAATATTAGAATTCAGAAACGTGGTATCATCTCATAACATCTCAAATGTTGCTCATTTTGTTCCAACTGTCTGGCATATTATTGTTGCTCAAGACATACGGCATCTATCGTCAACTGCTACCAAACTTGAAGGTCTTTTGAGCAGTTTGTATGCACCGTAAAGCTCAAGTAATATTACATTTAATAAAAGAGCTGTACTGGCTACACAAGTGGATACAAATTCTATTTTCATTTGCAAGTGCACATTTGTTCTTTTTGAATACATGGGATGGAAATTATGCTTTATTCGCAAATTCTTTAGATTCTGATTTTTCTCTGATGGAAACATTGCTAATGACTCAACACAGTGGCGCAGGTATGTGCCTAGAAATAATTATGTGCTTGAATAGAAAATTGTTGCCTGGGGACATTGGCAAGATGGCCACTGAACAACTCGACCTGCCTTAAAGAGACTTTGGCAAAGCTTTGTTCGGTGTTAAAAGTACAACACTAGAAATACTTCAGTTACACTACTGTTCAAAAGTTTAGGGTTGGTACAATTGTTTTCTTTCTTTCTTTTTTTGTCGAAAGATCTTTCTTATGCTCGAGTTAACTACAGTTAAAAACTTTAATAGTGTGAAATATTATTACAAATTAACTTTTTAATATTTTGGTATTTTTTGATAATATTCCATGTATTCCTGTGATGGCAAAGCTATAAGTTTTCAGCAGCTATTACTCCAGTCTTCAGTGTGATCATTCTAATCATGATCTTTCAGAAATCATTATAATATGCTGATTTGGTGCCCAAGATGTATTAATATCAATGTTGATAACAGTTGTGCTTCTTAACATATATTATTTTATTTATTTAAAAAATGGAAAATTTAAAAGAACAGCATTTATTAAAAATATATTTTATTTGTAACCTTTTAGGAAAATTCAAATCAAAATCAAATCACTTTTATTGTCACATCACCACAGCACAAGTGCCTTGGTGAGTGAAATTCTTACGAGCGTGCTCCAGACAGTGCAAAAAAGTGCCAGCGGTGCTGTTTCCAAACCAGGCGGTGATGCAGCCGGTCAGGATGCTCTCCACAGTGCAGGTGTAGAAGGATCTGAGGATTCTGGGGCTCATTCCAAACTTCCTCAGCCGTCTCAGGAAGAAGAGGCGCTGATGTGCCTTCTTCAGCACTGCATCTGTGTGAGCAGACCATGTGAGATCCTCTGTGATGTGAACGCCGAGGAACTTAAAGCTGCTCAACCGCTCCACAGGTGTCTTGTCGATGGTGATGGGTGTGTGTTCTCTGCTCTGTCTCCTGTAATCCACCACCAGCTCCTTGGTCTTGTCGATGTTGAGTGAGAGGTGGTTCTCCTGGCACCATTTAGTCAGGGTACTCACCTCCTCTCTGTAGGCCGTCTCATCGTTGTCAGTGATCAGGCCTATCACCGTTGTGTCATCGGCAAATTTGACAATGACATTGGAGCTGTGTGTTGCTGTACAGTCGTGTGTGTACAGGGAGTACAGGAGTGGGCTTAGGACGCAGCCCTGCTGAGCACCAGTGTTGAGGATCAGGGGAGATGAGGTGTTGTTGCCCATTCTGAGCACCTGACTTCTGCCTGTCAGGAAGTCCAGGATCCAGCTGCACAGAGATCTGTTCAGTCCCAGACTCTGGAGCTTCGCAACCAGTGTGGCAGGCACTATGGTGTTAAATGCAGAACTATAATCCACGAACAGCATCCTCACATAGGTGTTCTTATTTTCCAGGTGGGAGAGAGCAGTGTGCAGGGTGAAGGCAATAGCATCGTCTGTGGAACGGTTACTGCGGTATGCAAATTGTAGTGGGTCCAGTGAAGCAGGCAGCACAGAGCAGATGTGTTCTCTGACGAGCTTCTCAAAACACTTGCTGAAGATGGGGGTCAGAGCAACGGGCCTCCAGTCATTCAAGCATGTGATTTAATTTTTCTTAGGTATGGGTACAATGGTGGATTTTTTGAAGCATGAGGGAACCACAGACAGAGAGAGGGACAGATTGAAAATGTCTGTAAAAACCCTGGCTAGCTGGAAAGCGCATGCTTTGAGCACACGGCCTGGTATGCCATCCGGGCCCACGGCTTTACGGATGTTCACCCGTTTGAAGGATCGGGTTACATCCGCGACAGAAAGCGAGAGTGGACTCACCTCTTCTGCAGCAGCCGCGGGAGCGTGAGCGCTCTCTGTATAGGCGGTGTTATCAGCCTCGAAACGGGCATAAAAAGTGTTGAGCTCGTCCGGTAGAGAGGCAGCAATGTTCACATTAGCTGGTTTATTCCCTTTAAAGCCTGTGATGTTGTTAATGCCCTGCCACATGCTTCTTGGATTATTGTTGTTGAAATGTTCTTCAACTTTGTTTTTGTATTGTCGTTTGGCTGCTTTGATGGATCTCCTGAGATCGTAACTGGCTTGTTTCCGATCGTCAGTGTTTCCCGATTTAAAGGCAGATGTCCGCGCTGACAAGGCTGATCGAACATCGCTGTTAATCCACGGTTTTTGGTTGGGGTAGATGCAGATTGTTTTGGTCGGAACTACATCTATACACTTCCTGATGAAACATGTTACGGAATCTGAATACGCCTCTATGTCGTCATCAGACGCTGCCCGGAACATGTCCCAGTCCACGTGATCAAAACAGTCCTGTAGTGTAGCGTCCGACCAGCATTGGATTGTCCTGAGGGTGGGTGCTTCACGTTTCAGTTTCTGCCTGTAAGCAGGCAGAAGCAGACGGAGGAGTGATCTGTTTTGCCGAAAGGTGGGCAGGGGAGGGATTTGTATGCGTCCCGGAAGGGGGAGTAACAATGGTCGAGTATATGATCTCCACGCGTGTTGATGGTGATGTGTTGAAAGTATTTTGGAGCTATTGTTCTGAAGTTGGCTTTATTAAAGTCCCCCATAATAATGAACGGTGCATCTGGGTTTGCGGTTTCCTGCTCACTTATATTCCCATACAGTTCCCTGAGTGCCTGGTCTGTGTTGGCTTGAGGGGGAATATAAACAGCCGTGATTATGATGGCTGTAAATTCCCTCGGTAGCCAGAATGGTCGACACAGAAGCGTATGAAATTCCAGATCAGGGGAGCAGAAGGATTTTATAGAGTGTATGTTTCTTTCATCACACCACAAGTTGTTGATATAGAAACAAACACCTCCGCCTCTGCTTTTCCCTGTGAGCTCTTTCGTTTTGTCCGAGTGATGCATGGAGAAGCCCGTGAGCTTGATGGCTGAGTCTGGAACCATAGCAGACATCCAGGTTTCTGTGAGGCAAATAACGCAGCAGTCCCTCATTTCTCGTTGGTATGAGATGCGCGCCCGGAGTTCGCAGAGTTTGTTATCCAGTGACTGAACGTTAGCCAGCAAAATGGTTGGGAGAGGGGGTCGGAAAGCATGGCGTCTCAGTCTGACGAGAACGCCAGCTCTTTTTCCTCTTTTCCGGCGTCGGCGGCATTTCCTCGGTTGCGCGACCCAGACAAAGGGCTCTGATGCCGTGTCTGTGAACAATCCACCGGCGTTCAAGAACTCAGTCCGGTTTGTGTTGCGCAACGGAGGAACCAATGTTTAAAAGCGTGTCTCTATCGTAGACAGTTATACTAACACGTAAAACAACAAAAAAACAAATAAAACATACGAAAAACTGCAAAGTTTTCCCGGAGCCTGCAACACGGCGGCCATTCTCGGCGCCATCTTGGATGCAAATTGTAATGCTTTTGAGGCTTGGAAGCAATTTGTAATGCCTTTGAAGGGTAATGTGGTTTCCAGATATACAAATAATTTTATTTATTTTTTTATCCCAATCTGCCATATTTTTACATATTATACACTCTAGAGTCTTTAGTTGAGATTCTGGTTGAATTGGCTTGAACTAGCTGTTCTGGTGCAGTGTAGGGAGTGAAAGTTTGCTGATTCAGAGGCACATTAAAGGTGTTGAGAGAGGAGGGAAGTGATGTGTGAAATCACACAGTTGCCCTGCGTTCTCACGCTCACAAAACACACACTAGCCAGGTGTCTACTAGCACACCTTACGGTGAAGAATATCCGCGCTGAGCGTGACTCCTGCTCGCACACACTGAACGTGTGTCTTCACACACCTATCCTCACGTTAAAGCATGTCTTGCGCCGTCAGACACGCACCACAGCTATCAACATTTTTGTCTGGCACAGTTCTGCATGCCATTTTTCAACGGTAAAATCTTTCACTGTTTATTATATTAAAGGAGGAGCTGGAATACGAATGAAGTGTAAATTAAAAGATGTACAAGTAAAAAAAAAAAGTTTTTAGTTGAAATGAAGAAAAAATCTAGATTTTCTTGTCAGACATTTTGCTGTGTATTGAAATTGTGTAGAAGGAAGAGTGAGAGGGCGCTAGAGATAAGAAATGAAAAAACTACATTCTTATTTTTTATATTTATCTCCTTGTATTCTGTGTGTTTTAGTACACGTGGTGAAGTTTAATAGCAAGAAGCCACATCCTGATGTGACTGAAGAAGAACGCTCTCATGGCTGCTCCAGCGAAGGACATACAGAGACAGGCTTCAGGTACATTGGTAATAGACCCATATGTATGGGTCATATGTGTGTGTGTGTGTGTGTGTGTGTGTTTGTGTATATATGTGTGTGTGTGTGTGTGTGTGTGTGTATATGTATATATATATATTAGTTTTCATTTTTGCCCAATAGCACACATATTTTTTTATTATATCTGTCCAATAAATGAAACGGATCGATAGATATTCATAAAATTTGTTTAACAGTAGACTTTCTTGAACCATTGGAATATTAAAGGGGTCACGAACTGGCTTTTTTTGTACAGTTCTCTGAGGTCCACTAATAATGTTATCAAGATTTTTACATAAAAAACATCATTTAGAAATAATTTGCTATTTTCTGTCCTGTTTTTGACCCCTCCTCAGAATGCTCCATTTGAATAGGTATGGCATATTGTAGACTCTGAAGTAAATGCTGCTATGATTGGTTAATAGTTGTTCATATTTGACAGCCTACATCTTTCACAGACAGACGCTGCAGTGATTTAGGTTCTTAATTAAAATAAAAAAATGTAATGTTTACTCAGAGCCTGTCCTTTTTTTGTCGTATTTATTCAGTTAACTTTTTATTATTTGTGCCATAGGCGTGTATAATTTCTTCGTTCCAGTGGTTCATAGTAGGCTTACATTAGTTTAACAGTTTTCCACTTTTTTTTTCTCTCATACTGACCAATATATGGTTCTGTATTGGCCAAAACAGGCCATACTGGTGCATCCCTAAATACAAGGTATTTTCTGTGTGACTAGTGTTTTCATAGACATGCGCACACACACACGCACACACACTCACATTTCAATCCCAAGTGCTGTGGACAGGTCGGACAGGTGCACATGTGTTCTGTGGTTTATTTCACAGGGACGGCTCCAGTCTGGAGGATGTGGTGGAAAAGCAGGCGGACCTGATTGATTATCTGAAACAGCACAACAGCGTTCTGAGCAGGAGGATCCTCGCGCTAACCGCTCAGCAGATCAGAGGCTGACACATGCAAACAGAGAGAGTGACTCGGGTCTGTTTGTATGTATGATGGGGTTTGAAGCCTTGCGTGCGAGTGTGTGTGAGTGTCTATCTTGACTGGCATCGGCAGCCATGGCTCACTGATCAGAAGGCTTTTGGTGGGAAATGAACCCTGGCAACCTCTCTAACGACGCTCATGTTTCCATGGCGACAAGTCTGAGTAGACAATAGCTGCAATTAGTAAGTCAAAAACCTCTGCTGCAGAAATGTTCAGGAAAGATGCTCATTATGAGTTGGGAATAGCGAGATCTAATCAAACTAAAAGCTTTATAATGTAACTTGTGGTTTTCTTTGTTCATGTCTGAGGGCATGAATAAGTTAGGATAGCGATGGTTTAGTTTCTTTAGTGCATCATTGGTATTTTGGCTTAGTGGATCAGTGCTGTTTTTGTGTGTCAGAAATGTGTTGGACGGATGTTTCTTGTGGTATGTACGGTGAGCTGTTCTCAAATTGTGACCCTTTTTAGTCCTGATGCTACAGATGTTGTGAACTACTGTCATTTGATGTAAAATAATGTGAATAAAATGATTGAAACTTCTTTTTGAAATAAAATTTCCACAGATTTTATTGAATTAGGTTGGTGGAGTTTTTAATGTGCTCATGGTTCGATGATTAAAAAGGTTTCAAGATAAAGAGATTTTTAATTTAAAATGTAATTACATTTAAATCAGTTACGTATGGTTTTGTAAAAACTTATGTACCATGTTCAACAAAAGTTCAAATGATGTGTGTGGTGTAACGAAGTAAAAAAGTAATTAAAATGTTTCTTTAAATACAGCGACGTATAGACGTAACTAATTTAAATACTTATTTTAACTTTTTAGACATTTCATGATAGTGAAAGGATTTACAGTGTAACATCAAGATATTTTCTTACAAATGTTAGTATATTTTATTATTTTAATTATAAATAATTTTGAAGGGTTGCTCTTAATGACATTTTACAAAATGAAAAATTTTAGTTTTAAGACCCTTATGTTTACAGTTATGAGGGTCTTCAGAGGTCCTCTCTATGATATCACATTCTTTTTTGTCCGTTAAATCTTGGGTACAAGTGTTTAACATTGTTACTGAATATATAAATCTGTTTTTAAGAAGTAGTCAACAGAAAAAGAAAATGCATATGCAACGGGCTGAAATATACACCATCTGGGATCAGGAATGTTGACCTTACTGAACAGTGTTTTTTTTCCTCCATATTCTCTTAGTCAAAACGAGAGAAATCCCAATTTGTCAAAACCAATTGTCAAACCAGGCAGTCTATTGATCCCAGTACACTTTCCATTCACTTTGCCCCCTACCTCCCCAAAGGATTGTGACATGTAAAGACCAGGTGAAAAGACAATACACTTTATTTAATCAGAATAATAATAAAACATTTGAAGTGCATAACTTACATATAAACACATATCATTCAGTTCTTACTATTTACAATGATTCTGGCAAACTCAAACTGATTGAGCGTTGAGTTTTCAGCATGTTTGTTGCAGTTGATGTCCCCATGGCTTGTTCACTTAACATTCATAAAACAATACACGCTTCCTTTACAGAAGTGACTAGCATGGCTTGGTTCCAGTATACGGGCAAATGAACCGTCCTCAGCGAGTCTGATATGAAACTCCTCTCTCATTTCCCATCCATCACTGGTCTTTGGTTTTCTCAAGGCTTGACAAGACATCATAGTTGTGGATAGTTGAGTAGTTGTGAAACCTGAAGAAAACAGAAGCAGAGTTTCAATCCACAATCATTTAAGCCTATGGAATAGATATGTATTGTTCTTTGTGCAGCTTTTCTTTTAGACATTGTGTGTGTGTGCATCTGTTTGTGTGTTTTGTTAACTCCAGACTAGCTCTGGCTCATTGTGTGGGGGTCATAGAGTAAAGGTTAAAGGTGACAACCTCTCCAGAGTGTCTGAAAACAGTAGGCGGCTCCGGTAGGCTGTCACAGTGAATGTGTGTCCCCAGAGATACAGTGTCACATCACACACACATTTCAACACGAACAACCACACAAATTTCAACTTGAATAATTTGAGAATGGGAATTTTTATGTAAGAACCAACAATAACTTGGTATCCTTGAGCTTTGCTCTTCAAGTAACAAAAAGGCCCTTCAGCAGCCATGACACACAAACTATCTTCACCTCTTTTTCACCTTATGACCTCTGTGTGGTAGTTGTGCATTTTTATACTCTTCGAATAGTATTTTCACTTCAGACTATTTATGTGTATTTTGTTTTACAGCAGAATAGCTAATCTGCAACACTACGTCAGGGCCTACGAAATACAACCATCAAACGGTCTAAACTGTAAAACACACAAATAGAATTGGAAAATATATTAATGAATAATTACACAATTTATTCTGTTTAAACCAGTTTTTATATTGATCTGTTATCTTTTCAATTCTATTGGTAAACTATACATAACTGTAGTACGCCCTTCACTGAAATGGCCACCAGGTGTTTCTGAGGACTGGCATTATAGGCGTCCCACCCAAGTTTTACAGTGTGTGTGGCAGATAGTTAAAATGGGTTGTATTTACGGGGGTAGGGCTTTTCTCGTCCGTCTGTGTGTCTCTGCTTGGGCTATGTAGGTTTCCACTCTTTTGTGTGTGTGTGGGGAGGGAGTGTTTGTGTTTACTCCCGGTCTGAGAGAAAGTCACAGGGCTATAAAGATCCAATAATTTCCCAGCTCATTTAGTACAGGGTATTTACCCAAAGTCTCTCTGTTTGTTTCCACTGTGGCTTAAGGCCACTGAAGATCCGACAGCCGGTTTGTTAATTAATCCGGCCGTCCCTTCTCCAGAGATTACAATGGGGTGTGCCCAATAGGGAACGTTCTCAGAACATTCTAACACAGTTCTCTCAAAGTTACCAAACATTCTTCCAGAACCATTTTTAGAATGTTCATTCAAAGTTACCTGGACTTTAATAATGTTCTCAAAACATTAATTATATGGAGTTTTAGTTGGATGTTCGTCTCTTTTTTTAAACATTACTACTTACTAGTTTCAGATGGTTCAAAGGCCATTCAAAAGCAACATTCCCATAATTGCAAGTTGGAGCATTCTCTTAATGTTGTCCCTAATGTTCGCATAACCATTTTTAAACATTTAAAAATGAGATGTTTTGAACGGAAAACATTCTTAGAACATATTTTTGTTATGTAAAAGTATTCTTCTTAAATTTGTTAGGTAAATGTTTTCTAAATTAAAAAAATTGGTGTATGGTGTCAAGGAGTCACAAAAGTAATTTGAGGTATTTGGCGATTATTTGTCTGCAAATACTTGCATGGGATGTCAGAATTTGGATTTCCTAATGATGCTCCTCTCTGATAGCTCTTTTTCAATATTTGCTCATTCCTTAGAGTAATAAAAGGGAATAAATAGCCAGTGAAGTGCAGTCTTACCTCAAGGGAATGGCACTCTGGAGTGAAGAGGCAGACAACGTTTCCTTGGACAGTTGTGTCTGCGATATTTCCGCCTCAGGTTAAGAAAATCTGGAAAGGGAAGGAAAAAAGACGTGTTAGGGCTATAGACTATTATGAACCTTTATGACAATATTTAATGCGACGTTTTGCACATTTGTATAGTGCTTTATACGATACATATTATTTTACAGCAGCTTCACAGTAATAAACAAGAAAATGACAATATTAATGTTGCTAAATTATTCTATTATGAAACAAACAATTTCAGGTGTAAGGCAGCTCTGAATAGACAGTATACCATTATGCATCTTAATTTAGTTCAATAACAGTCTGAATGTTGCAAAATTCATTACTATGAGAAACAACTATTTTCTTTACATTATTTATTGTGAAACCGACTATTTGACATTTTGGGGGGTTGAGAAGATATGCCTTGCCCCCTTAACCCCTCCCCTGATTGGGGTGTTACCTGAAATAAAATCAAAACCAGTGGTCTCCCCAGTTGGTAACAAACAATCTGGAGGGCAATATAACAATCAGAGGTTCTTGTGATAACGCTCATGTCACTTCCCTCCATAAGCAGCTATTAGATCCTCTCCCAGAGGCGCAAGGACAATGCGTGCGCACGGGAGGAGAAGCGGGTGCTTTTATATCTGCCTTTGACTAAAGCAATGCGAACTCCATGTACCTCCCTCGCTTTCTCTCTTTCACCGCAGTAACCCTATGCTAATGCATTATACCATTGTGCTCAACATCATGACTAACAATGAACGCCGGTGCTTGATCGCCCACGGGCACCAGATTAATTGCGCATAGCCGCCACAGCAGCGGGGATGAGAGTGTATACATGTAGGCTAAATTACATTTAGTTACAGTATACGAATATACCTGTGTTTGGCATAAACGTAGTAAAAAACGACGTCAATTGTGTAAAATGACTTTGTCTCGTGCATAATTGTGGTTTATTTTCAGTTGTGCGATAGCATAAGTAAAAAAAAACATTGTTATATTTAGTATAAAGTGCAAAAATAACATTTATTCCCAAGTCAAGGGTTAAGTGAAGTCTTTGTGAAACCCAAGCTCGTCTCTGGAGTATGTTAAGATGCCGAGCTTTTCAGAAGCGTCAAGCGCCACTTAAAATCCACTCAGAGCACTCGCCCTAAATCAGCCATGACTGAGCACAGACCACTAACCAGGACAGACCTAAATATGCCATCTAGATCCTTCTTTACTAATGAGGGACGTTTATCCAAAGTGACTCACAGCAGAACAGTTGGATAGTTGAATGACTAAACTGTTCTGAGGTTTAATTCTACAGGTAGCCAATTCAAAAAGGTAGCTTGCCTATCCTATAATAGGCTTTAATAAAATATACAATATTTGCGTTTAGATTAAAATATAGACCTAATTTATTACGAAAAAAATAGCCTAACTACTTCTAACTAACTACTCCCTGTGAAGAACCAGTCGGTAATGAGAGGCCTATTTGTTTTACGAACCTTCAGTACACAAAACTTCATTTCGAGACGACAACTTGCAGTTTAGTAAGACCAGATGTTGATTCAGTTACCGCTCTGTGCACTCAGTGAGTCAGACTGATTCAAACTATTACAATAATCTGTTCAGAAGAGTCGTTTGCTTGTGAATCAGTTGCACTGTTTGTGCTTGCTGCCCGAAACTTAACTTTTATTTATTTTGGCCTATTTTACTATATACACTTTTTTTCTTGTAACTCACAAGCAAGCTCACACACACTCATGTAAAATGTTAATTGTTTTGCTGTGACCTGTAGATTAAGCAGTTCGGTGCTTCACACTCAAGTGCATCAGTCATCGCTTTAAAAAAATCAGTGTAAATCACTACTAAATATGAATTATTATTTGGAATTATAGACATATAAATAAAGATGACTTGAAAAAAAAAATTGGGGGGGGGGGTAAAAAAATAGGATTAACAGCCCAAGTTAGAACTGCAGGTCAAGTGGTTAAAAAACTAAAAACTAAATCCTTTCTTTTTTAAGGGTTTGTAGCAACTGTTTTAATCCAGAGCTACACCACGCAACAGATTTGCCTTTTTTGTCTATATTGTTACTTGTTGAGATCATATATGTTGTACCCTCGAAACAATGTCTTGAGGTTACCTTGTTTTTCGGCGCTGGTGAACAGGACTGCGAGCAGCAGCAGAAGGAGATAGAGTGGATGGAAGAATCTCATGGTGATGCTGTGAGAGTTTGTTCCGCTGCGCACACCCGAGTGTCCTCAGATGTCTCCGGTATCTCCGGAAGCAAATTCGGTGAATATGCAGGTAACGTACAAATCCTGTTCGACGTCTGTCGTTCTCAGCTCGTATAAGATGCTGTTATAGTGGATGTGCAGCTCAAGTCCAGTTCTCAGACTTCCAACTTCTCCAAAGTTTCAGATGGCGATATTCACTCTCTCTATTCGCTCTTCTCTCTCCCCAGAGGGATGGATAGATAGACAGATGACCTGATGAGTGTGAATGTCCAGTCAAGACAATGTAACTTCAACCCTTCTTTATACAGACAAGAGAAAGGGGGAGGAGAGGGCACAGCAGAAGGAGGGTATGGAAGACCAAAAACTGGGTGGGGACATGGGACATCTCTCTCTCTCACACACACACACACACACACACACACACACACACACACACACACACACACACACACACACACACACACACACACACACACTTTGCATTGCACGTATTGACCCATGTATTAGGCAACAGAGCAGGCAGAAATAGTTTTTTGGGAGATCATACTTTGTGTGCAGTGTTTTTAAATTACATATATATATATATATATATATATTTGAGATTCTTTGAGATTCTATGAGATTCTTCCATCCATTATCAGACAATAGTCAAATGCCTCTGTTTTGCATTCTTTTCTCATTTAATACTATTACTAATCATATAACAATTTAGGTGAATTTCAAAATTATTTATATTAAGTCAAAAAATATTTTGCCCAGAAAACCTTGAGAACTTTTGTTTGAACAATCTAATATTTGATTTGATTAGTGATGATAAAATAAATAAGTGATTGTTTAGAAAAACAGTTTTGATTAATTTGCATTTCAACCAAATTTATTTGTTTGGTGAATATATTCATTTTAATGAATGAATGATCTAATAAATGTTTTATTAGTTTAGTAGTTTACATTTACATTTTTAACTATTTAAACAAAGGACATTTATGTTTATGTTTCCATTTTCCAAAAATATTACAATTCAGACAGGTATAAAAAACAAAAAATGATGCAGACAAAAACACACCAACAAGTGTACAGCAGAATATATTGATTATTTTCAGTGATTTCAAGTGAAATCCAATACTGTCATTGCAATCTCAGACTTTTACCAACTGTGTGTGTATTTGTGTTTTTATCTGTGTGGATAAATATAGATTATTGAGAGATGTTGCCTCATAATATGTATGTAGTTGAGTGTGTCTGTTTTTGGTTAGAGATTAGCACTGGTCAAGTTAGACATTGGTGAAACCAGTGTGAAGTTTTTTGTTATGTGCTGGCCGTGTATAAAAACATGTGCGTGTGTGTGTGTGTGTGTGTGTGTGTGTGTGTGTGTGTGTGTGTGTGTGTGTGTGTGTGTGTGTGTGTGTGTGTGTGTGTGTGTGTGTGTGTGTGTGTGTGTGTGTGTGTGTGTGTGTGTGTGTGTGTGTGTGTGTGTGTGTGTGTGTGTGTGTGAACGAGCTGTGAAGTGCTGATATAGTGTAGCTGTTGGATCTATGAGCTCTTTCTTTAATGAGCTTCTATTGTACTTCAGTACCTAGAACAAAACCTCACAACAGGAGAGCCAGCCTGACACTCACTGGCCAAAGTCTGTTAGAGCTAATGTCCACCTTTTTCATCAAAAGTATGGATTTACATGGTCTAATACTCAACTTGACTTTTAGGCATAAAATGTTAGTAAGGTAGCAGAGAGACAAATCAAAATGGCAGAGCATTATAATTATAATTTATCACACAAAGATAAATGTAGTTTACATTAGAGTTAAGCAAGGATTTAAACTGAGCCAGTGTTAATTCAGGAACACCCCCCATGTATCATTTGCACGTAAACATCGCATTGAATTATGTCTACCCAGGCTCCCTTAAGATCAAGTACAAGTGCTGTGGATCTAAAGTGCTGGAGACAAAGTTGCAAATAGTGTTTATCCCAAAACAGACTAAATAATCGGAAGAGTCACTTTCTGATGAAGAGAAAGTGTGAGTTTTAGCTCAGAATGGCTTTTCTTTGTGTGCATGCTTTTGTTCAGTGATGTGATACTAAACTGGACAGAGACCCCAGTGGGTTATGGGTCCAAAATGGTAATGTTATTAGATTTACAGATACCCCTGCTGTTCCTGTGCGCATGTGTGTAATAATGAGATGGAGTTGTGAACGGCTCACTGTGCAAGACAATGCTTAACACTAGTATATTATGCAATTAACGTAACAGCCCCATCAAGCAAACAAATGACATAAATATCAGATCATTTGTAGGCGTATTTATGTGAATAATGCAGGGTTATTGGCATTAACTAAAACCAAAAAATAAAAAAAAAAATGTTTTGTTAATATCAAATAAAAAGCTTAGTAAAATATAATTTTTTTGCCTTAGCAACTAACTAAAATTAAGTAAATTTTTAGTAATACATTCGGTAATTTAGGGTAAATTAAGTAATAAAGTTACTGAAACTGGAAAAAATGGAAATACATAAAAATTAAACTGAATTCAAATAAAGAAATTAACATAAAGAAATTAAACCTAAATACTATATATAATTAGTACAAAATTACAAAAAAGTACAAAGCGAAATGAAAATGAAAACTAACCATTTTGATAAACAAAAATAAATTCTTAAAAATGTATGCAATAAATATCTATCTATATCTTAAGCAAAATTAATAAAAAATAATCTTAATATCTCTATATCTTAAACAAAAAATTATCTTTACCATTTTTTTTAAATACATATAATATATATCTTGCATCTTTAGTATAGCAAAATTACCTAAAACTAATATTTAAAAAAACTAAATCTAAAATAAAAGCCTAAAATTTAATGAAATATAATAAAAATTAAAATATATGTTTTATTTAAATATTTACATAAAATTCAAAATCTTAATACAAACTATAGTTTATGAATAATACTAAAACAAGACTGTAATGAACTGGCTTAATAAAGTGTGTAGGGGGAGGTTTAGGGATAGAATGAGTGTGTGAGTGTGCCTTAGTTGACCTCTTGGAGTGTAAGTGTGTGTTTGTGTCCATAATGAAGTGCATATGTGTGCGAGCCGAGTGTGTGAGCCATATGTGTGTCCACTCATTGACCTTTCTCATGTGTGTGTCCATTTATCTCAATTCTTCTTTGATATACTGGCCTGTCAGGGAGTTTTAGTGCGTGTTTTAGGTTTCTCTGATAGAGTGCAGCTGTTGTAGATGCTGCCTATCCTTATTAAACATCCATTTGTGCCAACTGTGTCTGTTACTACTCATTCTCTGAGCTTTTTTCATGTCAATTAGGATTAGAACCCAGCATGTAGCTAATGGACGAAATAGATGGACCAACAGCCTGACATTTCATTCCTAAGACCATCTTTTCACCCCCATGCCAGTGTGTGTGTGTGTGTGTGTGTGTGTGTGTGTGTGTGTGTGTGTGTGTGTGTGTGTGTGTGTGTGTGTGTGTGTGTGTGTGTGTGTGTGTGTGTGTGTGTGTGTGTGTGTGTGTGTGTGTGTGTGTGTGTGTGTGTGTGTGTGTGTGTGTGAGAGAGAGTTTACATGTACATATGCATATATATACTTTTTTATTGCTTTATAGTATTTGCAAAAATGCCCCTCATTGGCGTCCTACATACTGTGAATGTCTTTTAATTCTCCCTAGTCATTCACATTGTGCCCTGCACTTTATTCCCTCAGTTTGAATATGGTAATGAGGTCGTATTCTTATTCGGAGCCACCTGGTATCCATAGAGACTGATTCCTATAGAGTGCATGTGTTGCATGCATGAAAACACCCATGTTGGGGTCAGTTTGCTCATTGACTCGTAATGAAATCACAGACGCAGCACGTTCTGGGTGGGTGTATGTCTGTGTCTCTGTGTTGTAATGTTTGCTTTATTAGGGATTAGATGTCATTACTTGGATTAACCTGCCTGCTCAAATAATCCCTGCATGTGCTAAGACATGAGTTACTGACTCCACCCGCTTTACCGACACACACGATTTTGAGGAAGAAATTTAGATGCCTTAAGGAGTAATTTTGAAAATGGTTATTTTGGTGCATATGACACTGATTTGTACTGCAGAATAAAATTATAAAAAAAATTATACATATTAAAGCCAAAGCAACAAGTGACCTATACAAAGGCACGCTACATGTACATTTGTAAAAAATCTCCCCGTGGAACAGAAGAAGGATTCTTATATAAAGCTTGTGCTGCTTGATCTTTACACAGTACACATCACACACTCACACACCACACCCACACACACACACACCACACACACACACACACACACACACACACACCACACACACACACACAACACACCCACACACACACACACACACACACACACACACACACACACCCACACACACACACACACACACACCACACACACACACACACACACACACACACACACACACACACACAACACACACACACAAACACACACACACACACACACACACACACACACACACACACACCACACACACACACACACACAACACACACACACACACACACACACACACACACACACACACACACACCACACACACACACACACACACACACCACACACACACACACACACACACACAGCACTCACACACACACACACACACACACACACACACACACACACACACACACACACACACACACCACACACCCACACACACACACACACACACAACACACACACACACACACACACTAGAATTATCAATTCAACAATTTATAATTTTTTTGTGGTGTGAATGTGTCTAATTCTATTTATAAATGTATTATATTAGTAGATTACTCAATATATTTGAAAAGTAATTCAGATTCTTTACCTGAATGTATATATTTTTCTTGCCATGTGTTTTAAGCCCAGTGCTGAGTTCAAAGTGAGAGTGTGATTGTTGCTGCCAAGTGCGTTTGTATATGATTGGTTCAGTGTAACCGCAAGTGTTATCAGTGTGTAGCTTTGTTGACTGTTGCAATAGCAGATAAGAGTGGCATTCCCCATAACCTTTCTTCCTCCAAAACTAGATTACTACCCTCCCTTTACAACACACACACACACTGAGACAATACCCTTTCCAATTTACAACTCCAAGTAGTAACTGCCAGGAAGCGCATACCCAAACTACTCCCCCATCATCCTCCCTTCCTCCAACTTCTCCAGCCATGTAGATTCCTCTATACATATACAGCTATACTGCACACATAGACACCTATAGAGACCCGTTTTAACATTCAGAGCAAAAACAGACATTTAAAAAATAGACCAAAGAACAACAACAAAAAAACAAATGTTGTTTGTACTTCACTTTAGTTTTGTCTCAAATTGGTCACTGAATCTTATGGACATGCCTGTATTTTATGCATGAAGGATTATCACTGTTGAGGAAAAGTATGGAGAGAATGAATTTGTAAAACAGAATTGAGAATTAGTGTGCATGATTGATGATTTGGTGTTTTTTGCTAATCACCATTAGAGGGCGCCCCATATTCTGTTACCATATTTACAGCAGTAGTCTCACTTTTATGTATAATGTCAATTTTATCAATGAAGATGCATGAAACTCAGCACAGTATAGAATAAATATGTGAATCATGTAAGTGAACAATGATATATTGTGAACTTTATTCCCTTTCTAACTGTTAAACAAAACTTACAATTGACCTGCAGCATCTGAGTAGTTGTAAGTAACATTCAGCGCACATGGTCTTGAAACAGGACACTATGTAACCTCACTTTCTATAAATACAATGTCAAGTCTTCTCCAGATCCAGATGAGTGTATCTTAATATCATGTAAGCATTTTAAGATTAAGTGCACAAATAGTCTAAAGCAGTGGTTCTCAAACCTCTCCATGAAGTACCCCCAGCACTGCACATTTTGTATGTCTCCCTGATATCTGACACACCCACTTCAGGTCTTGCAGTCTCCACTAATGAGCTGATGAGTTGAATCAGATGTGACAGATGAGGGAGACATACAAAATGTGCAGTGCTGGGGTACTCCAGGACAGGTTTGAGAACCACTGCTCTAAAGTGAAGAATGTGCTGTCATTATCAAGAGCCTTTAATGGCCATAATCCAAAGTTAGCAGTTAGTTAGCAGATCTTTTTATGGAAAGTGACTTACAGAATACTAATTACATGATAGTTGTCCTGCAGCACAATGGTGTTACCTGCCTTGCTTTAGGGCACAGCAAAAGGGACAGATTATGATTTCTAGAAATTAAATGAACCAGCAATTTAGTTTTATCTTTCAGACAAAAGTTGCATTATATATATATTATATATATATATATATATGTGTGTGTGTGTGTGTGTATGTGTGTGTGGGGGGGGATGTTTATGTGGGTTTATGAGGACACAAATTTGTAGAATGCACATGGGTATGACATAGGTATTACAAGGAGAAGGTGATTTATGAGGACATTTTCAGTGTCCCCATAATTTAAACGCTTCTTATAAAATCATACAGAATTGAGTTTTTTGAGGAAATAAAACTGCACGTTTCCTGTGAGGGGCTAGTTTAGGTGTAGGTAGGTGTAGGGCAATAGCACATACGGTTTGCCACAGTTATAAAAACCATTACGCCTATGGAAAGTCCCCGTAAACCAAAAAACCAACATGTGTGTGTGTGTGTGTGTGTGTGTGTGTGTGTGTGTGTGTGTGTGTGTGTGTGTGTGTGTGTTGTGTGTGTGTGTGTTGTGTGTGTGTGTGTGTGTGTGTGTGTGTGTAAAAAATATATTTTGTCTGCAACTTTATTATTTAAAATACACATACATATTTTAATATATTTAAAACACTAAGATGAAGTAACCATTTTCCATTCATGTTAAAATGTATTCACATTAGAGCTGTCAAACGATTAATCACGATTAATCCAAAATAAAAGTTTCTGTTTACATAATATATGTGTGTCTGTGCTGTGTATATTTATTATGTCTATATAAACACACACACACACACATGCATGTATACATATTTAAGATATCTTATATTTGTATTTTAAATATATTTATATATAATATAAATTATATAAATATATGCATGTAAATATTTTCAAAATATATACTATATGTGTTTGTATTTATGTAGACATAATAAATATACACAGTACACACACATATATTACTTAAACAAAAACGTTTATTTTGGATGCGATTAATCTCGATTTATCGTTTGACAGCACTTATTCATATATATTTATAGGCTATATACTGGACAATATCATATTTTGAAATATATAAAAAATGCCACAGATACTTGAGAAAAATAAATAACAATACAACCAAAATACATTATATAAATATTACAACATCTATAATATAAATATACTGTATAAGTATAACATATTTTTACAATATACATTCAGAAATATATTTTCCTAATTTTATTGCCAAAGGCCACCACCCAGAAACTTTAGAAGCAGTTTGCCCACCAAAGCATGAGCTGTGGAAAAAATGAAGGCTGCTCCAGACAGGCTTTAAATCATTATATTACAAATGATAAGTAGATTTAGTTGGGGAAAGGGGAGGGGTTTCAATTTCAATAAATCCTCTTTGCCTTTCTTCACTGGTTAATAATTAGGGGCATGCATTCAAGCCAATCGGAGACAGCTGGTGTTGAGCTCGACACTAAGTCCATTTGCAGTGTCAGAGAACTTGAGACACCGTTAGCTGTATTTGGTGAGCCAGGCCTTTTAATTCAACGAGCACCAACAGAAGGATTCTGCATTTGTATGAAATGTTTGTTTGTGAGTTCATGGTAGCTCTTGATTGGTTTTGGTGACAACTCGCTGTTTTTTCTTTATCCTCTGTTCTGTCTGCATGTAGTCATCTATGGGACACACACATACAGATGATATTTTGTTTTAGTCATTAGTTCAATCAGAGTTTGGGTGGGTGGATAAAAAGTGTATTTACCTTGATGATCTGTATTGTGCAGTGTAGACAGCAGCCAGGCCAAATAAGCACATAATAGTGAAAGCAATGATGATGAAGACCAACTCAAAACCTGAAAACAACAGATCCATAACAAACACACAGAAGTCCACCTCTGCACACACACACACACACACACACACACACACACACACACACACACACACACACACACACACACACACACACCACACACACACACACACACACACCCCACACACACTCACACACACACACACACACACACACAACACACACACACACACACACACACACACTCACACACACCCCACACACCACACACACACACACACACACACACACGCACACACACACACACACGCACGCACGGCACGCACGACGCACACACACCACACACACACACACACACACACACACACACACACACACACACACACACACACACACACACACACACACACACACACACACACACACACACACACACACACACACACAGAGACAGAGAAATATGAAAGCATGATATAAAACATGATTACACAGCAGCATTAAACAGTTTCTCATTACAGAAGATGTTGTATAGTAACAGAGAATGTATAATAACATTCAGTGTGAAAGACTGTAGCATCTCAGATACGCAGGGCCCTGAAGATATTAATGTAATGTAATATTAATGTAAGACTGACTGAACAGAGACAATCCATTAACAAGCTGCATTTATACTGGATCGATAAACCACATTCAGCTGAAGAGGTTGCTGTTTAGTTGTGTTGATGAATAAAGCAAAAGACTGTTGAAGAGCCTTAAAGATAGAAAGATAAACGCAACACTATAAGTGATAATGCCAGCCGGTTTTGATCACAAATAAACCCTAACAGTGATCAGGAACAAAGTGAATATTGACTGCAGATACTAGAAATATGACATTAATGCTGGTATGTTATCAGGGCAGGGACAGCACTAAAATATACAGTTTAGTGGCCATTAAATAAAAAATATTTTCCATTCAGTGTGTGAATGAACAATATGAATCAAGTATTTCAGAAATGTAATTATATAAATGTATACATTTATGTATCAATGTCAATGACTGTTAATGTTGCAGCACCATAATTAGCAATAATTGGCCCTGTACAGGTGAAATGAAATATAATATGATGATAACAACTTTTGGATATAAAACATCCACAAACGTAAATCACAATGCCATTCAAGGTTATAAACTAAACTGTTCATACTTGAAATAAAATGTTTTAACAAACAAAATATATATTTTTAAATGTTAAACTTATGTTATTCCAGCTAGCTGCCAAAATAAAATACAAATTATAAAACAAAACTATTTCTTAAATACAATTAAAATCAAAATAGACAATATTAATTTAGAGAATAAGTAAAAAAAACTAAACCGTTTCTTAATGATATCACTACTAAAATAGCATCATCAAAAACCTCAATAGACTTGTACATGTTACTTCTTATGTCAGCAATTACTTTTATAGGGCCTTAACGCTGTGTGTAGCCAGAGAGACAGAACATGTATATAAATACCTTGTTTTGCTTTCTCTCAACAGGATTCAACCCATCGATAGTAGCTCATTCAATTTATACCACACACAGAGTAACATGCTTGTGTGTCAGACTTAAGTTTTACAATCAGAGTCCACTTCTTCCTACATCCTTACTGCTGGCTATAAACCACGTCAACTTTTAAACCCACCTTTCAGGCTCAAGGTAACTACAGACATACACTTGCTGTCTTTATTGTTTACCTGAGTTGGCAGCTGGATCCAGTCCAGGTGATGTGGTTTCAAGTGCAATAAAGGCAGCAGCATACAGGTCAGGTCATGTGCACAGCGTTCGTCATGACTGATCCTGGTCCACGTCGCATGAAATCATTCTCGAGTATGGAGAGGCCTTCAGGTGGACTCAGACGATGACTGGCTCCTCAAGTCTTTCTTTGATATCTTCATTGTCTTTTTAGTAAAATGAGAAGAGAACAAATCAAGAAAGTCGCGTCACTTTTAAAACTAGTTAAACCTGTTTAGTTAGACTACGGCAATTCTAAGCTATATGCAAATATTTGCAGTACTTGTGGGAATTTGAAAAATTAGGATAATGTCATGTCAGTGTTTTTATTACTTCTGAGTTTCAGATTTGGTTAACTATTTCTAGTATCTAGAATTCATATTTAGAGAATACAAAAATTATTTTGTATGGTTTTGTATGAATTAAATATTTAATTAATTGAGTATGAAGTACTTTCATTAAGTATTTTTAAGCTGGGGTTATATTAAAAGTTGGCTGTCTATGAAGTAGAAACACATTTTACATCGATGCTACACAACTAGAGAAAACAAAAAAGGGCTGAAAAATGAAAAATGGCAACACCCATAATGCACTGGGTTCAATCACATTATGCATGAGCAGGGATACAAAAATGCGGAAGAACGATCTGTAGCTTTCACAAAAGCCCTGGAGCTGTTAAAAGACATTTCACTTTTGCTGACAAACAAACATCTTGTTGCTGGTAAAATATAAAAATTACTTATTTTAATGAAATTGTAACAATACAAAGGTGGACTCAGTAGTTTGGTGCTAATTGAAAAATGTTACACATTAATTGTGTTTTTGTAAAGAGTCAGTGTTGTACGGTAAAGTTACATGAGAGGAAGACTGTACTCACACAGTAGGTTAAATATTTCGGTTCTGTAGGTACGCTAGTAGCGCAGTGTAGTTTGGCAATACAGTTACATTTATTTTGTAATTAAATGACCTAATTCTGTTACATGCAACTAGTTACACCCCAAAACTGGTGAAAAAAATAGTTTATGTGACTCGTACATCATATTTCAAGTCTCTTTTAGTCATATGATAACTTTTTGTGACTAACCACATTTGCCACACATTATAGCCACATTTAAATATAATAATTAAATTATTAGTTATTTACTGATAATTATTTACCGACAATCTTCTCTTCCAATGGGCTGGCAGCCATAACCAAATCATTTGAGACACAGAACAATTGAGTCATGGAAACCAAAGCAGCCCAATTCATGAGTCAATTCAATGGAAAGGCTCAAAATAACGATTCATTGATAAATTGCCATACATTTTCACTATAAGATGGATGTCACGATTTTCTGTTAATAACCACTTATGCTCTATTTTTCACAGAAAGCTATTTTACAACTTGATGGAACATATTGAGCAAGCTGGCTGTCTGACTGTCCATTATTTAAATAGTCAACATACTAGAATTGGACCATGTTTGGACCCCAGCCCAAGTCCTCAAAACAGAATGACACAGTTTTCTTATTGGGTGAACTAACAGAGATGTAATAGTGTTGTTTATGCATATTGTTCATACCTGTAGTACACACACATCGCTCTTGTATTAGGCCATGCAGGGTAAAAAGACTGAACACTACCAGAGAGAAGAGAATAGTGTACCACTCCATCTCAGTGAAGGGAGAGGCCATCTGCTTCGGCTGAACGAACAAACACAAACTCAGTGCAAAATCAGCGCATCACTGATACTTCAGCACCACTGCGGCAGAAATACTATAGCAGCACAAAATAACACAACTGACACATCATCTGAGCTCATCAAACTGCACAGATCTAAATTAGCAACACTGCTGCAACAGCATGTACACATGTTGGGATCAGAACAACACATGACCAGGGATGTAAACACACATATTTAGGTAGAAAACCAATTACTCACATGTACTATCGCACATACGGGTGTCCACTTTGAAGTCTTTGGTGCTGTACATTATGTTTTATTTGGTTGTGCGTGTGCACCTGTGTGTATACAGGTGATACTGTAATATGATGAGGGGGTAACCACAATGAGTGGCTCGTATTGCATGGTGAGATTCATGATGGTTGTACCCTGGATACCAAATACAAATGCAAGTGGAGGTCAAATTCAGTCATGATCATGCAAATCCCAGCCTCACTGACCCTCGTTGAAATAGTCAGCATACTAGGATTGTCCTGTTGTGCATATAGCCTATATGTTGGAGGTCCATGCAGATTGTCTCAGCATGTCCAATTATATCTCCCCAGACTGGACATGAATATCAATTTGGTCTATGGTTTTAAGCCAGTTATTTTTATATTTTGCTGTAGTGTGTCAGCAGGAAATATCACTTTACATTTCCAAACATTAATTGTAATTATCCAGTGAGATTTTTGTCTGACAATAGCCAGTGCTCCACACAGAGATCAGATTTCATCATCATCCAGTCTGGAATGACATGAAGAAACAGAACAAACTGAGAGACTAAATCCAGAAGAAATGTGGGAACATCTCCAAGACGCTTCAAGAAACCTACAACGAAACCTATAATTTGTTTAATAACTCACAAAGCAGCTTATGTCATAAAAACTCAAAATCCACCTGCAATGTTTTGGATAAATAAATAAATAAACAAACAATTTACAGTTTGTTTAATGTTTTCATAACTTACATACTACTTATTTTTCTTATTCGAGTACATTTTTAGATGTTTCATTAATAAAATTTCACATTATTGAATACAATTGTGCATACATTCGAAAGGTATATACACCACCATAATGTGAATGTGCAAATTTGGCCCATGGATTATGTTGTATATTATATTAGACTGTCTCAATAAAAAGTTGATTTTAAATTAAATGTTACATTTCAAGATGTATACATAAATAATGTGATAGTATACCCGTAATAAACACATAGTTAAATATTAAATACTACATGGTTTATCCTATGTATAAATTAATGTCAAAAATAAAAAAAAAAAATCTTGTATGCAAGCTAATTCTCAATCCCTCACTGAGAAATACTTGACTGGAGCTATTTCCTAAATCATGACTAAATTAATATTGTGCAATTGTATTGCTTCAACCAAACACTTATGCATTGCATAATCATTTTATGGTTACGGCTATGATACATTTGTGATTTATGTGTGTTTGAACCAGTCTTAAATTATTAATAGTTGAAAACTTTTCAATCACTTAACTTTAGATGTTTTATTTCTCATTAGTTTTAATCAAAAACAGATTATGAACAGAAACCTTTGACCGGAGATGAAAAGGTCTGATGTTATTGGGATTGGTTAAATGTTTGTAATGTAGGAAACAGATGCAGGTTTCAAACCAGGTTTTTGAGACCCGCCTCAGTTTTAAGGAGAAAATATTAGGCAATGGTGTTGACTGATGAATTTGCACATGGTTTGTCTTTAATCATATTAAAAACACCATATAAACAACATAAAAACTTGATTTTCACCATGGGTTTTTTACATTTTATTGATATTTAAATATCACATTTATTTTAACGTTTGTTTTGTGTTGGAAATAGTGTTACAGTTTGTTTATTTTGGATGAATGCCTTGTTTTATTTCCAGGGACCTGGAGGTGGTAAATATATTTAGATGCCTGTGAACTGATTAAGTGTCCTTGTTCTACCTAGAAATGTAAAGAGTTCAAAATAGCACATATGGGCTATTATCTTGCACAGGCGTGCATGGCCCTTGTTCTCAAACCTGCCTGTAACTTTCAAATGAACCTGAAAAACCTTGCTTAAGTTCCCAGGAGAGAGCCTGAACACCTCTGATTTAGAGCCATAACATAGTCTGGATTATAGACCAGAATTTCTCTCTTTTTCAAGATCATATTGCATGTTCATTAGAAGTATGTTATCATTAGAATCTGTTCAGAAAAAGGGACAAACCAGAACATTTGAGATGACCAAATGAAATGTTTTTAATATTAAAAATAAATAAAACATTTGCTTGACTCCTTTTTAATAAAAGATAGCATTTGATGGATTATATTAAAGGGTTTTTCTTTCATTTTTCTTTTTTTGTATCTCACCAAAGGTGTATTCGACATCAACTGCGGCCAGACTTGACAAGATTGCAGTGGGGCAGCAATCAAATTCTAACATAAGTATACTTGGTTTCCTCATAACTACCAAACACAGCTAAATCTAACCCTTAGCTGGATTAATGTGTCTGATCTCTAGCCATGCATGTTCCAGGCCTTGAAAAAACCTGAGAGAAGTTTTGTTTTTAAGAGCCCCTTCAATGTAACAAACCAATTGAAATAAGCAGACAGCCCTGATGGATGGATGCTTATATGTTGATTTGTTTGTATTTATGTGCATTTTACAAGCAGGGAAACAGAGACAGAGTGATAGAGACATGGCTCACGTATGTGCAAGGCATGAAAATGAGTCCCACATCTCGTTTCCCCTTTGAATTAAGTTTATTTTTCCATATCCCACAGTCAGATTTTTTTCTCTTGGTTTAAGCATAAACCTGACTGTGATTTTTAGATGTTTTTAGCCTTATCTTAAGCAATTTTCATTTTCAAGTAAATGTATTGTAATTTAAGAATGTTTAAATAATTTTTACTGGAAAAAAGAAAAAATATAATAACTAATCAGATATTTTTTTTATGTGGCATAAAGGAACTGATTATTTTTTTGTCATCAAACAGCAATTTTGGTTTCTATAAATGAGTGAAATTACATCTCACAGCATCTCTTCTTCTGAGAATGATAGTAGTTTTATATCCAGGTTCAGTTAAGCATAACTAATGGGCTTTTGAGCTTTTATAGGCACCTTTATTTGTTTTTTCTTGGGTTGGGTTGGTGATCAGCCGTGGGTAGTCAGATTATGAGATTTCACACTGTACATTTGTAAAGTCTGGTTTAATATTCTTATTTTCATATGTATGATGTCAATATTATTGTACAGTAATAGTATGTGAAAATAATGTTACCTGTTTTACAAAGACACAAACATTAGTTTCACACACTTGTGTGCATCCATGTTTATCATGATCTAAAAACCCCTTTTTATCTTAAGGGGTTTATTTAATTATGTGATTTTATACAAATGTGAATTATGTAAAACTTTATTTATGTATTTTAAATTTTTTATTATATATATATATTTTTTTTTTGTAGAGGATGTAGTGGGCCAGATATTGAGGGAAAAACAACAAACAAGTGTTCCAGGATGTACATCATGAAGTTGGAGTTGTAATGTAGACAGTGGTGACCTTGAAAAACAGAGTGGTGACCTTGAAAAAGCAAATTCATGTGGTAGTTTCGGTCTGTTGTTTTGTCCATACTATTATTATAAATGTGGACATTTTTAATTATAAAGAAAAAGTAGGTGTGTCAAAAATGTTGAATGGTCATATATATACATGAGTTTATACAGTAATTAAAAACTCATGAATATTTAAATAGGCAAGCAACATTGTTTACAATTGGTTATCTGTTAAAGTGGACAAAGTTTCAGTCAATCTCATGTTAATATTGCGTACCTATAGCGTAGTATTGCATCCTTCAAATCTCCGAAGACTCTTTGGTTTTATCAGATTTATAAAAGACAGATACAGCTTCTCTCTGAGCTTCCGGAGGCGTGCCATGGGCGGAGCTAAAGAGTCACGAGTACGCAACGCTTTTGAATAGTGATTATCTGCAAGCTGTGATATCGACATTAATAAAACAGGAACACAGCTTTATTGACTTACATTTTAATGGCTAAAAATCAGATCCAGCCAGTCCTGAATCAGATCCCGATGACTTCCGCAAGCCAAATGAAGCACATTGAAGTGTGCGCTCTAGCTCTCGCTCTGGTTGATGTGTGCGTGCTCTTCCGGGAGAAGTTTGTGTCGTTATACAGGACCATACTTGAATAAACTTTGTTTCCGAAACTCATACAAATCCTGAAGGAGTGTCTTTGGCACAGAAGTTATCTGTTTCACGTCTAACTCGTTTTTTGAGACTTTGGTCATGTTTAGCATGATAATCCAACTCTTTAGCAATGCAAATAAGTCAGAATGCACGAAATAGCATTAGATATCCCCTTTAATTTATATGTAGGCTACTGTGAGCATAGAGAGAGCTTTATGTGAGCATAGGAAATACTGCAGCTCCACATATACATATATGAAATAACCCTCATATGTGACCCTGGACCACAAAACCATAAAGGATTTTTTTTTAAAGTGAGATTTATCTGAATAAATAAGCTTCCCATTGATGTGTGGTTTGTTAGGATAGGACAATATTTGGCCGAGTTACAACTATTTGTAAATCTGCAATCTGAGGGTGCAAAAAAAATTTTTTTTTGTTGAGAAAATCAGCATTTAAACTTGTCCAAATGTAGTTCTTAGCAATGCATATTACAAATCAATCATTAAGTTTTGATATATTTACAGTAGGACATTTTCAAAATATCTTTATCGAACATGATCTTTACTTAGTATCCGAATAATGTTTAGCATAAAAGAAATATCGATAATTTTGTCCTATGCAATGTATTGTTGGCTATTGCTACAAATATACCCGTGCTACTCATGACTGGTTTTGTGATCCAGGTTCACATATGTAGCATATTTGAAATTACCCCGTATCAGATCCATACAGGTGGAGCTGGGGAAGGTGGAGGGTTTCTGAAGCACTCTGCAACTGCTACAGCAAGCACTAGCTGAGTATTTGAATGTTGCTCATTGGCTGCTGATGCAAGTAGATCCAATTGGCTGTACCATTTGAATAATGATGTGATTACTGATTATATTAGAGTATATAATATAAGATTTCATGTCAGAACTTTATATATACATACAAATACACACACACATACACACTTAGAAAGAATAGCTCTCCAGCTGTTTTTATAAATTAAGCATTTAAGAGTTCAGATATTACAAGCTAGTTTGTTTAGTCCAGTGTGTGTGTGTGTGTGTGTGTGTGTGTGTGTGTGTGTGTGTGTGTGTGTGTGTGTGTGTGTGTGTGTGTGTGTGTGTGTGTGTGTGTGTGTGTGTGTGTGTGTGTGTGTGTGTGTGTGTGTGTGTGTGTGTGTGTGTGTGTGTGTGTGTGTGTGTGTGAGAGAGTGTGTGAGAGAGAGAGTGTGAGTGTGAGTGTGAGTGTGTGTTCCAGTAGCCGTGGTTGTGTGCAGCTCCTGGGGTTGTAAGCTGATTAGCTGGCTGCTCCATCTCACGCTGCTCTTGGAGGGAGGAGATTTGGAGCTAAAATAACCCCTAAGTCTTCTCAGCAACATGTTTACAGGTCAGGTTAACAGACGCACACACACATTCACAAACTGAGGCATCACTGCAGCTCTCAGGTAGAGTAGAATTGAAACAAGCTTTCTGTCTGTCTCTCTTTCCCTGTCATAAGTCACACAGGTAGAACGAGAGAGGTTGGCTTCAGCTTTTTCTGGGATGTGACGACCAGTTCTCCGGATGGTTCTCGGTTGCAACTGAAGTCTAAGATCTTAACCAGGATACTTAACCTGATTTCATGCATGTGTCTAGGAGCGTGCGTACGAGCTCTGGAACGGGTCTTATTCTTTGTTTCCATGCCGACCTTCAGGATGGTGTGAGTGTGTTGTCTTTGGTGGGCTGAAGGCAGCGAGGTATCCCGCAGTCCTGAGCACTGCTAGCATGCCTGTGCATAAGATATCCGTTGTGCCCATCACCAAGGAGACTGCCAATAGTTCCAGCCGGAATAGAGACAAGAGTAAAGAGAATGAGGCAAGTACAAACATTTAATACAGAGAATCTGTGATGTATGTGGAGTTTTCATAACAAATAGTTTGTCTCATAGGAATTACAGTTATGTTTATGATAAAGATGTCGCCATCCATGGTTCGTTTTCCATGTAGTCTGAAAATACTAGCTAGTATTTTGATAGCTTCTGTGGAACAATAGCACATTGTGGTTACTGTTGTACAAGTTGTGTTTATTGTCCAATAATAAAACTTCTGATATTTAGTCTAAACCTGTGAGATTTACTGTAAGTGCCAAAGCAAGCAAATCCTTTTCAGAAGTGAGGGTAAAAAAAATAACAACTCAGTGTTATGTAAACAGAAATATATAGCCTAGAGCAGGAGCTGGACAGTGTTGTATTGGAAAATAAATTGATGCTATAAATAGACAGCGTTACATATATTTCAGCCTCTTCGGGGTCATTGACATTTCTTTCAAGTATATTGTAAATCAGACATGCTTTTCCATCATGTGGCTGCGGCATGTTTGCAGTTCAGTTTGCTTCAGCTGTGTGAGTATTTGTAATATCCAGGACATTTTTTTTGATGTATGATGATGCATTATGGTCAAGATATTCTTAGGCTCAGATGGCACATCCACAGTCGGTTTTCTGACCGCTGTATGCATATACACAAATATGACAAGTGCTGGCTAAATCTCAGCTCCAGTCATTTTGAGGAAGTAATCTCTCGATTTGACAAATATTTTCATGTAAATGGCATTAAATCTGAAATATATTCAGTATCGGTTTAGACACTTTGTAGCATTTTCCATGAGCATAATTGTATAGTTTTTGAGTTATATCTGTGAAATAATTATCCAGATTCATAATTTATAGCCACTGAATGAACACAGATTTGTTGCAAGTATCAGAATACATTTCACTGGATTGCCCAGATTTTGAACAGTCCCATGCAATAGTTTGAATATTGAGTAAACATCTTGTTCACCCAGTGGTCTCTCAGCATCTAAGATGTATTAAAGAAGGTCTCGTCCTAATGACCTGAACCTTTGTGTGTGTGAGGGACATTTCCTCACTGTACCCTGAACCATTGATCAACAGCATGGTCATGGATGGATAGTACTGGGGAAATATTTAGGGTTTATCATGCCAATGAAAGTCATTTTGAGTTTAAAATCATGTGTTTATCATTTGACTGACATGAAGGACATATTAAAAGATAAATATAATACATACAATTAGATCTGAATGTCCTGAATGAAATGCCTTTTTGTAACCAAATGCCTGAAATTGGGCAAAATTCATAATTTAAGAATTTGAGTGTGCATTTGAATTGAATTGACCACACTGCACAAGAGGTTTAATTTGAATTAAAGAACTAGAATGCACTGAATTATAATTCAAAAATTCAACATAGCAATCATTAAATTATATATATATATATATATATATATATATACATAGAAACAGTAAAATTAAGACTTTTAAATTTTTGTAAAGTTTTGGAGAAGCCATCGTTCAAAGTTCATTTCAAAGTCTTCTCTAAGAATTGCACTTGAATTTTAATTCTGCTTTGTTTAAAATTCAAATTCAGGAATTGAACAGCAAAAAGCATTCTCAATTCAATTATGAATGCAATAAAGAAAAAACAATTCACCAGATTTCTTTATGGCTGAAATTACAAACAAAACAAAATGTGATTGGTGTTTGAAAGTGTATACTGAGAAGTTGAAACTCAATTAATTGCAGAAAGTTGTAGAGAAGATCTAGAAGTTTAAGAAAGAAAACAAGTGTGGTGTTTACCTGTAAAAAAAAGTTACCACCATGCTATAAGTTTTATGGCTTTTATTTCACTGCAATGAAGTTGGCGATCTGGGTGGTTCCTAGGTGGTTACTAGTCTCTATGATATTCTGGGCCCTAAATATGACTTGTGATAATGATGCCTTGCAGTCACTTTAACAGAAGAACTGGGTGCTAAGCAAGCACTTCAGTTGTTATTTTCTTTAGGATAAGGTCTTATTTAACAATATGGAGATTCTCAGACTCACCTTTAAGTGTGTTTGTTTGTGTGTGTTGTCTGAAAGAGTGTGATGTGCCTTTCACGTATTCCATGTCCATGAGTAACAGCTGTCTGTCTAGCGGGAGTCTGCTGGAACTGTCACTTTCGATCACTCTCTAACACACACATGCACATTCACTTGGCACCATGATGGGTACTAAATGGACTTCCCTGGAGAATTGTCCTGACCATTGATCTTTAAATATGGATGCCACATACTTCGAGACACCAACAAAATTTGAAGTGTAGGCCTATTAGTTATGATAAATTACATTATTGTTCAGAATGTGGGGGTTGTTAAGATTTGTTTCTGCTTTTGAAATATGTCTTTGATGCTCATCAATGCTTTATTTATTTAAAGTCCAGAAGTTTTTTTTTTCTTCAATAAAAACACATTAAATTGATCAAAAGTGTCAGTAAAGACATTTATGCAATATCTATATATATATATATAAATTATATTTCAAGTAAATGTTGTTCTTTTGAACATTCTATTCATCAAAGAACCCTGATGGCTGAAGAATGAAGAAAAATCAGCTTTTCCAACTAATGAATACAATTTCATTTGAAATATTTTAAATTAGTACATTAAAATTATGTATGACTTTTACAATATTCACAGTATTACTGTTTTTAAAAAATGTAAACAGATAAATGCAGCATTGGTTAGTAGAAGACTTGTCTGTCTGTCTGTCTGTCCGTCAATCTGTCATTCTGCTCATTTTGTGTGTGTGTGTGTGTGTGTGTGTGTGTGTGTGTGTGCTGTGTGTGTGTGTGTGTGTGTGTGTGTGTGTGTGTGTGTGTGTGTGTGTGTGTGTGTGTGTGTGTGTGTGTGTGTGTGTGTGTGTGTGTGTGTGTGTGTGTGTGTGTGTGTGTGTGTGTGTGTGTTAGCTATCTGATGATATTAGAGATGATTACAGTGACCGTTGTATGTTCATAACAAAATTGGAGATTATGTGTTTAGTGGTTGTTAACCTGTACTGCATTTGCATGCATGTGGAATGGTTAATTAGGTTCAGTGTTGTTGCTCTGTTTATATTGTGATCGATGGATGCATGGATATTAATACATAGATTCCGCATTAAGTTTGTCATATCAGGGACTTCTGCATTTTGCAGGTAATACATGAAACAAATTCAAATGAAACAGATTATTGGCCCAACAGTTATTTTAGCTATACTGATTTCACTGAGCTTATTATATAATGATAAGCTTTTTCTACAAAAAGAATCTGCTCTCAACTTCTATTCAAAGAGGTCTCCTTGTTGACCATTCCAAATGCTGTACCAGCAAGATAAAAGCATCTATATGTCACTATCTATAGGTAGATGTTTGGGATTCCTTGTGAGTACTAGTTTGTGACCAGGTGTATCCCATCAGCACATTAGCCCATAATGCACCTGTGTCTATAGTTAGCTTTTGAATGGCAGCCAGAGCTTTAATCTTGGTCGGTGATTGGCTGAGTGCAGGCACACTGTCTCTTAAACAATCACAAATCACAAGGGATGGTCACCATTTTATGTGCACCTGCATACAGAAGTGTGTATGAATTCAACACTGACAGGTTATCTATCATATAACAGCTGCTCTGAAGCAGAACGGTGTGTCCAGACTCTTGTAATTGTACAAGGCAGAACTCCAGATGGCAGAGCTAGAAAACGCTACCTCAGACATCAGTAAAAGACAAGAGTAGGATCCTACTCAGAAACTGTGTGAAGCCAATCCCTGTGCAGAGAAGCAGCTAAAGCTAATCCAGCCCAGCCTAACATAAACATGCATGTGTGAGCTCTTGCATGCATCGGCCTTCAGAGCAAGCAGAGGTGCTTGGCAGATTGGTAGCTCATAGAACATACAGGGGGAATGTATGGGTAAGTGAATGTCAGTTTGGATGTTTGTGCTTGTATTATTCTACATTTTTGTTTTGTGATTGTGCATGTAATTGAGATGGGTTTTTAGAGATGAAGGACCTTGTAATACTTGCACACTAGTGAACTAACTATAAAAGTATTATAGCATAGCTTTCAATTATCTTGTCAGTTAAACTGCTTATGACAGAAACTGTAAATCCTAGTGTACATCCTTTTCTATCATTCATAATTTTGGGGGTCACATTTATTTATTTATTTATTTAATAAATTAACACTTTTATTCAGCAATGACACATTCAATTCAAAAGACATCATTTATTTGGAACATAGAAATCTATTTTAGAAAATGTCTTTACTGTCAAATTTGAAAACTGAAAAAAGTTTCCACAAAAATATTAAGCAGCATAACTGATTTCAACACTGAAACAGTAAGAAATGTTTCTTGTGTATCAAATCAGCATATTCAAATGATGAAAATTCAGCTTTGTGTCACATGAGTTGCAATATTATTTCACAATATTATTGTTTTTTTTGTTCAAATAAATGAAGCATTGATGAGCATAAGAGACTCTTTCAAAAATATTGTCTGACTCCAAACCTTTGAATGGTATAGTGTATGAAATCTTAACTGGTTGACTGTTTATATCGTTGCCAAATGTAAACTACCCTCATAAATCCATTCTATTAAATTTGGACTATAATGCATTAAGGTATTATAAACATTGAAATAAATTATGAATACTGTGAAGCTGCCTTGAATCAACGTGAACTGTGAAAAGAGCTATACAAATGAAATAAATCTTCCTTCCAATACTCTGTCTTTATGCTGTATATGCTCTGTAACTGAGACTAATAAAAGTAATGCTGACTAATAAAGTAAATCTAATCAATGGTCAAATTTTTCATAAGTGTTTCTTGCAAGGTTTCATTACAGTATGGTGAAAACATGGCCTGAAAAGCATTGTGTTAAACACAGTAAAAAATATATCCTTGAAATAACAGAAAAAGTACTGGCAGCTCATGACACATGACATTATTCATTCATTTCACGGACATTTCTGGTAACTCTAAAACAGAATGCAATGAAGTGTAAAATTCAAAATACTGGTAGAAAAACCTTTAAAAAGTAAATACGGAAAAATTCCTTCAAATTATACAGAATATTGTGTACAGATTTTTTTAGAGTGTACTTTTCGCATACATTCTTATGTATGTACATTTTTACAAATGCACACACACACAAAAAAACGTACATTTTTTTTGCAACTTTTTGCAAGTACCCTGTTCAAGAAAAGTACCAGCAGGATTTGCTTGTCTGTTAAAGAAAATGTATTTTTGTATATTTTAAGCTGCTTTGTTTGTAATGATATAACACATACCTTTCCATTTAGATTTGAGAATTTTGAGCGAGAGAAACAGTGGTAATGATCTTTGAACCTTGATCTTAGAACACTAACTTGATCTTTGCCCTAACTAGCATTAAAGGTCAAGGCTAGTATTACGTATATGAGTATTAGGACTGTCTGTGTGCCAGAAAGACCTAAGCCTTTACAGGGATTTCAGAATGTTCTAGTAGATTCATTCTGCTCAGCATTTACTGTGACCTGGATTCTGTAAATTATTCCAATTCGAGATAGGAAAGGTTTAGGAGAAAGTCCTTTGATGATATGTGTGGTTAGATTTGTTCTCAGATGTAGAAGCAATAGTAGAGTACAGTAAGGGGATATTAACTAAGGTCGAACTGGATATGACTACAGTTAATGCTTCCTTTTTCAAAGCTTCATTGGGATTTATAATTAGATACATTTGTTAAATAGAGCTCTGTAATAAACAACCATATATATATATATACATGTACATTATATACATGTGTGTATATATATATATATATGGGTAGTTGACAAATACAAAATAGGACTGTGTCCTATGGTGTGACATAGCAAAAATGTAGGAAAAAAACCTAACATACAAATAACATGAGAAAAATATATATTCATTCTTAGAGTTACAAATAGCACGAGAGAGGTTTATCTTCAATGTTAGAGGTTTTTCCATATATATAGTATATGGGACCCTGGACCACAAAACCAGTCTTAAATGTCAATTTTTTTTATTTGAGATTTATACATTATCTGAAATGAGTAAATAAGCTTTCCATCAATGTATGGTTTGTTAGAATATGACAATATCTGGCCGATATACAACTTTTGATCTGGAACTGAGGTGCAAAAAAAAAAGAATATTGAGGAAAATCAAAATTTTTCAAGTTTTTCAATTGAAGTTCTTAGTAATGCATATTACTAATCAAAATTGACGTTTTGATATATGTCATTTATCTTCATGGAATGTAAGCTTTACTAACCAATCCTAATGATTTTGTGGATCACTACACACACATGCACACACACACACACACAACACACCACACACACACACACACACACACACACACACACACACACACACAACACACACACACCACACACACCACACACACACACACACACACACACACACACACACACACACAACACACACACACACACACACACACAACACACACACACACACACATCACACACACACACACACACACACACACACACACACACCACACACACACACACACACTCACACACACACCACACACACACCCACACACACACACACACACACACACACACACACCACACACACACACACACACACACACACACACACACACACACACTCACACACACACACACACACACACACACACACACACACACACACTTTTACACACATTCAATGTATTTCTACACACACACACACACACACACACACACACACACACACACACACACACACACACACACACACACACACACACACACACACACACACACACACACACACACACACACATAAATATATATATTATTTTGAATACAACAGAAAATCAAATCAAACAGTCGAAAGAACTGTGATGCTATTTTATAGAGCAGACTGCATCGATAATGAGAAAATATCAATTAGAAGGTCGTTTTACATGTGTTTTCAGAGTAGAGAAATTCTAGAATAGACGAATGAGCACTATTTTTCCAGCGAGGAAATCATGTTATCATTCACAGAAGCTGTGAAGACCGGAAGGCTTTTATGCAGAAAATGAATCCATTAAGTGCATCACACACTAGCAAGTGTTTTGAATCTAATTCTAAAGCCTGTGGAAAGCATTCAGAAGAGTAATTTTATTTGCTCAGAGGTTGTCCAGGGGGCTTAATGGAGTTTTTAGTTGTTTCATTCAAGTATCAGTGTTATTTCAGATGGTTCTCCACTGAAGTCGTAGGAAAAATAAAAACTGACACAAATAAGAGACAACTGTTGATGGAGTAAAAATACAGAGCTATACAATGAATGTGCACTTGGAAGAATTTGATAAGAAATGTTTGTATTGATGTCTAAATCTATGACTTTCACTTCACGTGGAGACTTTCTTCAGTTTCTTGGCAAATCTCAGCAAGTTTTGAGATTTCTGAGGAGACAGATATGAGATTACAGGCTTCTTTTTCTCAGGAACCTGAAGCAAACTCTTCATTTGCTCTTAATCTCATTTAGGAGAAACAATCAATATAAGAGAACGTGTGTTTGATTTTCTTTCCTATGGCCTATGAGTGAAGGTGGAAGATGAAAATCACGTTTGGTTGAGTGGTGCAATCTGGGTGAACTCCATTGGCCCCTGAGAATGCAGTGGATGTATTTCATGTGAGCGCAAACATGATTATCATATGGTACTGATGACAAACAAACATAAAACATGTTTATAATAATATAATTTTCTCTCAGAGGATGCAGTTGCACCTGCATGATGGCTAAAAGATACTCTGCGGGTGTATAAAATATTTATGAGCTGATCAGATGTTAGTGTCTTGTGGCTTTCACATCAATAATTCAGAGCGATATAGTGTCGCTTCAGGAGAGAGAGAACAGAGCTCAATACTGTCCTTACTAACTGCAGCTACACAACATATACATTTTGTAGTAAAAAAAAATTGGAAGTATTTATCAGCTAGGTCTACTGTGTGTGCTTGCAATAGCCTACCTTATATGCACTTTGGGGTTCTCAAACTGATAATGATTCACAGAAGATCATTTGTGTGTGTGCTCTTGTATGTTTGCTTGAAGGAATGATAGTTAAGTTAATAATGGGCCAGGTGTGGACCAGGGGCAAAGGGGGACCCACCAAAAGCCCAGAAGGAATCAACTCTGCCTGAGGCACATGGAAGCAATAAATGCTAATACAGAGCGGTCTTCACAAACGCCTGGCAAAACAAAGCATTCAGCATGTTAAAAAACAACAATCAAAGGTCTACAATTACCTTTAGTGCCATTTGTATTTTATATAGATTTTGAACTCATTGTAACTAAACCAGAACTGTGTAGAAGAAAGCTTTTGTTTATACACTACCTTTCAAAAGTCCGATTTTTTTTAAACAATTGAGAGTTTTTGTTGTGCAAGTATGTATTAAATTGTTCTAAAGTGACAGTAAACATATTTAAAGTGTTACTGTTAATGTTATTTCTATTTAAAATACAGTTATCAAATAACCCTAAAAAAGTATCACAGTTTCCACAAAAATATTAAGCAGCGTGACTGTTTTCAACACTGATAATAATACGAAATTATCTTGAATGGGATCATGTTGAAAACTGGAGTAATGGCTCCTAAAAAGTCAGCTTTGTCATCACAGGAATAAATTGGACTTTAACATTTATTAAAATATAAAACCGTTTTTTTTATTGCATTTCACATAAAAAAGAGGGGAAGTTGTGGCCTAATGGTTGTGAGTTTCGAGTGTCGGTCCGGCAGGGATTGTCGGTGGGGGGAGTGAATGTCCAGCGCTCTCTTCACCTTCAATACCACGACTGAGGTGCCGATGAGCAAGGCACCGAACCCCCAACTGCTCCCCGGGCGCCGCAGCAAAAATGGCTGCCCACTGCTCCGGGTGTGTGTTCACGGTGTGTGTGTGTGTGTTCACTGCTGTGTGTGTGCACTTAGGATGGGTTAATTGCAGAGCACAAATTCAGAGTATGGGTCACCATACTTGGCTGTATGTCACGTCACTTTCACTTTCATTATTACATATCACTGTATTTTTGATCAAATAAATTCAGCCTTCGTAAGCATAAGATACTTCTTTATAAAACATATACATATCTATCAGTTGTATACATTCAAACAGTAAAACCAATATTTCTTCAGTTTGAATTTGGTTCCTTGTTGTATTGTGCAAAAAAAGTTAAGTCACTAGTATTTGATGACACCTTTGGACAACTTACACTACGTATAAACTTTTAGTAATAACATTTAGTAATGGACATGCTATGCTCTATTCACGGTGCTAAATAAACTTGAATTTTATTTTCTTAATATGATGTATTTCTGAGTGATGTATTTCTTTTTTACACACTACATTGCGACTGTTTAAAGTGAGTGCTGCTGCTGTACTTACTCTAGTGGATCCAAGCCAGATGAGAGTTAGCTGAAAAAGTGAATTAGTTATTGGTTAATAATACCTAATAACTTGTTTAGCCAGTTCAGAAAAAAAGAGAAAGTCATTGCTTTTTGATTAAAGATTACAAAGTCAAATGTTTTATTGGAACCAGACCAGTAAAGTATGACACTTGAATGAATGAAGACCATAATTATTCCCTCTCCTTTTATATTGTCATCTAACCCTTAGTCTTTAATAATCTTAAAACTAGTTTTTGTGTTTATTGGTTACCATGAACACGCACGCATACAGTATGCGTGCTCATGTAAATGGGTCTTAGGATGCTGCTGTTATTTTTAGTAATAGGATTGGTTTGTCTTAAAGCTGCAGTCACATTAAAGATCTGCTCAAACATGTGACAGAAACGCTGCTTTAAAAGTCAACTATTCTCTGTTGGTTTGTGTGTTATGTGTGAGAGCGCTTGTAATTTTGGCTCTACTGAATAGCAAAAGTACCAAACAGGTTTCCCATTACCCCCCTATGTCTGCCGTTGGTCAGACAAACCAACAGACAGGCCATTGGTTGAGCGTAATGCAGAGCAAAGTTTCAGATGGGCAATATAGTTGATTGTACACTTGAAGCTTGGATAGAAGACAGTATTTTGTAGTAAAACTAAGGTATGGCCCCGATGTGTGTGTGTGTGTGTGTGTGTGTGTGTGTGTGTGTGTGTGTGTGTGTGTGTGTGTGTGTGTGTGTGTGTGTGTGTGTGTGTGTGTGTGTGTGTGTGTGTGTGTGTGTGTGTGTGTGTGTGTGTGTGTGTGTGTGTGTGTGTGTGTGTGTGTGTGTGTGTGTGTGTGTGTGTGTGTGTGTGTGTGTGTGTGTGTGTGTGTGTGTGTGTGTGTGTGTGTGTGTGTGAGAGAGAGAATATGATTAATCCTCTTTGTTTCGTTTAGGGTGAGAAGGCACGTGGGCAATCAGGAAGTCGATCCAGCAATATATCTAAGGTTTACATACACACCCACACCATCATTATTCAAGGCAACTCTAATGACAACAAAGTGCCTAATGACAACTCTAATGACAACAAAAATATTTTGTACTTTTGTCACCTGCTGTTTTAGGCGAGCAGTTCCACCCCAGGAGCCGTGCTGAACAGTGTCTCTCAAACATCAGTTACACCGTCCTCACAGGACATATGCAGGTGAGTCTGTACACTGGTGCTGTGGGATACCATGTTTGTGATTGGTGGTTTGCTCATCTATATGTTTGCACATTATATGATTTTATGGAATGAGTTGTGGAATGTCAGTGTCTTTTTCTATTTTTAATCAGAAAATAAACCGACAGATGAATTTGAACAATGAAAAGAAATGGTTAGCAGAAAGCAGAGAGATTATGATGCATTCAATTTAATGTGTTTAAATATAAATAAATTAAAGATTAAAGTCAGTTTATAAAACATTTTTTGTATTAAATGTAAAAATTAAATACAAAATAAAGTACCATAATATGTAAAAACATTTTGTATTGAATTATAAAATTTCAATAAATGTCCATTACAAATTCAAAATAAATAATATCATTTATAAAACATTGTATTAAATTAAGACTGTGAAATTGAATATAATTTATTATAAAACAGTATTATAATTAATCTGTATAATTTAAATTAGAATACAATAATTTAATTTATAAAATATTTGGTATTTAATTATAAAATTAAATTATGAATGCAAAATAAAATAGCAGTATTTATAAAATATTTTCTATTAAATTACTTTTTGAGAGTGCAAAATAGAATATAAATTTTGAAACATTTTGTATTAAATTATTAAATTAGAATATAATAATTATTTATAAACATTTTGTACTAAATTAGGAAATCAAAATAGAATACTATAATGAAGCTAATTAGAATAGAGAAATATAATTTATAAAACATTTTGTATTAAATTAGGAACAAAATAGAAATTTAATTTAATTTAATGAAATTAATGCAAACTAGAAGAATAATATAATTTATTAATCAGTTTGTATTAAAGTAATTTTATAATGCAAAATAAATAATTTTGTTGTGTATTAAACATTCTAAGACTTTTATGTATGAATTTGAATGCATACCTCTAAAGGTATGTTAAATTATTTAAAAATGACATGTTTTGATTTTATGGTTTCATGGTTTTATGTATTAAAATAAATGAATGAACAGTGAATTGTAAGGAAATGAGGGGATTAAAATCTACCTTTCAATAGAAATTAACTTTTTATTTGTCCATTAAGTTTTTTACTCATCAATCATTTCACGCTCTGTTGTGTCTTCTTCATCCCTTTTGTTTTTATACGTCTGTGTGTGTATGTGTTGTGCAGCTCTAGTGGTCAAGCTAATCTTGAAGTAGATGGCTCAGATCATACACCTGTCATGCCCATAAACCCCGCCCCCGACTCCGCCCCCACCGCAAAGCGGCAGGTCAAACGCCGTGTCCACCGGCGACGGGAGAGCACCGGGACCGTTGGGTGTGCAACAGAGTGTGTGGACAAATCGAGACATTCACGGTTGCATAAGCAAACACACACACACTCTGACTCCTCCTCAGAGGACGAGCAGCGCTGGAGAGAAGCTCGCTCCTGGAGCCGCCAGAAAGCGCGACGGAGACGCAGCAGCAGCCGACACACACAAGCACATCCCCATGAGGAACGGGGCGCCATTAAGCTCATGTCTGTCAACTCAGACAAGGGACAGAAAGAGAACCAGCCACCACTGTGCAAGGGCCCCAACACCAGGGCCCATAAAAAGTTATCAAAACGGGAGGAGCGTGGGGGCCCAAGCCAGGCAGCCAATCACAGAAAAGGGAATGAGCGTGGTAGTAATAGGAGTGGAAGTGAGGAGGAAGAGCCTATTAAAAAGGCGTATGAAGAGACAGGTTCAGGAGACCCAGATATGTCTGTCCCGTCCCCTTGTAAATGCACTATTCCAACCAATCAAAATGGTGCTACGCAACAAGCATACACTGATGATGAACTAGAGGTGTGCAGGTGAGAGAGCGTGATAGAGATGAATGAGCGCGAGAGGCTGAACGAGCAAGAAGCTGATTTGGTTTTGTTTGTGCAGGATCTGTCACTGTGAAGGTGACGAGGAGTGTCCGCTCATCACCCCTTGCCACTGTACAGGAAGTTTGCGTTTTGTGCACCAGAGCTGCCTGAACCAGTGGATCAAGAGCTCCGACACACGCTGCTGTGAGCTGTGCAAATACGACTTCATCATGGAGACACACCTCAAGCCTTTGTGCAAGGTAACACAAACATACATACATCTCTGGACAGCTCAGATCCTGTTTTATTAAACATCAGTGGCAGCTGGTGTTTTTCTAGACTGGGGAAGCACAGATGGCAAAATGTGTGCTCAGATAATATATAATAATATAAATTATCATATTTTTTCTCCTGTGCGAGAAAAGCTGATTTTAATTAGCTGTTTGACTATATTTTAAGTTTCACCTAAAAATATACAAAATTAAACAAAAATACAATATTACATTAAAGGGATAGTTTACCCAAAAAATGAAATTTTTTTTTACCCTCCTGGTGTTTTTCCTCATGTCGTTCCAAACCTGTAAGACCTTTGTTCATCGTCAGAACACAATTTAAGACATTTTTAATAGTTTTTTATGAGAGCTCTCTGACCCTCCATAGACAGCAAGGGTACTACCACGGTCAAGGTACAGAAACATAGTAAGGACATTGTTAAAATAGTCCATGTGACATCAATGGTTTAACCTTAATATTATTAAGCTATGAGAATACTTTTTTTGTGCGCAAAGAAAACAAAAATAACGAATTTAGCATTAGGAGGGCTCAATCGTGGATGGGGGGTTTGGTAGGTGATGTTGTTCCCCCTCGGCTAGGGGTATCACGATTCACGATTTTATCACGATTCTTTGTCATGTTGGTTTTTCAGTTTTGCAATTTGTTTGAGCATTACAGCCAATATGAGCCAAACTAATTTCCCTATCATAAAGACAAAGCATTTCAAGGTAACAAAATATAAAAAGAAGTATGGCAGATATTTAGACCAAAGTGGGTGAAGATAAAAATCTTTTTCATTATTTTATGAATGAATGATGCATTTATATAGTGCTGTTATTGTGCACCAAAGCACTTTACAATCATGTGGGGGGGGGGGTTCTCTCCTCAACCACCACCAGTGTGAAGCATCCACTTGGATGATGCGACGGCTGCCACAGGACAACTGATGTGAATGAATGTGGCGCCAATGCGCTCACACACACCAGCTACAGGTGGAGAGGAGAGAGAGTCATAGATCCAATCAAGTGGATGGGGATGATTAAAAGGCCAGAAGTGGGATTTTATTTGGCCCCTCCCCAAATATTATGGGTAAAAAATAAAACACCTAATATAGGGGTCAAAATACACCCCTACTCTTTACGAGAAGTGCCATGGAATTTTTAATGACCACTAGACAGTTAGTCAGGGCCTCTGTTTACGTCTCATCCGAAGGAAAACGGTGCTTTGTACAGTATTTTTGTAGATGTCTACACGTGTTTTCTTCTGAAGAAAGCAGGTACACTGCTGGCCTCACTAACACCTCTTCCAACAACAACCTAGTTTTCCCAGGAATCTTAGGTACTGCCAACCCTGCAGAGCTTCATGCAAACTATGCAGGGTGAAATGGCTGTGGCTTTGTTGAACAAAGATACACATTACAAATACACATAATATACATAAACCAGTGGCTTTGTTGGCATTCTTACTGACAAATATAAAAATAAAAACTATTGATTCCTCGTATAACGTTTTTTACATTTTTATTAATTTTTCTCTTTGTGTTTTGGTGTTTTATTAAAATTAAAGGAATAATTCACCCAAAAATTTAACTAGGCTAGTATTTTATTTGTAATTTACTCAAAAGTTATTTTAAAACTGAGTTTCCTTCTTCTGTTTTCTATTTGAAGAAGGTCAGTTTTATGTTCCCCTATACACTCAAATCAATGTGGCATAGCAACTGTTTGGTTTTCCACATTCTTCAAAATATCTTCTCTGATGTGATTATGTTTGTGGCGCTGTACAGTATATTGATACGGCGGCAGCAGAACTGCAGCTGATAGAATGTGTGTTTGCGGGCGTGGTTCTTCAAAATATCATATTTTGTGTTCAACATAAGAAAGAAACTTATACAGGTCTTTAGAAGACCATGGTTCATGAGGTTTTCTTGTGAGTAAATTATGGAAAAAAAAAAACTTTTAATTTGGTGCATATTTAACTATGATCGTTTGTAAGGGTAACAGCAGAAATGACCAGGCCTATGGCTCCCTTTACAGGCATATAACATGTTATGTTGAACAAAAAAAACAATAGACACCATCACCAAATTTGTAATGGTTTTGCTGGTTATAATGGGACTTGTACAAACTTTACAACTTTTATCACCACAAAAAATAATAATAATAATTATATATATTATATATATATTGTCTTAATACAATGTCTTTTCACGGGCATAGTTAACTTGTCCATCAATTATGATCATCTGCGTTCAGCCACAAACATGAGCTGTGAGCGCCGGTTGCGGGCGTGGTTCTTCAAAATATCATATTTTGTGTTCAACAACAGGGTGAGTAAATTATGAAAAAAATCACTTTTAAGGTGACTATTCCTTTAAGTAGCAACTATTTTCAACATTGACAGCTTTGCCATCTTTGGAATATCTTAAAAATAAAACATATTAAAATTAAGTTATTTTAAAGTATAATATTTCATAATATTACTGTTATACTGTATTTGTTGTTCAGCCTTGGCAAGCATGATGATTTTAAAAATCTTACCCACCCCAAATCTTTTAACAGTACTGTTTACTACATAAAATTAAATGAACAAGAATGTGAGACTGTCCAACATTAATGATTATTTTAATGGCATCTAATTTGAGGCATTATTATATTGGAAATACATTAATGTGATATAAACTTAAATGCAAACTTTTTAGTTTAATACAATTTGTAACAGTTCTCCGGCTTAAAAAAAACAGTTGGAGACCCCTTCCATGAGACATTTCATAAATTGTAAATATAAATAAAATACCACTGTATATTGAACAAAAATAATTGAAAACCACATATAATTTCAAACAAACACTTTCATCTGTGCTTCCCAAACTTGACCCCCACACCTTACTGTGCTGTTTCCACAGCGACACAGTGTATGGAGTGTATCTCTTTCAGTGACTTTCATCATTTTTAAGAATATTTATAGAGCACAAAGCAATAATAAAAAAAAGAAAATTAGATCATTTATGCCTACTGAAAAAATGATGATTGAGTTACACACCAGTGTTTAATTGATTAGGGGTTGTTCAAAAGGGAGTTCTTCACTATGAGCAATAATAGTAGCGATGCTTGTCTTAGTAAACACTGCAAAAAAATAAACTTGTGGTTTATTGAGATTGAGCAGATTATTCTGAATGTGGATAAATTGTGAAGGTCAGCACGCACATAGCCTAGTGCTGCTATGTTGCGGCTAAAATAATAATTACAGGAAGGGAATGCATTCAGAAAGTGCTGGACCCTTGTTTCCTCGTTTTTATTTAGTGGGAAAAGCTACAGATGTCTACAAGCGAGCGGCGGACGATCTTCTGCTCTGTGGCTTTCCACCTGGCTGCTGTGGTGTGTGTCATCTGGTCTCTCTATGTTCTGATTGACCGCACAGTTGAAGAGATGCGCCAAGGCAAGAAAAAAGGCAAGTTACTAACACAGTAACCTATATGTATCCATAGGTTTTAATGTTTGCAAGAGGATCCACTGTTATGTAATTTAGTTTAGTATAGCTGAAATGTTGTATTGAACAATCAGCAAGTAATTTTATAGTGGTGTAATGCAGTATCGTGTAAAGTAGCTTTGATTAAGCTCATGTTAAGTCTTTTTATTGTTTTACCTCTAAAGAATTATCAGGACAAAATACAAATCATATTTAAAAATCAAGCTAAACACATCATGATTTAAAATCATGTACACTTAGATGAAAGGGGGGGGGGGCTGTTTTGTTATTGTTAACTAAAAAATACTATTAGAAATAATGTAAATAAAGCTTAAACCAAATTAAATATAAAATGAAAAACTAAAACATAAAATTACATTTTGCCTCGGCATCTAACTGAAATAAGTCTAAGCTGAAGTAAACATCAGTTGAAATTATTAAAACTGAAACTAAAATAAATGTATATAAAAACTATTTGAGGGTACCCTGTTTTTTAAACATGGATTAATTTACACTATAGCAACTAGTAGCAGAATTTATATTTTAGGTTCAATTTGACTGCATTTATTTTGTTCTAGAACAAAACTCATAAAGTCTCATAAAACTGAAAACCGAACAGCTATTTAATGTGAAGCAGCAGCGATGTATAAACAAAATGAATTCATCCAGACTAGTAAGTAACAGTAGAAAGTCCAACACAACTGGGACTAATAAGAGCCAGAGACCAAAAAAAACAACACCAAAAAATGCTTTACTGCCGCTTTTATTGCAATGATGTTGTACTGTAAAGTTAGAACCTCTGTATAGCCGTGTGGGCAGTAAATAATATAATATAGTGCTGTAATTCCATGCCATGCTGTCATTACACACACAGCGTTGGTGCGTTTGTCCCCTCTCAATGCCGCAGGGGTGCTGGATTGGCCGTTTTGGACCAAGTTCATTGTGGTGGCGGTTGGCTTTACTGGAGGACTCCTCTTCATGTACATTCAGTGCAAAGTCTACCTGCAGCTCTGGAGGAGGCTGAAGGCTTTCAACAGGATCATCTTTGTACAGAACTGCCCCGACACCGTCCGCAACGGAGGGAACGGGCCGCCCCCGGTCACTCAGAGCAACGGCACGCACGGGACAGCGGAGACCCCGCTCCTCAGACACAAACAAACACAGGAGGAGTGGAAACGACCCCTGTTTGACGATGGATGCTTGCTGCTCTGAGTCTCAGTAGCTGAAATGTTTAGGAAAGGGCTCCCTCCTGGTGTATTTGACCAAAGTGATGTGATTTACATATAACAAAAGCACTTTTTACATTTTTATTAGAGGGTGGGTAAACTTATATAAGGTTATATAGGGCTGTCTAATTATAACATTAAAGGAATAGTTCACCCCAAAATAAAGATTTTGTCATCATTTACTCACCCTCATGTCAAAGTTTCTTATGTTGAACACAAAATATATTTCGAAGAATGCTGGTAATCAATCAGTTGTTGGCCACCATTGACTTCCATAGTAGGGAAAATACTATAGAAGTCAACGGGGCTATTAACTGTTATCCTGTGTAGATAGCAATTTACTATATACAAAACAAGGTGTAAAAACATTATCACATGTAATCATACCCTTGATCCTTACTTAAATAGTGTAAAGGGATTTCCCTATTAGCTGAGCCATTTAAACTTAAACAACTTCATGTTTTTGTGAGTCTGCAGTCATGTATCAAGTCGATTAAAAAGGCAAGACACTACGGGCAAAAATGTTTTTTCATGAACTGGTCAATGTAAAGATTTTGGGTGTTTTTGGTTTTCCATAATGTTTCAGAGTAGTGTAAAGAAAACATCCAAAATACACATTTAAGTATTTATTGCACTTTCAATTACAATACATATCTTTAAAGGCCTTTTCTCAAGGAGTTTACGGTTTTATTTCTATATATATATTCTGAATGGTTTAATGAGGGGTTTGTTCATGTATCATTGTGCATTCCTGTATCATACTATATCAGTGTTTTCTGATTTATGGAGTGATAAAAAGAGATATTACGAGAGATATAGAAGAAATACTCATCTACATCTCAGATGGCCTGATAAGGAGTACATTTTCATCAAATTTGTATTTTGGGAAGAACTAATCCTTTAAATGCGTTATCCTATTCACCTGGGGTGTCTTGCGTTAATCGATTGGCAGCCCTGTTCTATAGCCTATATACTGTATATTTATTACTGGTTAGATCGAAGCAAAATAAGGAAACAATTCTTGTAACCTGTTCTGAAGTGGTTTAGCTGTTCTCTCCTACTCCGTAGATTAGCAAGAACTCCGTGACCTCTGAATGTGACAGAGGAGCAGAGGTGAACATGGCAGTTACAGCAGTGATTATTCAACTCAAGGAAGCTAATCCTCTATAGCTTCGGCTTTCACCTCAGCTGTCTTTTCCTCAATCTCTTAAACTCTTGGATCAGGTAAAGATGAGGAGACTCACCTTACAAATGAATATAATTAATTACATTGAAAGTCTTCAAGAAACCAAAGATACCAAAGTGTTTCAAACTAGAGATCAGACAAGCATTGGTAAATAGCTTGTGTTCTTTAATCATGTTAACATAATTACTTTGTTTACAGTTGGCAAGGAAAACACCATACATCCATCCTGGTTATCATAATTTCACCTTTTTATTTATATGGATTATAATGAGATTTCAGATAGATATGGTGGCTATGACGTGTGTGAATATATATATATATATACACACACACACACACACAGATTAACTTTTCTGATCCACTTCAAATGTTGAATACTGTATATGTGTGTGTGCGTATGTGTATATATGTATATTATATATATATGTGTGATACGAGACAAACATTCTTGGGTTACACTTTATTTTAAGGTGTTCTTATTTATATTTTTAAGTTAATTATCATTAATTTACAGTTAAGTACGTGTAATAAGGACAATGTAAAGCATTGCCCATTCTTGTTTTATCCAACTTCTTTAAAAAAAAAAAAATCACAATAACCTTTCGGCATATTTATCTATTTAAAATAGCTAAATCTGTCAGAAATGAATAGATAACTATGGTAACCAGGATTTGTTTTCCTCCATGCTTTATGGCATGAAAGACTGGATTTTATTTTCTTTAAAAAAAAACTTATGCAGCTTTTAAGGATGTGTGTTTTGAAGGATTTATGGAGAATAGCGTTTATTTATTTCTAAGACAGAGATTTGTTAATTTTCAGGTTTGGAGGTGATGAGGTTTCGCTGAATGGTAATCAGAAAGAATTCAACAAATTTTACATTTTTGTATTGTGATTTTCTGCAGTGATTTCATATTTCTTGATATATGAAAATAATAATAAAAAAAATGCCCAGAGGGCCATGTCAGGATCAAGTGAGATTTGGTGATCAACATCAGTGTTCTTATCAAAGAGACTTGCAAAAATCAGTCAGTGCAATAAAGCAGCGAATGTATCAAACGGTTTCAAAGTCTCTGTTTATTTATGGATTAATAATACTGTGTTACCTGAGTGACAAACACATTTTTGCAAGCGGCTCAATACACTCGGGTCCTTTTCCTCTACAGTAAACTTTACTGTAGTAGAGCTGCAGGATTTCACAGCGCTATAGGTCTGTGTCAGAATTCAGAGATGCATCTTCCTTATTCTCCTCTCCCATGTGTTTATCTTGTGAAACTGCAGACGGTGTGCTGTCAGAGCCTTTGGCTGAAACCTTTCTCGTTTTAATGTTGGGGAGTTTCTTAAGGTCACCGGTCCACTCTCTGTTAAACGAATGTGGCTCAAGGTTAGAAAAATGTGGCATTATGTTAGGATTTGGGTTGGGACTTTACATAGTTCTGTGCCAGAAATTCTTTGAATCTGATGACTTGCTAGAAAAAGTGTTAATATGTTTTATGTAGTAATTACCTAAATATTTTCAGATGCTTGCAATTGATGATATCAGGGATTTCTGTAAAGTAAAAAAAGACAGACAAGCATTAAACCATCTAGATTAGAACATGTTGCCTAAATGTAACAAAAAGCATAATTAGCCTTTCGGTTTATATTAGTTTGTTATTTCTATCTTTTGCTGTTGTGTGTCAGTAGGAAATATAATTTTACATTTCCAAACACTCATTTTTGCCATTAATTGTAATAATCCAGTGAGATTTATGTTTGCACAACAGCCAGTGCTTCACACAGAGATCTGATCTCATCCAGTCTGTCTGAAATAACATGAAGAAACAGAACAAACCGAGACAGACTAAATCCAGAAGAACTGTGGCAACATCTCCAAGAAACCTTGCAAAGCTACAGTACTGTTAACAGTTTTAGGCACTTGTGTAAAAATGCTGTAAAATAAGGATGCAGTCAAACATAATGTCAAATAGATTTTGTTTATCAATTAATTAAAATCAACATTTAGTGTGACTATCCTTTCCGTTTAATGCAGCTTTTGCCCAAGGTGCACTTGCGCATAGTTTTTCCAGGTAGGTTTCTTGAAGGTGCCATAGAATGAAAAACTGTCTTGACCTTGGCATAGTTAAATAATAACAGTTCTGTACATGGAAATGACATACAGTGAGCCTCAGACACCATCGTTTCCTCCTTATATAAATCTTGTGATAAAAAAAGACCACTGAAAAACAGGCGAATCAGAACATAACACCGGCTGTGACGCAACAGTCGGGATCACTACGCCCCATCATTCCATAAACCCGCCCTTGTTCTAGGCAAGCGCCAGCTGAACCATCAGAAGTTCTGCAGGTGTTGTAAATAAACAAGCGCGGACAACAGCGAAAATGGCAGATCATGGAAATAAATGTAATGTTCCAGGCTGTGCAGGGGATGTGAAGTGCAGGGATGGGTTGGTGTCTTTATTCAGAAAGGCACGGAAAGCAAATAACGCGTTCTAATAAAATAACGCAAGCCACTAAAGGGACATGGTTAGCTCCTTGTTAGCTGTAGCCTGTTACAGTACATAATATTTTACTTACCACATAAACAGAGTAAGTAGAGATGAGGATACTGGCGAACGATTTACAGATCCTGAGCACCACTGACAAGCATCTGATCTTGTGAAATGTGTGGTAAGTACTGTTGCTCCATAATATAAACAGAGTTTGTGCATCGCGTCTCTTGAAAGTGAAACTATAACGTGATCGACTGATCAGAGCCCGCTCCGCCAGACTGCTCAACAGCCTTTTACCCCAGGCTGTGAGAGAGCCCTGAACTCCACTCGCTCTGTCTATGAAACCCCATACAAACCCCCTACCCCCTGAAACATGGACCATCTCTAATGCCAAATAAGCCAATAACAGACTTTCATTCTAGGTAGAAATCCTAGGGTTGTAAATGGACATGTAAACTCGTTTCTGGAGATGTTTTGCCCTTACTTAAGCCACATACCATATAATTTAAAATACTGTATCAATGCATTCTATGGCACCTTTAAAACATTTCATTTCTGAAAGTTTACATTTTATTGTAGGAAACATTTTATTCAATCATTCTTAACACGGTTTACATAAACTTCTTATATAGCAGGAAACAAAAAGATAAGAGACCTACACAAAAGTTAATGAGAGTATAGGAAACATACCAAAGCCAATGCCTTCATACTGAGCTCTCTCTCGCTCGATCGTTTGTTTGATGACAGCCTCTCTAGAGCAATGCTGACGACCCTGTCGTCCTTTGATACTGTTTGCTAACTCAATCTGCTCCAGCTCTCCGTCAAACCTGTGAAGGTACCTGCAAAAGAGGATATGAACCAAGATGCCTGTTTTTATTATTCTCAATATACACTGAAACTGTGTCATAACGACATGTTTGCTTGGGGCTTGTCATACCTCTCGATTATTTCACAAGCATCATGTTTAGTGTATTCTGGTTTATCAGGGTCCAGCTGGCTTTGGAACCACAAAGTTTTTCACCTGCAGAAAATGAGTGTTTTTCCAGAACTTCAGGTAACATTGTGGCAAGGTTCTCTCAAAGTTATGAACGAACATTCCACTAGTAAAGCTCATAGAATGTTTGCTCAAAGTTAACTGGTCTTTAATAATGTTCTTACAGAACACAAATGTTATTTATACAGTGTTCGTGGAGCATTATTCTGAAATGTTTCATTTGGATGTTCATCAAACGTTTTGTAAACGTTGCTAACTAACGTTAGATGATTTTATAAAGACTTTCAGAGGACAACAGAACATTCATAAGTAACATTTACATAGTGTTTGCAAAACAACAAAACTGAACATGTACGTAATGTTTTCTGTAATGCTCCAAAAACCAAGAAAAACGTTATAAAAACTTAAATAAAAAACATCCAAATAACGTTGCGATAATTTAATGGGAACGTTAGCAAAACATTGTTAGCTGATCAAGTACACAAATGGTATAACTTATTGCCAAATTCTCAATGTCCTTTCACAAACCAGTCAACAAACAAGCTTTCAAATGTACAAAATTAAAAACTACTCACCAATTAAATTTAGACGCTGGGCCTTTTCACCTTTTACTCTAGAAGTGATTTTACAAACACATTCACAGGTGTAACGTTAATAACAACGTAACCATGGCAATACAAACCCTTATTTATTTCCCTTTAAAGGACATTAATACATGTAAAAGTGAAGCAGAAACTAATCTTACTTTTCTTTCCTCTGTTGTTTGATGGCAGCGCTTGCTAAATATGCTGCTTTCCTGCTGTATGGGTGAATAGCCTTCTTCTCCACCTGTACCTTCCCCTTGGCTGCCTTCGGCTGAAGTGAAAATACTCATGATTAAACACGCCATTCAAAAGACATTCTAAATTAATTAAAGTATTTAACCAAGATTTACCATATTTGCTGATTGAAGTGAATGTCCGTCACACGTGTGACTATCGGGGGAAGATTTAAGGCACGGACTGCTGACAGTTCGACGGTATTTTTGTTCCGTGTATCATAGACATTAGTCAGGATCGAGTTCCGCTTGCCTTGTACATATCCCCCAGTTTCACAGACAAGCCCCAGACTAAAATGCCTGTTTGAGCGGTCTCAACTGAAAATATCTTACTCTGACTTATCTTAAAATATGTCAGGGTCATTGTTCTGTGTCAAGATGCACACCTTAATGCTTTCTTCTAAGACATTTTTGTAAAAGTTGCTTAAATATCTTAATTTAACTAAGGCCTAAGTCCTGGTTTAAGATAAGCCCCGTTTGTGAAACCGGGCCATAATGTCATATTCTTTATTCACACGATTAAACTGTCCGACAATAATGTATTATATTTTTTAACGCTATTTCTTACTTGTGGAAACAAGAACAATAAATTTTGCTTTTCGATACAAATGACTATTTAATATCGGTATTCCTTTTATACTGCATTTTGTTAATATTCAATATACGTTTTCTCTCCATTAATTCCACAAATATATGTAAGCAATAAGGTACTCGAGGCCGTGCTGTATCGTGGGTAAAACGATACGAACTGGAAATCGTTAAAACCTTTGTCTCAAAATATATGTATTAATTTTAGCGATTCTAATCTAAAACGTTAAAAAAACATCAAATTACAAACAAATAACTAACAAATAATTCAGCTAATGTTTTTTTTTAAATAATGTCGAAGTTATTACTTGTTCAAAACAATCACTTTAGCAAAGTTTGTACTATTTTGCTTATTTAGAAAAATAAAATAATTATATTTTGTTCTATAAATATGCTGTCATATTTAAGGTGTGTTTAATATGTTAATATACAAATATTTTTAAATCCAGAAACACAATCATTAGAAACATTAAAGATTCTGAAAACATTGAAGGAGATCTCATAAGGATTTAATATAGATAGATTTACAGTATTAACAATACATTTTATTTTATGATAGGCTATGATTAATATTATGTTTTTAGATATGATGGTTTCATTCTAAACGTGGTGATTATCTCTAATATGGACACCCAACATAATATATTTACAGTCTGAATCTAACCATGTCATGTCAACAAATGGAAAAGTCAGAAATCTATTAATTGTCATGTTAATTACTGTGCACCTTTAGCCCCAACAGCGGGGGCGCTTTTAACCCCAAATACCATAATTGTACATATTTTATTTAAAACCTTTTGCTTTAATTATCTGAAACAAAACTGAAAATCGTTAAGAAGACCTTTGTCTCAAAATATATGTATTCATTTTAGCAATTCTAATCTACAACATTTAAAAAAAATATATATATATATATAATATTAGATCAAGTAAGCACAGAATCAACTTTGCGCTTTCTGGGCGCGATCGCGAAGGATCAGACAAATATGAACGTGCATCTTGAAAAGCGGATGTTTTGCAAAGTGCTATGCTACGTTTTTGTCCCATAGTGGTTTAGATGAAAATAATATCAAAGGTGCCTTTTACCCCGAGGCGCCTTTAGCCCTGCTGTACCCTACTTCATCATTTAAATGTCTCCAACAAAGAAATGGACCGACTTATGTCAGCTTGTTGAACAAGCACTTCATTTGGATCTTTAAGCTTTAACCACAGAGGTCTTCAGTCCTGGAACCCACTATCCCAGGGGTTCCCAAACACGTGCCTGGAGCCTCCCCAACACTGCATGTCTCCGGTCTGACACCCAGACACCCATTTCAGAACTTGGAGTTGTTATGAGCTGATGAGTTGAATCAGGTGTGATTGATAAAGGAGACATGCTAAATGTGCGAGTTTGGAAACCCCTGCATCTTGAAGAGTTTATAGCTACAACCCGAATCCAACACACCTGAAGTGGCCAATCAAGCTCATCAAGACTGAAAATTGCAGGCAGGTGTGCTGAAGCCGGTCGGAAATAAGCTTTCCACGAGAGTGGTGCCCTGCAGGGTTACCATATGATGGCTGACGCAAGAGCGCGCGTCCGGCGGGCGACACGGTTTTCACGGTAATCAGATCAACATTTTAAACGAAATACTACAAAACTTAGATCAAATCTAATTATGCGAAGCGATAAACTAGCTAAGCTCACTGCAAACGACCCAATGAAGAATGTGAACATTGAATTTAAAGGCAAAAACTAAACAAAAGATAAGCAGGTATCCTTATTCATTTCAGCATTTGCAGGAGAGGGATCCCCCCCCCCTTTTTGTTTTTTAAAATAAAGAAAACCAAATCGGGTGCGCTTTCTGCATTCTCCGTCTTCAAGAAAGCTTGAAGTGTCTATTATTAAATGAAGTCATGTCGAAAACACGTGTTGTGATAAAATATTCCGTATTAAACCAACGCGAGGTCCAGTCTTTCCCGTCTGAGCTCATATAATGTGATCATGCCCACGCACATCGTGCTATAAGATAATCATCCATGCCAAGCCAGGCATGAGACACACGAACATGTAAACGCTCTTGTCACCTCTGTAGAAAGATTCAAGTTCATCTCGGCTACTCTTTGTTTTTGGATGAGAAATAAGCCTTGAGTTGTGATGCCGATGCAGTTTAATCCAGCGGATGATCATTCTAAAGTATCATTACTGTTTTACTTTACTTAAACATTCACTTTGATTTTGGTTTGATTAACTTTTTATTAATCCCAAAGGGAAATTCACATGTCACCGCAGCTCACCACAAGAAATAGATAAAAAAGAAGATACTGCACAAATACGGTATTTCTATAGCCCCCCTAGTTTCAGGCATCATAGTACACTTTACACCATGTTATACAAATATCTAAATTTAAAATAATACATCAGTCATCTAATATGACATTGATTATATAACCTAATGGCTGTTGACATTACACTTGTTGACTTTTCCCAAACTAATGCCAGGCTTTATCGAGTGCAACATTTCATTGCATCTAAATGTAGGACTCATCTGCATTTTATCTCGCATTCTCCGGTCATTTAGCCTATTAAAGAGCATACTGACGCGCAAAACATTTTTACTTAAGTTACAAATGCAGTATTAAAAAATATTAAGTAACCAAATTTGATTAACATAAATAACTGTAGTCAAATTACATATATTTAAAATGTAACATTACTTTACTGCGTTACCAGGAAAACTAAAGTAATTAGATTACATTAACTCGTTACTGCCGTTCTAATGATGGACAAAACCCAGATCTCTGTCATTCGGTCATAACAAAACCGTGTTAACTCCATTTGAGTATGATTTTCAGAAATTAAGTACAAGTGTCTGATTATAGGCTTTATAAAGCAAACCCAGACACCACGTGTGGGCTAATTATTGAAGAAAAAAACATCCCCTCTTCCAAATTATTTTTTCATTTTTTATAATACTTAGTGGTGTGCCGTGAGATTTTATTTATTTTAAAACTGTGCCGCGGCAGAAAAAAGGTTGGGGAAACCCTGATTTAATATAGCTTACTTCAATAAAAACAATTTAGCTATTTAACGTAAAATTTCCTAAGTTCACTTTTTTTTTTTTTTCTTTTTTTTTTTTTCTTTTTTTTTTACTTTATAGCTTTTTATTTTATAGCAATTCACTGTTTCATTAATATATTTTGTAATTAAAAGGGCTAATTATACTTAATTTTTTATAATAAAAAGAGAACAATATGATTAATTAGGCCACATTTGAATAGGCTGTACTTAAACCATATTGGCGTGCACCCACTAAATGTATTAAACCGAATGCTATGTATTTTTAATGCAAACAGCTGATCTAATGTGGAAACGAGATAAGCGAAGGAAGGGAAGAAAACACTAGGCACGTTCCGTACGTGCCGCCTGTAAGTCCGTGTCCTCTCAGCAGAGAGCGCTCCAGGGTTTCTGTCTCAGCTCAGCTGCTGTAGATGTCACATGACTCCAGCATGGAGCTCTGCAGACACGAGCGCTCGCTCGCGCTGATGGGGAAACGGGAATCCCAGATTGTGTGTTTGTGAACAACAGCGCGCGAGCATGCCGACGCTGCTGCAGAAGCTCTTCAGCAAGAGAGCCGTGGATAACGGCAGCGCACGGGACTGCTCGACGGCAGCGGAGCAGTGGTAAGACCGTTAGCACGAGCAAATACTACACCTGTGGATAATATAAACGCGCTATAAACTGCAAGACCTCTCCGTGCCACATAGCGTTTTTTTCTGCAGTAGGTGGTGCAAATATATGCGAGTTTATGATTACCATTTTATTGTCATCCCTTGCAGGTCGTAGTGTTATTTGATCAGTGTTCTGTACTCCGCGCGCGCACACACGCAGTTCTGCGTAGCGCGCGTCCTGTCAGCTGAGCCCAAGTCCATGTGTTGTGTAACTCTTTCAGTGCACTTATGCTTGCACAACACTTGCAAGTTTTGACAGGCATTTATTTTGACAGTACATCTATTCTGAAATTAAGGCTTCTGCTGTTTTTTTTTTCATTATTATTTTTCCTAGTCAGAGGGTCAAGAGGGGGTTTATGTGAAAGTCAGAGTAATCATTGAGGATGACAGGAAGTGAAAAATTGATATAGAAATTGTAAAAGGAAATGTTAAGTTTACAAGTTAATAAAATGGTAAGTTCTAGATCGTTTTTCAGTGAGGCCAGAATATAGATGATAATGCGTGCATGTGAATTAAAAGCCTTCTGCTACATTTAGTTGTGCTACTTGCTGACTTTAAACTAAACCTGCGATTAAGTCTTTAGCCAAATAATTTGCATGATTTATACATTGCATTAGCAATTGGCTAACATAGGGTTTTAAGCAGTAATGCAACATACTGGACCTTTCCAAATACATGGTCACATGACTAACCGGCAGAGATTCTAGAAGGAAGTGACACTGCTACCCACTCATAATAATAAAACATTGATTCCAGTGTTACTTTGGAGATTCAAAACAACAGAAAAGAACAGTAAAGGGATCTCACACAAATGACATCACCTCAAAGTTATCACCACAACCACTGGAATTGATTTAGGTTAGAATCACTGGATTTATCAGGATTATAATCACTGGGTTTATCAAAATATGATGCATGAAAAATCACTTTTACATGTATAATAATTGGACAAAAGAATAAATAGTGTGCGCTCTCTCAAAAAAGTGCTATTATATTTTATAAACATAAGTGTTTTTTTTTTTTTTACTTGATAGGCTTTCTAAGAAATGTGAAAGTACTTTTTTATATATATTATAAATATGTATATACAGGTGCTGGTCATATAATTAGAATATCATCAAAAAGTTGATTTATTTCACTAATACCATTCAAAAAGTGAAACTTGTATAATGTATACATTCATTCCACACAGAGTGATATATTTCAAGTGTTTATTTCTTTCAATTTTGATGATTATAAGTGACAACTAATGAAAACCCCAAATTCAGTATCTCAGAAAATTAGAATATTTCTTAAGACCAATACAAAGAAAGGATTTTTAGAAATCTTGGCCAACTGAAAAGTATGAGCATGTACAGCACTCAGTACTTAGTTGGGGCTCCTTTTGCCTGAATTACTGCAGCAATGCGGCGTGGCATGGAGTCGATCAGTCTGTGGCACTGCTCAGATGTTATGAGAGCCCAGGTTGCTCTGATAGTGGCCTTCAGCTCTTCTGCATTGTTGGGTCTGGCATATCGCATCTTCCTCTTCACAATACCCATAGATTTTCTATGGGGTTAAGGTCAGGCGATTTCAAGGTTCAAGGTTTCTTTATTTGTCACATAATAAAATTATACAGGGTATAATCAGAAAGTGAAATGTAGATCAAATCAGGTCCGTTCAGTGGACAGGCAAAAGAATAAAAATTGATAAAAGTAACACAACACAAGAGCATAATATATATAAAGGTAAAAAAGAAATGATCTAGATATAAACGCTCTTCATTAACTGCAAGCCATTCTATTCGCCGCGGGAGTTCTGTTCGTTCATTCTCGTGAGTGTGTACATTCCACCGCATGCAAACGCGAGATCAGCTGTACAGAAACTCGCTGATCTGATCACAGAGACTGAGCAACAACACCCGGATTCTGTTTTAATCATTCTCGGTGACTTTAATAAAGCAAATCTCTCACGCGAACTGCCAAAATACAGACAGCACATCACATGTCCCACCAGAGACAGTAATATATTGGATCACTGTTACACAGCGATAAAGGATGCATATCACTCTGTCCCTCGAGCAGCTTTGGGACTATCTGATCACTGTTTAGTTCATCTTATACCAACCTACAGGCAGAAACTCAAATCTGAAAAACCTGTATTAAAAACTGTTAAAAGATGGACTGCTGAAGCAGAGCAAGACTTAAAAGCTTGTTTTGACCTCACTGATTGGAGTGTTTTTGAAGCTGCTGCCACCGATTTGGACGAACTCACAGAGACTGTAACATCATATATCAGTTTCTGTGAAGATATGTGTATTCCTACCAGGACTCGTTTAACCTACAACAATGACAAACCATGGTTCACAGCAAAACTCAGACAGCTCCGTCAGGCCAAAGAAGATGCTTACAGGATGGGGGATAAAGTCTTGTATAAACAGGCCAAATACACACTGGAAAAGGAGATCAGGGTGGCTAAGAGGAATTATTCTGACAAGCTAAGGATTCAGTTCTCTTCCAGTGATTCTGCTTCAGTGTGGAAAGGTATGAAAGACTTTACAAATTACAAGACACCATCCCCCAGCACTGTGGAGAATCAACAACTGGCAGACGACTTGAATGTCTTTTGCTGCAGGTTTGAAAAAACACCCCACACCCGCCCTGAACACCTCTCCACACAACCATTAACACCTCCAGCAACCCCCCTCTCCCCCCACACCTGCACTGAAAATAAGTGAAGATGACGTGCGGCAGGTCTTCATAAAGAACAAAAGAAGGAAAGCACCAGGCCCAGACGGTGTGTCACCAGCCTGCCTTAAATCCTGTGCTGATCAGCAGCTGGCCCCCATTTTCACACTGATCTTCAACAGATCACTGGAGCTGTGCGAAGTCCCCTCATGCTTCAAACGTTCCACCATCATCCCTGTCCCAAAGAAACCCAAAATTACTGGACTTAATGACTACAGACCTGTGGCTCTAACGTCTGTGGTCATGAAATCATTTGAAAGACTGGTTTTGGCTTATCTGAAGGCCTCCACTGGACCCTTACTGGACCCCCTGCAGTTTGCCTACAGAGCAAACAGGTCTGTGGATGATGCAGTTAACATGGGACTGCACTTCACCCTGCAGCATCTGGACAGACCAGGGACTTATGTGAGGATCCTGTTTGTAGACTTCAGCTCTGCTTTTAACACCATCATCCCGGACATCCTTCAGAATAAACTGACACAGCTCTCCGTCCCTACCTCCATCTGTCAGTGGATCAACAGCTTCCTGACAGACAGGCAGCAGCTTGTGAGGCTGGGAAAATTCTCATCCAGCACCCGTACCACCAGCACTGGAGCCCCTCAGGGCTGCGTTCTCTCCCCACTGCTCTTCTCCCTCTACACGAATGACTGCACATCTAAAGACCCCTCTGTCAAGCTCTCCTGAAGTTTGCAGACGACACCACACTGATCGGCCTCATTCAGGACGGCGACGAGTCTGCCTACAGACAGGAGGTTAAGGAGCTGGCTGTCTGGTGCAGTCTTAACAACCTGGAGCTTAACACGCTCAAAACAGTGGAGATGATCGTGGACTTCAGGAGAAACCCCCTGCTCTCCCCCCACTCACCATCATGAACAGCACGGTGACTGCAGTGGAGTCATTCAGGTTCCTGGGCACCACCATCTCCCAGGACCTGAAGTGGGACATTCACATAGACTCCATTGTGAGAAAGGCCCAGCAGAGGTTGTACTTCCTTCGCCAGCTGAGGAAGTTCAACCTACCACAGGAGCTGCTGAAACAGTTCTACTCTGCCATCATCGAATCCGTCCTCTGCACATCATTAACTGTCTGGTTCAGCTCAGCTACCAAATCTGACCTCAGAAGACTACGGAGGGTAGTCCGGACTGCTGAGCGAATCGTTGGTACAACCCTCCCTCTCTCCAAGAACTGTACTTATCCAGAGTGAGCAAAAGGGCTGGCAAAATCACTCTGGACCCCGCACATCCAGCACACTCCCTCTTTGAACTGCTGCCGTCTGGCCGACGCTACAGAGCTCTGAGCACCAGAACGACCAGACACAGGAACAGTTTCTTCCCCCAAGCAATCCATCTCATGAACACCTGATATTAACGTGGAACACACAACACTATTTTACAACTATCTATTCACCACCACACATACATATATAATATTTAGTATTTAATTTTTTTCCATTTCAAATTTGCACGTCAGACCTGTACACACATGAATGTCTGTATTGCATAGTGTTTTTGCAATTTTGTATATTGCCTATTTGTATATTGTTATTTTGTTGTCTGTGTCCTGTCCCGTTGCTGTCATTCTGTTGCACTGTGGAGCTTTGTCACTTTAACAAATTCCTCGTATGTGTAAACATACCTGGCCAATAAAGCTCATTCTGATTCTGATTCTGAAAGGGAGAAATAAAGAGTAAAATGTGCATGGAATAAAAAGTGCAAAACAAATAAGATGTGCAAAAACAGAATATGGGACTTAATAATAGTAATATGAACAAGAGGATGAGAGGGAATGTGCAAACTGGGTTTGTACCAGGTATGTACACATAGCAGCAATACAGAAGATGGTAAATGTAAAAGAATCTTGTAATGTTTATGAAACTGAGTTTGTGTTAAGGAGCCTGGTGGCCTGAGGGAAGAAGCTCCTCCTCAGTCTCTCAGTTTTTGCCATCATGCTCCTGAAGCGCTTGCCAGATGGCAGTAAACAGAAAAGATGGTTACCGGGGTGGGTTGAGTCCTTGATTATTTTAGCAGCTCTGCTTTTGCAGCGTTTGAGGTAGATGTCCTGCAGAGAGGGGAAAGCAGACCCTGAGATGCGCTCAGCCAGGCGCACGACTCTCTGTAGAGCTTTGCAGTCCTGGTTTGAGGAATTACCATACCACACTGAGATGCACTGAGTCAGTACGCTTTCTATGGCCCCTGAATAGAAAGTTTTCAGGATTGCCGGTGAGACCCTGAATTTCCTCAGCTCGTAGCTCAGTCGTAGATGGTACAGTCTTTGCCTGGCTTTCTTAACCTGAGTCTGAATGTGTGTAGTCCATGTCAGGTCCTCGGAGATGTTTACACCGAGGTACTTGAAGCAACTCACCCTCTCCACAGGGGTCCCACTGATCATAAGAGGAGTGTAGGGCCGCTGCTGTCTCTTCCTGAAGTCCACGATCAGCTCTTTAGTTTTGCTCACGTTCAGAGAGAGACAGTTGTCCTGGCACCATGATGTGAGTCTCTCTACCTCATCCAAGTATGCGGCCTCGTCATCGTTGTTAATGAGGCCCAGAACCACAGTATCATCAGCCAATTTAATGATGGAAGTGGAACTGTGAGAGGACACGCAGTCGTGGGTGTATAGAGAGTATAGCAAGGGACTCAGGACACAGCCCTGTGGGGCTCCTATGTTCAGGGTGATGGAGTTGGAGGTGAACTGGCCGACTTTCACCACTTGTGGTCTGGCGGTGAGGAAATCTTGAATCCAGTCACAAAGTGAAGAGCTTATGCCGAGGTCTGAGAGTTTAACTGCCAGCTTGGTGGGGACTATAGTATTAAAAGCGGAGCTATAGTCAATGAATAGCAGCCTTACATAGTTGCCATTTTTACTGTCAATGTGTGTGAGGGATGAATGCAGGACCTGTGAGATGGCATCATCAGTAGACCTATTTGGCCGATAGGCAAACTGAAGAGGGTCCAAAGTAGCGGGGATGGAGGAGCAAATGTGTTTCTTTAAAAGTCTCTCAAAAACCTTCATGACTGTCGATGTGAGGGCAACTGGACGATAGTCATTCAGGCAAGAGGGTTTACTGTTCTTAGGCACAGGGATTATGACAGATTTTTTAAATGGGGTGGGAACAACAGAGGTAGCGAGGGACTCATTAAATATGGATGTAAACAAACCAGCAAGCTGATCAGCACAGGACCTCAGAACGCGGCCAGTAATCCCATCGGGTCCTGCTGCTTTCCTGACGTTCACTCTCTTTAGTTCCCTTCGAACCTCGTCCTCCGACAGAGTGAATACATGATCATCGCTGCTCTGTCTCTGCTCTGACGCGCTGATCGGTCATTTCCTTCAAAGCGGCCGTAGAAAGTGTTTAGCTCTTCGGCCAGCAACGGATCCGCTTTCACCTCTGCAGAGGAGTTGTTTCCAGAGGAACAGATGGTCTTCAGTCCCTGCCACATGCTTCGAGAGTCATTGAGCTGGAAATGTGACTCAATTTTCTCACTGTACCGGCGTTTTGCGGCTCTAACTGCCCGACGGAGAGAGTAGCATGATGCCTTGTACTCACTCATGTTTCCTGACAAAATACCGGCGTTGTATGCGGCAGTGCGATGGTTAACCGCATCGCGGATTGTTCTGTCCACCCACGGTTTCTGATTTGAGAGTCTTTATTGTTACCGTTTCAGTGGCCTGTTCGGTTAGCGTGGAGACAAAGCTCAATGCTACCTCCGTGAATTCGCTGACGTCAGATGAACTCGACCGTAACATGACCCAGTCGTCGTCATCTAGAGACGCCTGTAGCGTGGCTTCAGAGTGCGAGGACCAGCGCGTCACTTCCTTCTCCACCGGGGGAGCCTGAACTATCCGTTGTTTGTATTCCGGTGTGAGGAAAATGGCGACATGGTCTGATTTTCTAAAGCGGCAGTGAGTGGGCTTTGTAGGCATTTTTGAACTGGGTGTAGCAATGATCAAGAGTATTCAGTCCTCTTGTTGGACAGGATATATGCTGATGAAAGATAGGCATGGCCTGCCTGAGGTTGGCTTTGTTAAAGTCCCCCCGCGATTGATACATGCAGCGTCAGGATGTTTGTTTATATATCCGCTGAGCTCGTCGTGGAGATTGGACAAAGACAAGCTAGTATCTGCATGTGGTGGTATGTAAACGGCAGTAACGACGATTGATGAAAACTCCCGGGGCAGATAGAATGGGCGGCAGATAATGGAGAGATGTTCCAGATGAGGTGAACAGGAACGCGACAGAATGGAGATATTTCTGTGGTCGCACCATTTTTTGTTAATAAAGAAACACACTCCACCACCTTTGGTTTTACCGGCCTCGGCTGTTCTGTCCATCCGTAAAACAGAGAAGTTATCAGACGGCGTTACAGCGGTGTCCGGGACCATCGGCGTGAGCCATGTTTCGGTCAAACAAAGGATGTTGCAATCTCTAATGTCCCGTTGGAAACTTATCCTGGCTCTAAGATCGTCCATCTTATTCTCCAAGGATTGGACATTAGCGAGCAGAATACTCGGTAGAGGAGGACTGTGGGCCCTTTTCCTCAGTCTGTTACAAATTCCAGCACGTTTCCCGCGGTGTTTCTTTCGCCTCCTGGTATTATTGAGGTGGCCTTTAACTTCGGTGCTCCGAAGTATCTCCAATGGCCACGCTGGATCCGTGGATAAAGTGACCTGGATCAGGTTAGTGTAGCGCTGTCCAATGTCCAAAAGTGTTCTTTTATCGTACATAATCATTGCAGACGTTACACGTGTAAAATGAGAAGTAAAAAAACACATAAAAGCACAATTTTGAGCGGAGCTAATTCACAGGCGACTGATCTCAGCAGCGCCACCGGAAGATATAAGTAACTGGCCAATTAAGTCAATTAAGAGTTTGCTGGCCAATTAAGAACAGGGATACCATGGTCCTTAAACCAGGTACTGGTAGCTTTGGCACTGTGTGCAGGTGCCATGTCCTGTTGGAAATGAAATCTGCATCTCCATAAAGTTGGTCAGCAGCAGGAAGCATGAAGTGCTCTAAAACTTCCTGGTATACGGCTGTGTTGACCTTGGACCTCAGAAAACACAGTGGACCAACCAGCAGATGACATGGCACCCCAAACCATCACTGACTGTGGGAAACTTTACACTGGACCTCAAGCAACGTGGATTCTGTGCCTCTCCTCTCTTCCTCCAGACTCTGGGACCCTGATTTCCAAAGGAAATGCAAAATTTACTTTCATCAGAGAAACATAACTTTGGACCACTCAGCAGCAGTCCAGTCGTTTTTGTCTTTAGCCCAGGCGAGACGCTTCTGACGCTGTCTGTTCAAGAGTGGCTTGACACAAGGAATGCGACAGCTGAAACCATGTCTTGCATACGTCTGTGCGTAGTGGTTTCTTGAAGCACTGACTCCAGCTGCAGTCCACTCTTTGTGAATCTCCCCCACATTTTTTGAATGGGTTTTGTTTCACAATCCTCTCCAGGGTGCGGTTATCCCTATTGCTTGTACACTTTTTTCTACCACATCTTTTCCTTCCCTTCGCCTCTCTATTAATGTGCTTGGACACAGAGCTCTGTGAACAGCCAGCCTCTTTTGCAATGACCTTTGTGTCTTGCCCTCCTTGTGCAAGGTGTCAATGGTCGTCTTTTGGACAACTGTCAAGTCAGCAGTCTTCCCCATGATTGTGTAGCCTACAGAACTAGACTGAGAGACCATTTAACGGCCTTTGCAGGTGTTTTAAGTTAATTAGCTGATTAGAGTGTGGCACAAGGTGTCTTCAATATTGAACCTTTTCACAATATTCTAATTTTCTGAGATACTGAATTTGGGGTTTTCATTAGTTGTTACTTATAATCATCAAAATTAAAATAAATAATCACTTGAAATATATCAGTCTGTGTGGAATGAATGTATACATTATACAAGTTTCACTTTTTGAATGGAATTTGTGAAATAAATCAACTTTTTGATGATATTCTAATTATATGACCAGCACCTGTATATATTATAAATATGTCGCCACCTAGTCAGTGTTCTTTTAGTGTCATTTATATACTGTTATATTTATTAATGTTATGATTATTTTTTTTATTATCAGTTTGGCTTAGTTTATTGGTTTAGTAATTTTGATGTCCTTTTGATATTTTATTTGTTTGGTTTGAAGTATTTCTATTTGGTTGTAATTTTGATTTCAGTTTTATTAATTTTAGTACTTGCATGTATTTCTGTTAGTTGCCAAAGTGACTTTTCATATTTTCACTTAATTTTTTTTTATTATTTTTTTTATCTTATTATATATTTAGTTTCAGCTTTGAATTACCGAAAACAATTTGAATCGTTTTATGAACAGTAACAACAGTGCACCTAGTGGCGTTAAGTTTTTAGTCACTGATTGTATAAATGCACTATTTGCAGTCAGTCAGTCAGTTTATTCTGCAAGTAAAAATATCTCTGAAACCTTTTATTATTGGACAAAACCAGTTGTATACAAATCATAATGTGATTTCAAAATGTCTGCCCCCATTAGGAGACCCACTCCATGTAAAATAAATCTGCTTTTAATAGGCTACTTGTATGTTCTCAAACTAATATTTATTTTCATATTTTTTGAGGAATGATTCCACAGTGAACCTTTACATCCCTCTTTGTGGGGGGGTGAGGGAAGCATATGACTGACTGATTATTACTTGCAACATGCATACTAGGTGTGTTAGAAAAGGGAACATGTTAGTTTGTATGCTGAGGTATGCAACTTTGGTCAGTGAGAGTGTCCTATGACTGTGTTTGGATCACATGCTTGGCGAGGGTGTGAGTGCGTGTATGACAGTCATGTGACAATTGAGTCAGTCATCAGAGAGACCGAGAGTATATAGAAGTAGAAACCCCTCAACACATGCTACCCAATAATCTCTCTCTCTCTCTCTTCTGTCTTTTCATCTGAATCTCCCCATCATTCAGTTTGATCCTATTTTGATTACATGTCGTTTGATTTGGAGAGCTTACTTCTAGATAAAGTAAGAACTAATCCTTTTTAGAGAAGCTGGATGAGTGTATGTGTGCACATGCACATACACACACTCTCTGTAGCGTACTGAGAGGAATATCTGTGAAGATGAAGATAAAGAGTCGCAAGAAAAACCCTGCAAGGTTGTTCATTCCAGAGGATGCTTCTTGGAACAGGTACACAGAGAGAGAGTGTGTGTGTGTGTGTGTGTGCGTGCGTGCGTGCGCTTTTGGGCCACTATACAAATACAGAACCTTTTACTTTGCTTATGAAAGGAATCTGTTCCAATAATTTTTTTTCTGCATGTGTTAAACGTATAGTAATGAAGCAGTTCTTGAAGCATTGTTACACAGCTGAGTTAAGGCTGCTTTGAGCAAAATCTGTGACCTTTTCAACTTCTATGTTAAAAATGAGATTAAATAAAATGTGTGATATGCAGCTCTGACCCACTTTAGCCAGTAATATCAGAGTTATGATGCTGTGTCTCTTCTAAATAAAATGCAGCATCAGAGCAGCCTTAAATCAAGTACATAAATATAAGTAATTATTTGTAATTGAATGCATAATTTTTTAAATATAAATATTTGTTACATTTTATATTTTCGTAATATACATTCATAAAATCTAATTGAATTCAATTTTAGTGCATCTTTTACGGTTTTCTTCAGCTGCTGCTGAAACTGCTTGATGTGTGACCTTTGCATGAGGGATTTTCTACACGTATTGATTTTTGGAGGGAGCAATGATGTAAAAAATGGTAAATGAGTTAAATGGAACTAACATTTTTCTACACTTAGTGCTGGGTAAAAGCATTATAAAATGAGTCCAAATATTTATAATTATCTAACATGCAAGGAATGGTGGATATGTAACATTTGTGAATGAGTGTTCAGTGTTGACTGATTTCAATCAGCCCATCTGAAATGGTTCTATCTGTCAATCAGTGTACTACAGTGATCATATGACACAGCGGTTGCTGTTCATGTGACCTGAAGTGTCAGGAAAATCCCAAAAAGGATGTCATAATGTATTACGAGGCATTGCTCTTTGCTTTTTTTAAACTGGATCACTATTGCTTAAGTGTGTGTGTGTGTGTGGGGTGGGGGTTGCGTTTGGCTTCACATATGAGGGCCAAACGTTAGAAAATGTCCTCACAAATATAGTAAAAACTTGTTGAAACTGATCTGTGAGGATATTTGAACTGGTTTTCACTTTTTGAAAGGCTTCTAATTGACACCTCTAATGTAAATTGGCTTCTGTGAGGGTTAGGTTAAAGATATAGGATTATTTTAGTATTAAAAAACTTTGTCACTAGTCCTCACTAATATAATTTCTAGGGTCTGTGTGTTTGTCAATGTGTAGTGGCAGTACCACCCCAAGAAAGTGTTTTTCTTGCTCTTTCCCTCCATCCTTCTGTGTCTCTCTTATATACTGGCACACACACACATACGCGCACACACACGCAAAGTCTCAGTAGGAGAGGATAAAGAGAGCCTGTGCCCTCAGTGTGTGTAAAGGATAAAGAGAGCCTGTGCATAGCAATGTATTGTTCAGCAGCTGTGTTAGAAAAGACTGATCAACATATCGTCCAACGTGCACACATTGTCACATTAACACTAAGCAGTACATATACAAAGTTTGTACACTCAACACAAACAGGCACATAGTGATTGCTAACTCACACATGGACACTGATATAACAAACACACTGCATGATCTACGCAATCATAGAGAAGGGGTGCTGCCGACACTCTGTGTGTGTGTGTGTGTGTGTGTGTGTGTGTGGGGCTTGTGCACTCAGACCTCGGACAAGCGGAGATGGAGACTGTGTGCCTGGGTTTTCTGTTGTTCGATTGTGGTGATCTGATGTTTAATAGAAGAAACATGCGACTGTGTGAATGGTCCACTTTCTGTGCCTTCCGCCGCTCTCTTGGACCTTTTCGGGCATCTTGTGATTTTGTTATTCATACTTATTTTGGATGTATATGTAGTGCTTGGATGCTAGAAATGAGTGTCTGATCACTTTATCATACACCAGGATGGAAAGCAGGTAGGGTGCATCAATTCATGAGAAGAAAATGTGTTTTTGCAATGGCGCAATTAAATGTGTATTGCTTTTTATTGAAAGATCTTGCAGCTTTGTGGTTTTGATGAAAGGAATAGTTCGCCCCAAAATTGAAGTTGTCATCGTTTACTCATGCTCATGTCCTTCCAAATTTTCTTTCTGTGCAACACAAAGAAATTTTGAAGATTGTTCATGCTTCTCTTTTACATGCAATGTCAGTGAATGATGAACAGGGAGTGCCGAGCTCAGAAATGACAAATATAGCACTATAAATATAGTCCAAACGAGTCATGTGCTATATTCTGTGTTCCGAAGCCATATGGTAATTTTGTGTGAAGGAGGAAAAAAACAACTGTACACTTAATAAAAACAAACACTTTCAAATTAAAACAATTTTGTTTTCCACAAAAATATTATGCGGCAACTTTTATAATGAATGTTTCTTGAGCAGAAAATGAGAAGTATATCAGAATAATTTCTGAAAGATCATATGACACCGAAGACTGGAGTAATGACTGCTAACATTTCTGCTTTGCCATCACAGGAATAAATTAAATTTGTTTTTGGAAATTTGTGTTTTTATTGAATATTTTTTTAGGATTGAGTGACAACTTTCAAAATCAATAAAAAAAAATCATACCAACAACCCCAAACTTGAATGGTGGTGTACGATGTACTTCACTGAACATTCACTGGAACAGCATGAGGGTGAATGAATACTGAGTGTTTCAAGTGAACTATTTCCAGTTGATTTCTTTTATTTGTAGAATGGAAGTAATATTTCAAATAACCAGAAGCCTGTTTTTGTGGTTCATAGTTTGTTTTTTGTGACAGACCATAGAAGTTGTACCGTAAGTAGCCTATTATTTTCTCTTTTTGAGTGTTATGATCACCATGATCTGTTTCTCTCTCTTTTAGTTGGGCATCTGCTGAGTTTGATTTGGCTCAGATCAGATTGATCGTGTATCAAGACTGTGAGAGAAGAGGGCGCCAGGTTCTGTTTGACTCCAAAGCAATACATAAACTGGACTCATCCGAGCCGGTAAGTTGCTAATGTGGTGTGTATGTGTGGGGGTGTCTATGAGCACTGTTTTGGGAGGAGTCACATGCTCTGTAATCCAGCTTGCTTGGATCTCATGACAGGTGTGACTGCTCCGCTAACTGGGTCAAAGCATTTAACACTGTGTGTGTGTGTTGTATCTTGGATTGGTACTGTTTACTGACTTATGATTTAATATGGTGCGTGTAATTTTCATACAGCAATTCTGTCACAGTGAGGTAATAAGACATGGGACACATTCTAAAATAATAAAATGTGGAATACCTTGAATTGTTCCTGACGGTGTAGCACCTGCAGCTCTGCATGTCCTTCTGAGTAATCTTATCATTAGGATTGTTCAGCTGAAAGTTTAAGTCACTGTTCACTACGGTTTGACGTTAATGGTTTCTGCACGGCTTGTTTTATGATAGTGTCACAAGACTTCGCAAAAAGGCTATTAACAAAGAAAATGGTTCTCATTCCACAAGGAAGATGGTCAAAAACTAGGGATGCACAATATATCGGTATCAGCCAATAAATGCCAATTTTTCTGTTATCGGCCCGATAAGAAAATTTGGCCGATATCTTTAAGCCGATAAATGCATTATTTCCTTCAGAGACACTTCAGATGTGCGCTGTCTGTCATGATGGTTTTGAAATGCTTGAAATATGATTGGAATCACTTTGAAAAGGACAATACACTTATGTGCAACATGTGCAGAGCAAGTCTGTCATAAAGGCTACATAAAATTATAATAAGAACATTACTGTAAACGACGTTGTGGAATTTTTGTGCTGTGTTTTGTGTGTGCGTTGAGCGCATCCACAACGGAGCTACACCTCCATGACAGTTAAGTTCGCTTGTGCATTTGCAGCCTTTTGTGCAATTGTACGTAGTAATATTGTGTTTATTTGATGTATATCTGCTTTATCTCATATAGAATGCATTTGGTTAAGTTAATAGAGTGCTTTAGTTTGCTGGTGGTCATCTTTAGCACACTGCACGCAGCTCAAACAGCAGCGCACAACTAATAACTATGATTGGGACTGTCGTGTATATAACATTCTAATGAGAACATTATTATAATAAAACGTTGTGAATTTTTTGGGTTTAGTTGCCGTGTTTCAGCGCGTTTTACAGGAAGCCAAGTGCGCGTCCACGAGTTACACATCTGACTAGCGCATAACTTAGTTCAAAATAACTTGTGCATTTCCGTATTTTTGTGCATATATAAGTTGTAAAATTATGTTTATGTTCTATAAATATCTGACTCATGTAGCCTAATTAACCCGCTATAACAAGCGCTTCAGTTTTGCACGCAGCTCAAACAGCTGCTATTTAAAACAGTGGTAGCCTATTCATTTGTTACTTTTTCAAAATCACTGAAGCATAATTAATAGTAACCACCACTTTTATTTTCTCTTATTTTCATCAACAATATGGTTTAGTAATTAATATAATTTCATTATTGTCCATGCAGATGGCTCTTCCGTTTTATTCATCCATGGCACATTCATTTTGATGATGTCCAATGACTTGTTTGCATTATTTATGCATGTTATTTTATTTGTGAGACTTTTTTTATGGCAAAATTTGGTAATGGGAGAGTAAAATATATTTTTTAAACTTACTCTGTTCAAACTAGGCTGCTTATGTTGAAGTGTTTGGGATGTGGCTTTTAATGATGAGACCTTTTTTTTAATCAGGCTCTCAAAAAGTATATACAAATTTGGATATAAATTTATCGGCAAACATATCGGTTATCGGCTTTCAAATATGAAGAGTTATCGGTATCGACCAAAATTTTCATATCGGTGCATCCCTATCAAAAACGAGTCAAGTTATGACTTTTTGACTAAATTGTTTACTGCAAAAGTTGTTTTCTTGTGGAAACTGTATTTTCTTCACAATATGCATACTATATTTTCACTGTTGTAATAAACCAAAGCTCAATTTTTGTCAACCCATCTACACTCATCCATCTAGGCAGTTGTTATTGGATGTCTTTGGCTCTCTTTGAACAGAGTGTGATTTATTGTCAGTAAGTTGTCACATGATTGGTCTGTTTATTCAGCTCTTCAGCCTTTGTCACAGAGAGAGAGAGAGAGACAGAATAACAGTGTGTGTGCGCGCGTGTGTATTGCTATTGAATTGTGTCTTATGGTGGAATATTGCTGTTGCAAACACTTTCATACAATTTCTCATGTTTGTATTAACATTGTTTACTCAAAGCTTAGTTTAAATAGTGTTTTGACTTGTAGGTTAGATTAAGATAATCAAATGGAAATGTTTAAAAAAAATCTTAAAACAAAATGTCTTTTGCTTTGATGGCAAACTCATTTGTATATTCGAATCATGAAACATTAAAGATGAGATTTATAGAACAAGTATCAGAAGAAAAATATCTTGGCATGGTTTTAGATTCTCAGTTAAATTTTAAGTCATGTTAAAAAGTTGCGTAAAACAATCAAGGCAAATCTTACCAGCTTCAGAATAATAAGAAATTGTTTAACATCATATCATTGAATTTAAAAACAAAAAAGCATGATCCTATCACATATGGATTATCAATTTGGTCTCAGACAAATCAATGCATAATTAATCAGGTTGAATGTCTTTACAATAGAGCTTTGAACGTTTTAAATATGCAAATAAGATACCATCATTGTCAGATCCTCAGTAAATACAAGATTTTGAGCTTTGCTCTGTCTTTTTTCATTATGTAAAGCTTGTTTAATGTGTAAATGGACCTGTCCCTATGCATCCCGATTGCATGGAAGCAGTAGCTCCACTAGAGCGGCTTCTAGTGGAAACTGTAGAGTTATACTTTGTAAAACATAATTTGCTCAGACTGCTCTCTCAGTGAAAGTTGTACACCTTTTAATTCATTGCCTGACTATTTAAAATCTATTGCAAATTATAATAATAAAAAAAGCCACGCAATCTTGGTTGATGCATCAAAATATTTTTCATTTTTAGTGTACTCCTGTTATAAATTTGTGTACTTATTATTGTTTTATTTATCTTGTTTTCTTTCTTGTAATTTATAAAATCCCTCCTAGGGACAAGTGTTACGAATTAGCTTTAGCTATAAGCACTATGGTACATGGATGGGATGATGGTTATTTCAGTTTCATCTGTTTAGTTGTATCTGTCCCTAACAAATAAAACATTACATAAATAAATGCATTTAAAAAAATATATATTTTAAAACATATTTATAATATAAATGACTATAACATATAATATATACATTGAAATATTTAAAAATATATACTGTACATGTGTTTGTGATTTTATATATATATTATGATAAATATACACGGTACACACACGTTATGTGAACACAAACTTTTTTTATTTTGGATGAGATTAATCGTTTGACGGCACTAATTTTAATATTTTAAAATTAAATGTATTCCTTTGCCATCACAAGAAATTTTGTCAGCCAATACTCCAGTCTTCAGTGTCACGTGATTCTTCAGAAACCATACTAATATGCTGATTTAGTGGTCCATAATAATTTAATTATTACTTATGTTATGTTAAAAACAGCTGTGTTGCTTTGTATATTTTTAGAAACAGTGACACTTTTTTTAGGCCTGTTTAAAAGAACATTTATTTGATATTACATGTTATTTTTATAACTATTTAAACGTCTTTACTGCCACTTTTATACATGTAATGCATTCTTTCTGAATAAATGCATTAATTTCTAAGAACTAATAATCTTACTAACCTCAAACTTTTGAACAGAAGCTAACATTAGTCCTTATATAGGAATAAATGGTACTGATTTAATCCAATCTAATTGATTTTATAATCCAATTGATTCTGTAACGACCTGAAGAATCCAACTGTGTCTTTTATCTCATAGACTGCTGATGAAACCATAACTCCCCCCAACCGGAGTGGTGCTTGCCATATCGGCAGCCAAGCAAGCGAGAAAGACAAGCCTCCTACATATCAGGTTTGTGTTTTAGCCGCCATCATGGAACTTTATCATTCAAAAGACGTTAAAGCATACAGGGCTAGTAGAACACACGTTTTTGGGGGGTCACTTGTGACTTGTGTATGTATGTTTAGTATACCAGACCGGCTTCAGACGTGAATATGCTTGGAGAAATGATGTTTGGCTCAGTTTCCATGAGTTATAAGGGCTCAACTCTTAAAATTCACCACATTCGGTGAGTATTTTGTGCAACTATAATATATTTAGCCAGAATCAGGACCTTCGTGATGTTTGTTAACACTATTGCTCTGACAGATCTCCCCCACAGCTGATGGTCAGTAAGGTTTTTTCTACCCGGTTTGGAAGCAGCACCTCTGGAAGTACGAATACGTACGTGTCATGTTTCATCTCATCTGCGATCTGCTGCTACATGAGTCGGCTCTATTTCTCAATGTCTCCATTTTATTTCTTACAGGATGCAAGACAGTTTTGAGTCAATGAGCCAAACCTTTCCTAGTCACGGCCGCAGCATAGGTAAGATATGTGCAGACTTTCTTTCTTCCTTTGTCCTTTTACACACTGTTTTCCAAAACCTAGTGACCTGCCGAGTGCCTGTTGTACATGGGCCACTTAGGGTGTTCTAAAAGGTAGGTATCTTATTTATGCTGTTTTATGGCAGGATTTCATGTACCTTTTTATTAAGAAAACAGTCCCAGAATACACTTTACCAAGCTCAACCCTTCAGAACGCTTTGTGAAAAACTATATTACCTAGGGTTTAAAAAAAATCTAAAAGCTAAAGATTGCGGTTTATAAAGTTGAAAATATGGATATTTTTCTTACAAAATGCATCAAATCACTTCAGAAGGCCTTTATTACCCCCCAGATCTGTGTGGAGCATTTTTATGATAGATGGATGGTATGCACTTTATTTTGCTCCCAAATCTGGACTACTGTCATTATAAAGCTTGGAAATTATAGGGTAATTTTTATTTTTAGGTGATCTATGCCTTTAAATGTAATTGCCAGAAGTGAAAAGCTAAAAAACGTTCAGTCTGTATCTCAAAAACAAATTTTTCCTGAAAGATTGAGTTGGGATAGTTTGCAAGAGTGTGATTATAAAAACTGAGGCTGTGAAAGCAGACTAGTAAGTAGATGAGTTTTCTTGTTTGGTGTGC